>JAWNMV010000328.1:0-23613 GCA_035043635.1 Drosophila rellima | reverse complement strand
GTTAATAATCCTTTTTGCCCGTTTTTTCCCCTTTTCGTGAAATATCACATGTTGCAGGTGTACATTTATGATAAAAAATCGGATTTTTCTCGGAGTAGGATGGTGAGGAATGTGAAGACACGGTCAAATTGAAAAACAAAAGAAATTGAATGAAAAAAATAAAATATTTTGCTTCTTATTAAAATTTATAAAAAAAAAATTATACTTTTTCACTGGGTCGTGGAGAAAGGGGGGGTGAAGACAATGTCCAATTAAAAAACAAACAAAACTATAAATTCTACTTTAGCCTAACTAAGATTAATGCTAAATTTTAAGCATCTAGCTATTGATTTCGATTTTATATAAATATTTTTCCCTTTTTTTTCATAGTCGGATAAGGAGGGGGAGGTGAAGGCGTGGTCCAAATCCAAAAAAAAAAAGTCAAAATTGTAGCTTAGTCTAACTAAGGTTCCAAAATTCCGGGTTTTTTCTACCATAGTGGAGTCGTTCCTTGCTACCGTTCGTCACAAGAACAGTAGCAGGTCGAATTGTTAAATTACTTTTCGATACGGGGGCTTCAAAAAATTACATCAAGCCGCTCACCGAATTAAAACACATTATGCCAGTGGAAACTCCGTTTCGGGTTATATCTATTCATGGCAGCACCAGAGTCGAGCAGAAATGCTTAGTCGACATTTTTCAAGTTATAGTCTGGGTCACTTTATTTTTTATCACACGACGATTTCTTTTTTTTCTCACACGTCTGTCTCGAAAACTGTCGCTTGCAAAAGTGACACTCGTCCCTCTCTTAATTGCAACCGTGCATCCTTAAGCTTAATCTTATTTATGCTAGATGGCGCCATACTATATATTATATTATATATACAGTGCGATAAATATAATTGTTAATAAGGAATATTTCCAATATGAGTCGTACATACTACTTACGCCTATGTATGCTAAGTATTACTACAACTCGGCCGTCCTGACATTACGGATCTCCTGATTCTCGTTGACATACTTAATGTTACAATATTACTTTGGCCATATTTATTTAAAGTATTTATATTTACAATCTTGTTTTTAAATTCATAATCTTTAAAATCTTCATTTTCGTTGTCTTTAAAATATTTTTCATTTTCATTGCATTTAAAATCGTTATCTTTTAAATCTTCTTCATTTTCATTATCTTTTAAATCATCTTTATTTTCATTATCTTTACAATTGATCCATGGTTTTAAATTATGTATAGCCCATATACCCGAATATGGTATCTGGGATTGTTGAAAATTCTCTACATCTTCAACCATGTATCATTGTCTAAGACTTTTGAAACTACGTATGGTCCTTTGAATTTTGGTATTAGTTTACTGGACACTCCTTGTTGAGAATTAAAATTTCTTACAACAACAAAATCACCTACTGCAAATATTCTTGGCCTCTGACGTTTCGCATCCAATTAATTTTAATTGTATTCTTGTGATTTCTCTTGACTGACTAGTGCTTTTTGTCGAATTTCTTCTAAGTCTCTCACAACTTTATTATTGTTTTCTACTATATTTTCTTTTAAAGTATCTATGTCACTACTTCTTTGCTTAACTCCGAAAACCAATGGCTTCTTTGGAACTTGTTGTTTTTGTCAGGTACAGTTTAACAAACTTAGCGCAAGCATCCATGACTACTAGTATGTGTTTATTTTTAGACCCTGAGAGGGTATATTAAGTTTGTGCAAAAGTATGTAACGGGCAAAAGGAAACATCTCCGACACCATAAAGTATATATATATATATATATATATATATATATATATATATATATATATGATCAGCATCAACAGCCGAGTCGATATACCCATATCCGTCTGTCCGTGTAAACAAAAGGATCTCAGAGATGGTAAGGACTAGGACCACCAAATTTGGAATATAGACTCCCCATTAAGTCAGGCAGATCGATTTTAAGTTGAAATTTCGACACGCCCACTGTGGGGGGCGTAATTCGAAAAAAACTTAAAATAACCTTTAATTTGGGGTTATAGGTTAAATTTTTTTTGCCAACGGGTGTAGGATCAAGCCACGCATCTAATCACCAATTTTCAACAGGATTGATAAATAGTGAAGATATTAACAATTTTGTGACGAGTGACAGGCACAGTATTGGCAGCAGAAAAATATAATTAAAATGATTAATTAACTCCTTTTATATTTACTACATACATATAAATTTACATTTACATAATTCAATGGCAATTCTAAAAGAGGGACGTAAAAACCATTGTCTATCTATATTGAGTGAGCACCCCCGCTCATTATCTTGCTCATTTGCAGTGAACGGGTGTGATATATTAATTGCGAAGATTGACTGTGTCGTATTTACCCTGAGCGGGTATTTAATTTTGTGACGAATAATATTAAATTAAATATATGTATGAATTAAAATAAAAATGTTTTTTTAGATATTCGTAAAACTGCGACAAGTAAGGATTAGTATAAAAATTGTTGCCCTTTCTAGAGATATCTGAATCAAACTTGCTTCGTTTTGCAAAGGCATTAAATCTTCGGCGCACCGAACAGCATCTACGTGCCTAGGCTCAGGGTATTTTACTGTCAAGTGCACTCGACTGTTTCGCTTGTTCGTTACTGTTGATTGGACCATAATGGTCGATACCAATAACTTCAAATGGACTTGTTCCTTTTGGAATAGAATGCACAAATCCTTCAGTCTTCCCAGATTTATTTGAAAAAGCTATTCATTTAAAACAGTTATTGACATGATCTGTTGCTTTTCTGCGAGCATTTGGAATCCAATAACTTTTCGTAAATGAGTCTATCATTTTATCAATTCCTACATGTCCCATTTCGTCATGATACTTGAAGAACACATTGTCTTCCATTGAAACTGGTACATAAAACATTAATCTATCGTCTTTTTTTCTATAAATTACTCCATTGCGCATTTCGTAATATTCATTTTCTTGTTCGCACAACATTTTTTTGATACTATTAATTCGGATCTGTTCCTTGGCATATTATCAAATTTTCCTCAAATGTGTTTGTTTCTATTAACATAATACTATTGCTTCTGCTTAATGCATCTACATGTTGCATCCTTTTTCCGGATCTGTGTTCAAGATTATAATCATAATTTTGAAGCTCTAGGGCCCACCTAGCAATTCGGGGATTTAATTCTTTTTTATTTAATGTGAATGTAAATGAATTACAATCCGTTACTATTTTAAACTTCATGCCCTGTAAATAGACACGGAACCGTTTCAAAGCATTTATAATCGCTAGTGTTTCTAACTCAAAACTATCGTATCTTGACTCAACTTCTGTTGTACGTTTTGAAAAGTAAAAAACTCGGTGAAACTTCATCTCTTCTAAAAAAAACCTCTTTACGAGGTAAAATTCTGGTGACGAAAACATTTCCATGCCCCAAAATTTCTGATATCCAATTTTGTGACGAACGATATTAAATTGAATACATAACTTATTCTTAAAAAAGAGTTTGGCATTCGGCAATAATCTGCAATAATCTAAATTTCCATCCTCCCATTTACATCTGTTTATCTCACGAACCAGGTGAGTTTCTAAAAGTCTATGTATGCACTTTTGTTCAGAATGTATAGGACCATCCTATATGCATATTCTGTAAGATTGGTTGAGATATCCTCTAAATTGTCTTTTTAATTAAGATATTTCTATTTTATGTAAATATAACATTAATATAAATAATAATAAATATTATATTAATAAATAATATAAAAATAAAAAAAATAAATAATAAATATAACATTAAATATTAATGATAAATATTAAAAAAAAAAAATATATATGTCCGTGACGGGAATCGAACCCGCGACCCATGGCCCAAATGAAAATTTTAGAAAAAAAGCGGACGCTCAACACACTGCGCCACTGAGCTATTTAATAACTGATTGTTTAGTGTAGGTTTCATTATTACTGGACCATAAGTCAAACTTCGTTGTTGTTGTCTAACTGTTTTGTAATTGTTGTTGTTAAGATAAAGCAAATATAGGCAAATTTAGTTGTTTAATATCTTCTAGATTAATACCATCTAGAATCAGACGTTAATAATCCTTTTTGCCCGTTTTTTCCCCTTTTCGTGAAATATCACATGTTGCAGGTGTACATTTATGATAAAAAATCGGACTTTTCTCGGAGTAGGATGGTGAGGAATGTGAAGACACGGTCAAATTGAAAAACAAAAGAAATTGAATGAAAAAAATAAAATATTTTGCTTCTTATTAAAATTTATAAAAAAAAAATTATACTTTTTCACTGGGTCGTGGAGAAAGGGGGGGTGAAGACAATGTCCAATTAAAAAACAAACAAAACTATATATTCTACTTTAGCCTAACTAAGATTAATGCTAAATTTTAAGCATCTAGCTATTGATTTCGATTTTATATAAATATTTTTCCCTTTTTTTTCATAGTCGGATAAGGAAGGGGAGGTGAAGGCGTGGTCCAAATCCAAAAAAAAAAAGTCAAAATTGTAGCTTAGTCTAACTAAGGTTCCAAAATTCCGGGTTTTTTCTACCATAGTGGAGTCGTTCCTTGCTACCGTTCGTCACAAGAACAGTAGCAGGTCGAATTGTTAAATTACTTTTCGATACGGGGGCTTCAAAAAATTACATCAAGCCGCTCACCGAATTAAAACACATTATGCCAGTGGAAACTCCGTTTCGGGTTATATCTATTCATGGCAGCACCAGAGTCGAGCAGAAATGCTTAGTCGACATTTTTCAAGTTATAGTCTGGGTCACTTTATTTTTTATCACACGACGATTTCTTTTTTTTCTCACACGTCTGTCTCGAAAACTGTCGCTTGCAAAAGTGACACTCGTCCCTCTCTTAATTGCAACCGTGCATCCTTAAGCTTAATCTTATTTATGCTAGATGGCGCCATACTATATATTATAT
This sequence comes from Drosophila rellima, assembly GCA_035043635.1. Lineage (NCBI taxonomy): Eukaryota > Metazoa > Arthropoda > Insecta > Diptera > Drosophilidae > Drosophila > Drosophila rellima. The sequence continues at coordinate 18,692 of JAWNMV010000328.1, read as the reverse complement.
TATATATACAGTGCGATAAATATAATTGTTAATAAGGAATATTTCCAATATGAGTCGTACATACTACTTACGCCTATGTATGCTAAGTATTACTACAACTCGGCCGTCCTGACATTACGGATCTCCTGATACTCGTTGACATACTTAATGTTACAATATTACTTTGGCCATATTTATTTAAAGTATTTATATTTACAATCTTGTTTTTAAATTCATAATCTTTAAAATCTTCATTTTCGTTGTCTTTAAAATATTTTTCATTTTCATTGCATTTAAAATCGTTATCTTTTAAATCTTCTTCATTTGCATTATCTTTTAAATCATCTTTATTTTCATTATCTTTACAATTGATCCATGGTTTTAAATTATGTATAGCCCATATACCCGAATATGGTATCTGGGATTGTTGAAAATTCTCTACATCTTCAACCATGTATCATTGTCTAAGACTTTTGAAACTACGTATGGTCCTTTGAATTTTGGTATTAGTTTACTGGACACTCCTTGTTGAGAATTAAAATTTCTTACAACAACAAAATCACCTACTGCAAATATTCTTGGCTTCTGACGTTTCGCATCCAATTAATTTTAATTGTATTCTTGTGATTTCTCTTGACTGACTAGTGCTTTTTGTCGAATTTCTTCTAAGTCTCTCACAACTTTATTATTGTTTTCTACTATATTTTCTTTTAAAGTATCTATGTCACTACTTCTTTGCTTAACTCCGAAAACCAATGGCTTCTTTGGAACTTGTTGTTTTTGTCAGGTACAGTTTAACAAACTTAGCGCAAGCATCCATGACTACTAGTATGTGTTTATTTTTAGACCCTGAGAGGGTATATTAAGTTTGTGCAAAAGTATGTAACGGGCAAAAGGAAACATCTCCGACACCATAAAGTTATATATATATATATATATATATATATATATATATATATATATATATATATATATATATATATATATATATATGATCAGCATCAACAGCCGAGTCGATATACCCATATCCGTCTGTCCGTGTAAACAAAAGGATCTCAGAGATGGTAAGGACTAGGACCACCAAATTTGGAATATAGACTCCCCATTAAGTCAGGCAGATCGATTTTAAGTTGAAATTTCGACACGCCCATTGTGGGGGGCGTAATTCGAAAAAAACTTAAAATAACCTTTAATTTGGGGTTATAGGTTAAATTTTTTTTGCCAACGGGTGTAGGATCAAGCCACGCATCTAATCATCAATTTTCAACAGGATTGATAAATAGTGAAGATATTAACAATTTTGTGACGAGTGACAGGCACAGTATTGGCAGCAGAAAAATATAATTAAAATGATTAATTAACTCCTTTTATATTTACTACATACATATAAATTTACATTTACATAATTCAATGGCAATTCTAAAAGAGGGACGTAAAAACCATTGTCTATCTATATTGAGTGAGCGCCCCCGCTCATTATCTTGCTCATTTGCAGTGAACGGGTGTGATATATTAATTGCGAAGATTGACTGTGTCGTATTTACCCTGAGCGGGTATTTAATTTTGTGACGAATAATATTAAATTAAATATATGTATGAATTAAAATAAAAATGTTTTTTTAGATATTCGTAAAACTGCGACAAGTAAGGATTAGTATAAAAATTGTTGCCCTTTCTAGAGATATCTGAATCAAACTTGCTTCGTTTTGCAAAGGCATTAAATCTTCGGCGCACCGAACAGCATCTACGTGCCTAGGCTCAGGGTATTTTACTGTCAAGTGCACTCGACTGTTTCGCTTGTTCGTATTGTTACTGTTGATTGGACCATAATGGTCGATACCAATAACTTCAAATGGACTTGTTCCTTTTGGAATAGAATGCACAAATCCTTCAGTCTTCCCAGATTTATTTGAAAAAGCTATTCATTTAAAACAGTTATTGACATGATCTGTTGATTTTCTGCGAGCATTTGGAATCCAATAACTTTTCGTAAATGAGTCTATCATTTTATCAATTCCTACATGTCCCATTTCGTCATGATACTTGAAGAACACATTGTCTTCCATTGAAACTGGTACATAAAACATTAATCTATCGTCTTTTTTTCTATAAATTACTCCATTGCGCATTTCGTAATATTCATTTTCTTGTTCGCACAACATTTTTTTGATACTATTAATTCGGATCTGTTCCTTGGCATATTATCAAATTTTCCTCAAATGTGTTTGTTTCTATTAACATAATACTATTGCTTCTGCTTAATGCATCTACATGTTGCATCCTTTTTCCGGATCTGTGTTCAAGATTATAATCATAATTTTGAAGCTCTAGGGCCCACCTAGCAATTCGGGGATTTAATTCTTTTTTATTTAATGTGAATGTAAATGAATTACAATCCGTTACTATTTTAAACTTCATGCCCTGTAAATAGACACGGAACCGTTTCAAAGCATTTATAATCGCTAGTGTTTCTAACTCAAAACTATCGTATCTTGACTCAACTTCTGTTGTACGTTTTGAAAAGTAAAAAACTCGGTGAAACTTCATCTCTTCTAAAAAAAACCTCTTTACGAGGTAAAATTCTGGTGACGAAAACATTTCCATGCCCCAAAATTTCTGATATCCAATTTTGTGACGAACGATATTAAATTGAATACATTTTCGTCACTAGAATTTTACCTCGTAAAGAGGTATTTTTTAGAAGATATCAGAGGTTTTTGAATTTGCCTGTATCAAGCCTAAGTACCATGAAAAAGAAGGGGCCTCCGCCCCCTACTCGTTTCGCTCGCGAGTAGGTGCGGCTACAGTCAAGTGTGCTCGACCTATGACAGCTATATGATATAGTTATACGATTTTAACCAAATTTGATCAGGATATATAGGTCCATTCCGAATGCATATCCTGTCAGTGTGGTCGAGATATTTCAAACAACAAAAAGTTTTTCATACTAAAACTTGATTTTGGGCTTATCGTTCCTTTGGCGGTTATATGATATAGTGGTTCGATTTCAACCAAATTTGATCAGGATGTATAGGACCATCCCAAATGCATTTCCAGACAGTTTGGTCGAGATATTTCAAACAACAAAACAGATTTTCATACTAAAACTTGATTTTGGACTAATTGTTCCTATGGCAGCTATATGATATAGTGGTCCGATTTCAACCAGGATATTTAGGACCATCCCAAATGAATATCTTGTCAGTTTGGTCGAGATATTTTAAACAACAATAAATTTGTTCATACTAAAACTTGATTTTGGGCTGATCGTTCCTATGACAGCTATATGATATAGTGGTTCGATTTCAACCAAATTTAATCAGGATGTATAGGACCATCCCAAATGTATATCCGGTCAGTTTCGTCGAGATATTTCAAACAACAGTTTTTCATACTAAAACTTGATTTTGGACTGATCGTTCCTTTGGCAGCTATATGATTTAGAGGTCCGATCTAAATTTTAAAACAAACTTGACAACCAACGCCCGATATCCAGGAACTTACATACCAGGTTTTAAGTCTCTAGCTCTTATAGTCTCGGAGATCCTTTGGCTTAAACACACGGACAGACAGACGGACATGGCTCAATCGACTCGGCTATTGATACTGATCAAAAATATATATATTTTATAGGGTCGGAGATGCTTCCTTCTGCCTGTTACATACATTGCACAAAACCAATAAACCCTTTTTGACAATTTTCAATGGACACAGGGTATAAAAATTAATTAAGAGAATAAAAACACATTTAGTCAAAATGCGTTCCAGGAAGACCCTACAAGTCCAGCTCATTTGAATAAATTAAATACCGCCTTCTTGTAAAACAAAAACAAACTATCTGGCATCACTGAAACAAACGCTGTCAGCTGTGGGTTCTATTGTGCACCGGTTGCACTGCTTGCAAGCGTGCATTGTTGCTGCTGCCATCATTCAATGCTAAGGAATTAAAATAGTCAGGCAATACGTAATATCTTGCCGACACGAATTTTCACAGATATGTGTTATATGTCGAAAAACGCGGAAATAAGCTGACTATAACATATAATAATTTCAAAGTAATTTTGAGTGTAGATTTTTTTTAAATCGCCAATGAAATCTTAATTCACCTGTAGCTTCTTACCTATGAACTCCAGAAATTACCTTTTCAACGATATATAGAACATATCTGAAGCTTCTATCGTTTGGATACTACGGTGGTTTTAAGCTTAGCAAATTTTAGCGATTTCCCGCTAAACTAGCTTTTTTTCGAAAAAGTCGTAGAACAAAAGTTTCTTATTTTATAATTGGGAATAGATCCTCATTCACACATTTTAGCTATTTCAACGCTTTGATACAAACAAACACACAAACAAACAAACAGACAAACTGAATTTTCATCTCATTTTGAGAAGGCCACTAAAAATTCATTTCATTATCTTTTGAACCACTGAACGGATTTTTATGATTGAGGTGTCATTCGACGCGTATTTTGAGCACACTCGACTGTAGTCGGAGCTCCCTTGTTTTATATAATTTTCTTTGCACTTCTGCTCTTTCTGCATATGATAGCCTCCTGGGAAGGCATCGAAACGGTTTTTTATCGTCAACGATAATTTTCATGTTACTTTCAATCTAAGGTTCAGTTGGTCTAGCCGGTTTTACATAATATTTTTCAAACAAATTATCTAATCTCTTTATGTGGCTAATATTTATTTCAGTTCCTACTTTGTATCGGATAGACATAGCAAATTTTCCATTCTTCCTGTGTATATTACTAGTCGCCTTTCGCACCCTTCGTGATGCTTTCGTCACTAGAGCGGACTGCCGTCCCCAGTGATCATTTTTCGTTTGTAACAATATCGCACCATAGCCTAGTGAACTTGCGTCACAATGTAGTTCTGTCTCATCTTTCGGGTCATATATTGCTAAAATAGGGGATTTAATTAATTTGTCATTTAGCAAATTAAATGCATGCAACTCTTTTTCTCCAAATACAAACTTTTTTTCTTTTCTTGTGAGATCATACAATGGCTTTGATATAAGTGAAAAATCTTGAATAAACCTTCTAAAATAAGAACATAAGCCGATATAACTTTGTACTTCATGAACTTTTGTTGGTACCGGAAATGACTTAACTGCTTCTACACCAGATTCATTTGCTTTTATGCCATTTTCTGTAACCGTATAGCCCAGATAATCAATTGACGATTTCAAAAACTCACACTTGTCTAGTCTCAGCATTAGCTTATTATCTACAAGACGTTGAAAAATATCTTTAAGAATGCTAATATGTTCTTCTAGTTCTTCAATCGCAATCATTATATCATCAAGATATATTATAACTTTTTCTTTTCGTACCATATCTTCAAAATTCATATTAATATATCTTTGAAACACAGAAGGAGCATTTGTCAACCCAAATGGCATCCTTAGATACTCAAATTCTCCTAGTGGCGTAATGAAGGACGTATATTTTGTGGAATCTTTGTCCATAAAAACATGGTTAAAACCGTTTTTTAAATCCAGCTTCAAAAATAATTTTTTATTTACTAACCTATCCAGTAAATCATATATTAACGGTATTGGATAACTGTCCTTAGACGTTACTTTATTTAAACAACGGTCATCCACATACATTCATAGTACTCCCGTTTTCTTTTTAACAAGAACAATTTGGGACACATATTCTTAGAACTTGGACGTATATAACCTCGAGCCATGTTTATACCCGTGCACATTGAAAATGGTCAAAAAGGGTATAATGGTTTTGTGCAATGTATGTAACAGGCAGAAGGAAGCACATCCGACCCTATAAAGTATATATATTCTTGATCAGCATCAATAGCCGAGTCGATTGAGCCATGTCCGTCTGTCTGTCCGTCTGTTTGAGTCAAAGGATCTCAGAGACTATAAAAGCTAGAGACTTCAAATTTGGTATGTAGGTTGCTGGATAGCGGGCGCAGATCAAGTTTGTTTTAAATTTTAGATGCCACGCCTCTTTCGCCTGCCAATCGCAAAAAACGATTATCAGACGCGATCTTTAATAAAACACTTCTTAATTAAACAGGAAGATAAAAAGTAATACAATTTAATGACCCTGAAAGTTTCAAAGCGATTGACTATTAAATAGAGAAGATATTTCAAATTTGCTTTTAATTCACATATATCAAAATCATAGACATAGGCAAGTGCGAGCGAGACAGCATATGCACATTTGTTTGTGCAAAAACATAACAGTGAGCACTTGTACGAAGAGTGCGAACGCAAATTCGAGCGATAGGCAAAATATCGATATCATTTGGGTACAATTTCTATCCTATTTTAATATATTAACATGGCTTAAGTTAATACATATTTACGATTGTGTTAAAATATATGTATGTAGATATTAGTATGCATTGCAAAAAGCGATATGTATAAATGCCACTATATAATTTTGCACCTCGACAAAAGTTGAGTGCTATGCGTTCTCCTGCAGGAGAGACGACAGATCATTTTACAACACTGAAATCTCTGAATTTATAATTCTAAAAAATACCTCTTTACTAGGTAAAATTCTAGTGACGAAAACATTTCCATGCCCCAAAATTTCTGATATCCAATTTTGTGACGAACGATATTAAATTGAATATATAACTTATTCTTAAAAAAAAGTTTGGCATTGGGCACTGCGCAAAAAAGGTTATTTTTGTTAGGTAAGAAGGCTAGGGACTTTATTGCGCAATGTGCCGAATGCCAAACTTTTTTTTTTAGAATAAGTTAAATATTCAATTTGAAATCGTCAGTGTGGTCGAGATATTTCAAACAACAAAAAAGTTTTTCATACTAAAACTTGATTTTGGGCTTATCGTTCCTTTGACGGTTATATGATATAGTGGTCCGATTTCAACCAAATTTGATCAGGATGTATAGGACCATCCCAAATGCATTTCCAGACAGTTTGGTCGAGATATTTCAAACAACAAAACAGATTTTCATACTAAAACTTGATTTTGGACTAATTGTTCCTATGGCAGCTATATGATATAGTGGTCCGATTTCAACCAGGATATTTAGGACCATCCCAAATGAATATCTTGTTAGTTTGGTCGAGATATTTTAAACAACAATAAAGTTGTTCATACTAAAACTTGATTTTGGGCTGATCGTTCCTATGACAGCTATATGATATAGTGGTTCGATTTCAACCAAATTTAATCAGGATGTATAGGACCATCCCAAATGTATATCCGGTCAGTTTCGTCGAGATATTTCAAACAACAGTTTTTCATACTAAAACTTGATTTTGGACTGATCGTTCCTTTGGCAGCTATATGATTTAGATGTCCGATCGAAATTTTAAAACAAACTTGACAACCAACGCCCGCTATCCAGGAACTTACATACCAGGTTTTAAGTCTCTAGCTCTTATAGTCTCGGAGATCCTTTGGCTTAAACACACGGACAGACAGACGGACATGGCTCAATCGACTCGGCTATTGATACTGATCAAAAATATATATATTTTATAGGGTCGGAGATGCTTCCTTCTGCCTGTTACATACATTGCACAAAACCAATATACCCTTTTTGACCATTTTCAATGGACACAGGGTATAAAAATTAATTAAGAGAATAAAAACACATTTAGTCAAAATGCGTTCCAGGAAGACCCTACAAGTCCAGCTCATTTGAATAAATTAAATACCGCCTTCTTGTAAAACAAAAACAAACTATCTGGCATCACTGAAACAAAAGCTGTCAGCTGTGGGCTCTATTGTGCACCGCTTGCACTGCTTGCAAGCGTGCATTGTTGCTGCTGCCATCATTCAATGCTAAGGAATTAAGATAGTCAGGCAATACGTAATATCTTGCCGACACGAATTTTCACAGATATGTGTTATATGTCGAAAAACGCGGAAATAAGCTTACTATAACATATAATAATTTCATAGTGATTTTGAGTGTAAATTTTTTTTAAATCGCCAATGAAATCTTAATTCACCTGTAGCTTCTTACCTATGAACTCCAGAAAAAAATTACCTTTTCAACGATATATAGAACATATCTGTAGCTTCTATCGTTTGGATACTACGGTGGTTTTAAGCTTAGCAAATTTTAGCGATTTCCCGCTAAACTAGCTTTTTTTCGAAAAAGTCGTGGAACAAAAGTTTCTTATTTTATAATTGGGAATAGATCCTCATTCACACATTTTAGCTATTTGAACGCTTTGATACAAACAAACAAACAGACAAACTGAATTTTCATCTCATTTTGAGAAGGCCACTAAAAATTTCATTATCTTTTGAACCACTGAACGGATTTTTATGATTGAGGTGTCATTCGACGCGTATTTTGAGCACACTCGACTGTAGTCGGAGCCCCCTTGTTTTATCTAATTTTCTTTGCTCTTCTGCTCTTTCTGCATATGATAGCTTCCTGGGAAGGCATCGAAACGGTTTTTTATCGTCAACGATAATTTTCATGTTACTTTCAATCTAAGGTTCAGTTGGTCTAGCCGGTTTTACATAATATTTTCCAAACAAATTATCTAATCTCTTTATGTGGCTAATATTTATTTCAGTTCCTACTTTGTATCGGATAGACATAGCAAATTTTCCATTCTTCCTGTGTATATTACTAGTCGCCTTTCGCACCCTTCGTGATGCTTTCGTCACTAGAGCGGACTGCCGTCCCCACTCTTTTTCTCCAAATACAAACTTTTTTTCTTTTCTTGTGAGATCATACAATGGCTTTGATATAAGTGAAAAATCTTGAATAAACCTTCTAAAATAAGAACATAAGCCGATATAACTTTGTACTTCATGAACTTTTGTTGGTACCGGGAATGACTTAACTGCTTCTACACCAGATTCATTTGCTTTTATGCCATTTTCTGTAACCGTATAGCCCAGATAATCAATTGACGATTTCAAAAACTCACACTTGTCTAGTCTCAGCATTAGCTTATTATCTACAAGACGTTGAAAAATATCTTTAAGAATGCTAATATGTTCTTCTAGTTCTTCAATCGCAATCATTATATCATCAAGATATATTATAACTTTTTCTTTTCGTACCATATCTTCAAAATTCATATTAATATATCTTTGAAACACAGAAGGAGCATTTGTCAACCCAAATGGCATCCTTAGATACTCAAATTCTCCTAGTGGCGTAATGAAGGACGTATATTTTGTGGAATCTTTGTCGATAAAAACATGGTTAAAACCGTTTTTTAAATCCAGCTTCGAAAATAATTTTTTATTTACTAACCTATCCAGTAAACCATATATTAACGGTATTGGATAACTGTCCTTAGACGTTACTTTATTTAAACAACGGTCATCCACACACATTCATAGTACTCCCGTTTTCTTTTTAACAAGAACAATTTGGGACACATATTCTTAAGAACTTGGACATATATAACCTCGAGCCATGTTTATACCCGTGCACATTGAAAATGGTCAAAAAGGGTATAATGGTTTTGTGCAATGTATGTAACAGGCAGAAGGAAGCACATCCGACCCTATAAAGTATATATATTCTTGATCAGCATCAATAGCCGAGTCGATTGAGCCATGTCCGTCTGTCTGTCCAAGTGTTTGAGCCAAAGGATCTCAGACACTATAAAAGCTAGAGACTTCAAATTTGGTATGTAGGTTGCTGGACAGCGGGCGCAGATCAAGTTTGTTTTAAATTTTAGATGCCACGCCTCTTTCGCCTGCCAATCGCAAAAAACGATTATCAGACGCAATCTTTAATAAAACACTTCTTAATTAAACAGGAAGATAAAAAGTAATACAATTTAATGACCCTGAAAGTTTCAAAGCGATTGACTATTAAATAGAGAAGATATTTCAAATTTGCTTTTAATTCACATAAATCAAAATCATAGACATAGGCAAGTGCGAGCGAGACAGCATATGCACATTTGTTTGTGCAAAAACATAACAGTGAGCACGTGTACGAAGAGTGCGAACGCAAATTCGAGCGATAGGCAAAATTATCGATATCATTTGGGTACAATTTCTATCCTATTTTAATATATTAACATGGCTTAAGTTAATACATATTTACGATTGTGTTAAAATATATGTATGTAGATATTAGTATGCATTGCAAAAAGCGATATGTATAAATGCCACTATATAATTTTGCACCTCGACAAAAGCTGAGTGCTATGCGTTCTCCTGCAGGAGAGACGACAGATCATTTTACAACACTGAAATCTCTGAATTTATAATTCTAAAAAATACCTTTTTACTAGGTAAAATTCTAGTGACGAAAACATTTCCATGCCCCAAAATTTCTGATATCCAATTTTGTGACGAACGATATTAAATTGAATATATAACTTATTCTTAAAAAAAAGTTTGGCATTGGGCACTGCGCAAAAAAGGTTATTTTTGTTAGGTAAGAAGGCTAGGGACTTTATTGCGCAATGTGCCGAATGCCAAACTTTTTTTTTTAGAATAAGTTAAATATTCAATTTAAAATCGTTCGTCACAAAATTGGATATCAGAAATTTTGGGGCATGGAAATGTTTTCGTCACTAGAATTTTACCTCGTAAAGAGGTATTTTTTAGAAGATATCAGACGTTTTTGAATTTGCCTGTATCAAGCCTAAGTACCATGAAAAACAAGGGGCCTCCGCCCCCTGCTCGTTTCGCTCGCCTACCCCCGGCTCGCTTCGCTCGCGAGTAGGTGCGGCTACAGTCGAGTGTGCTCGACCTATGACAGCTATATGATATAGTTATCCGATTTTAACCAAATTTGGTCAGGATATATAGGTCCATTCCGAATGCATATCCTGTTCATACTAAAACTTGATTTTGGGCTTATCGTTCCTTTGGCGGTTATATGATATAATGGTTCGATTTCAACCAAATTTGATCAGGATGTATAGGACCATCCCAAATGCATTTCCAGACAGTTTGGTCGAGATATTTCAAACAACAAAACAGATTTTCATACTAAAACTTGATTTTGGACTAATTGTTCCTATGGCAGCTATATGATATAGTGGTCCGATTTCAACCAGGATATTTAGGACCATCCCAAATGAATATCTTGTCAGTTTGGTAGAGATATTTTAAACAACAATAAATTTGTTCATACTAAAACTTGATTTTGGGCTGATCGTTCCTATGACAGCTATATGATATAGTGGTTCGATTTCAACTAAATTTAATCAGGATGTATAGGACCATCCCAAATGTATATCCGGTCAGTTTCGTCGAGATATTTCAAACAACAGTTTTTCATACTAAAACTTGATTTTGGACTGATCGTTCCTTTGGCAGCTATATGATTTAGAGGTCCGATCCAAATTTTAAAACAAACTTGACAACCAACGCCCGCTATCCAGGAACTTACATACCAGGTTTTAAGTCTCTAGCTCTTATAGTCTCGGAGATCCTTTGGCTTAAACACACGGACAGACAGACGGACATGGCTCAATCGACTCGGCTATTGATACTGATCAAAAATATATATATTTTATAGGGTCGTAGATGCTTCCTTCTGCCTGTTACATACATTGCACAAAACCAATATACCCTTTTTGAACATTTTCAATGGACACAGGGTATAAAAATTAATTAAGAGAATTAAAACACATTTAGTCAAAATGCGTTCCAGGAAGACCCTACAAGTCCAGCTCATTTGAATAAATTAAATACCGCCTTCTTGTAAAACAAAAACAAACTATCTGGCATCACTGAAACAAAAACTGTCAGCTGTGGGTTCTATTGTGCACCGCTTGCACTGCTTGCAAGTGTGCATTGTCGCTGCTGCCATCATTCAATGCTAAGGAATTAAGATAGTCAGGCAATACGTAATATCTTGCCGACACGAATTTTCACAGATATGTGTTATATGTCGAAAAACGCGGAAATAAGCTGACTATAACATATAATAATTTCATAGTGATTTTGAGTGTAGATTTTTTTTAAATCGGCAATGATATCTTAATTCACCTGTAGCTTCTTACCTATGAACTCCAGAAAAAAATTACCTTTTCAACGATATATAGAACATATCTGTAGCTTCTATCGTTTGGATACTACGGTGGTTTTAAGCTTAGCAAATTTTAGCGGTTTCCCGCGAAACTAGCTTTTTTCCTCATTCACACATTTTAGCTATTTCAACGCTTTGATACAAACAAACACACAAACAAACAAACAGACAAACTGAATTTTCAACTCATTTTGAGAAGGCCACTAAAAATTTCATTATCTTTTGAACCACTGAACGGATTTTTATGATTGAGGTGTCATTCGACGCGTATTTTGAGCACACTCGACTGTAGCCGGAGCCCCCTTGTTTTATCTAATTTTCTTTGCACTTCTGCTCTTTCTGCATATGATAGCCTCCTGGGAAGGCATCGAAACGGTTTTTTATCGTCAACGATAATTTTCATGTTACATAATATTTTTCAAACAAATTATCTAATCTCTTTATGTGGCTAATATTTACTTCAGTTCCTACTTTGTACTTTTCTTTGCTTTCATCTATTATATCAATCACCAGCATTTGCGTTTCAAAATCTTCTTTATCTGTACTATATTTATTTTTGACCTTACATTTTCCGTCTTTACCTTTATTTCTTTCTACTTTATATTCAGCTATACCTTTTTTAACATCGTTTTTACTTGGAATTATGTTTACTTTGTCTTCAATATATATTTTCTCTACATTGATCTTACTTTGAGTTTCTTCCTTTTTCTGCGCACTATCAAGTTTGACACTACTTTGATATACTCTAACTTTGTTTTGGCTTTCATTTCTTATATTTCTTTTACTTTGGTCAATTTCAACATCACATTTAAATATTTTTGACAACTTAACACTTTCATTTGTGATAGATTCATCAAACGCAACCAATTTATAATTACTTATGTTAAGAAAATCTCTACCTTAAACCATGGGGTGCCTTATAGATTCATTTCGTACAACAAAGGATTCAATAACAACACTTTTATTAGAACTTTTAATCAAACAAATAATTTTTCCAATTATATTCAGTTTAGATTCATTAATACCAAAATAAATATTGACAGATTCATTGCGGCTTAGCACTACTTAATTTGGTACTGTCGATTCTCTTAATATTGTTATTGGACTCCCTGAATCTAAGAGGCACTCTATAGGAATAAAATTGGTTTTGTTATTTGCCGAATCGATCTGCTTCGTCTTCTTGTAAAGTGAACACTCCTTTGCCAGATGTCCCAGCTTGCCGCATGCAAAGCATGCTCCATCGTCGCGCTTCGGCTTACGGCATTCTGCTGCCATATGCCCATTGCTGTTGCAGTTAAAGCATTTGGTGACCCTCTGGTCCGGGGTCGATGTTTTTTGAACTGCTCAGATTTTCATGGTTCCGGTTGAAAGTCGCGCCATCTTGATGTCCTGAAAGGCATCTTAGACCGCAGCCGATGTAGGTAAACGTTGAAGCTTACCCTGGTTCTTCAACTGCACATTTGGTATGCCATCCAGAATATACTGCACCAGCTCGTCGTCTTTGATGTTTATTTTGCTCGCCAATAATAATTTGTCGTAATAGTAGCTCGCAAATATTTCGTCCCACTGCCAATAATTCGCCTTTCCTTTTGCTCTAGAAATTTCCACACTCGGATTTATTTTTGTCATTCTTATTTGTCGAAGTTTCACAACCTTTGTCAATATTGTTTGCGTTGTTTACATTTATCCCGACAGTGTTACCAACAGCAAAAATACTGCCAGTATTGACACACTCGTCGTTTTGTTAATCGTTGCCGCTTTCTTCGTTCAGTGAAACATTGCAAGATCGATCTGGTTCATTGTTGGAACTTTGAAGTGAACGCTGAGCATTGCCATCTCGTTGCCCTTGAATTTCACCACCAAGCACGATGACGTCATTGTTGCGATCGCTAGTGCCGTTTTCTGCCGCCATTTTGTCGCCTGAATTCTGCGAAATTTGGCTGTTTTCTTCCTTCGAATTTTCGTCTTCGGGTACTCCGCTGGACAACTTCAATACACTTACTGATGGAAGTGCACTTTGAAGTTGCAACACCAATGTGACTTTGTTGCCTCGTTTAGGGAGATTTAGTTTATCACACCACATTTTAAGTTCGGACAAGCTTAAATTATTTAAATTAATGCTTGAGTCCGTTTTGCTTGTTTATTTAGTTGACTTAATAAAAATTTTCACAAACGCACTGAGTCTTTTATCCCACTTCCAAATTATAGTCTGGGTCACTTTATTTTTTATCACACGGCGATTTCTTTTTTTCTCACACGTCTGTCTCGAGCACTGTCTCTTGCAAAAGTGACACTCGTCCCTCTCTTAATTGCAACCGTGCATCCTTAAGCTTAATCCTATTTATGCTAGATGGCGCTGTACTATATCGATAACTTAATTATGTTTAAGGAATATTTACAATATGAGTCTTACATACTACTTACGCCTATGTATGCTAAGTATTACTACAAAGTAAAGTCGTTTTTTTTTATTATAAACACCTTAAAAGACTTCGACGGAATCATAGGCTTTAATTTTTTTAAAAAAGTAAATTCAACTACGGCATAGAACCTATATTCTTTTCAAGTTCACCTAACGTAAACTTCATCCAAAGAATCATTCAACGATATGATACAGAAAGAAATAAAGGCATTCGCAGATCCTAATGAGGCCTGGCAGAGAACCGGTGTATTCTAAGCTATACCCTTACCCCATGGGTGTTTCCCATCCTACTCTGGAGAAATACTTCATATTGACGTATTCTCGGCAGATAGGAGGTATTTTTTAACTTGTGCTGACATACTTTTCAAATTCGCAATTGTACAGCCGATAGAGTCGCGAGCAATTATCGATATCAAATCTTCTGTGCTGCAACTAGTAAATTTTTTACGGAAAATCATTAAATTCAGAAACAATTAAAACAATTCTCCTGAATAATTTCAAGATCCACATTGCAAATGCTCCACCCCTCCACAATACATCCAATGGCCAAGTGGAAAGACTCCATAGTACCCTCACCGAAATAGCCCGTTGCATTTAAATTGACAAAAAAAAATCGTTGACACAGTAGAACTCATACTTATGGCAAGTATAAAATACAACCGGACAATCCAATCTGCTACAAATAAAAGCCCTGTCGAAATAGTACATTCTGCTTCTGTTCATTTGGAAAGGGAAATAAGCGCATCTGAAGAAACTCAGTCTTCCGTTTCTTCACAAGATGAGTAAAAGGAATCTACAGCATGTTGGCGACCTCAAGCAAGAGTTGCTTTCAAAACCAATCCTCAGTAGCTGCGCTACGGCAATCATAATTCTTGCCTGTTGCGGGGTCATCTGCACAAGCCTACGTTGTTGGAGATATCAAACCACGCCAAACAAAGCTGTGGACTTGGAGGCTGCCGCTACGAGTACCGAGGACGGCCCACACTTATCCGGGGGAGGAGTTAACACGAGCAGCAATGTTGCAGCCAACGGCAACCCAAGACCGGATGCGGAGTATGCATCGGTCAGCAAATACTGGCAGTTGAACGGCCAGAAGTACCCGTTGGCTACACGCGCTCAATGAGTGACCATCGCAAAGCTGCCACTAGGTGCTGACGTTGCGATCAGCCGGCCAGTGCAACGGACTCTTGGAAGCGACGTAATCGGATACTCTGCATGCGCGCTGGTAGTGACCGGCAACAGACGGGCACGAGGCGCTGACAGGGCATTCTGTCGGGAACGCAGCCGGCACATCGAGACTTCGTGGGACTACTTTAAGCTTGATATAATTTAGTTTATAACTCATTACGCTCAAGCTCACACTTAGAGTATTCTGACAGCCCTAACGGGTGTCAGATAATTATTAATAAAAAATATAAGACCATCGAACGGACCTAAGGGGTGCTGGCCAAACATTCAAATTATAATAAAATTAATTATAAATAAAAGATAAAATTGTCAAACGGCTCTAACGGGTGTTTATTGAGAAAACGAATTATAATAAATATTTATAAAAATCAATAATAAAAAAGAGACTATTTAACTTATACATTTGGGATGGTCTTATACAATCAGTCGAAAATCAAACTTTACTATAAAAAACTTTTTTGTTTATGGAGATGTCTTAACCAATCTAACAGCATATGCATCTGAGGTGATCTTCCACATTCTGACGAGGTTTGATTGAAATCGGGCCGCTATATCATATAGCTGCCATAAGAACAATCAGTCGAAAATCAAGCTTAACTATGAAAAACATTTTTGTTTAAAGAGGTATCTCAACCAATCTAACAGAATATACATCTGATGTGATCTTATATATTCTGTCCAAGTTTGGTTGAAATCGGTCCACTATATCATATAGCTGCCAAAAGAACGATTGGTCGAAAATGTATACTGAGTGTGAAAATTTTTGATCAAGTCTGTTTTAGATTTTGGCCACGCCCCCTTGAACGCCTTAAAATCAAATAAATCTAAATTATTAGGGCAATTTAAAATATAGAGTGTTAGAGCAATAGATCATAGACGAAGCCAATATTATCCGCCATGTTTGCTAAAAATTTCATTGCGATCGGATAATAAACAGCGAAGATATTAAAAAACTAAATTTTCGTATATTTGCTTTACCTGAGCAGCAACAATCATAATGAGACAACAACAACAATTACGTTTGTCCAGAAATAATCAAATCTACAATTCAACAGCTCATTTCAATGTGGTTCTGTGGCGCAGGGTGTTGAGCGTCCGATTTACTTTTTTTTATGAATTTTCATTTGGATCATGGGTCCGGGCTCGAATCCAGGCGCGGACAAAATTTTTTGTTTTTTAATATTATTTATTAATGTTATACTGATATTTTATATTAATGTTATACTTATAACAATTAAATTTTAGTATAATAAATTATAGGATGATCTGTTGGCTTCTTAAATGTTATTCGATGTTAAAAGGGTCTAATTACAGTTAACCAAGATTAAAGTAAAAATTACAAATTATATTTTGATTTAAATTTTAACTGAAAGGATATAAAGTTAAATTACAAATTTGGGGAAAACCCATTAAAACTCAAAAAGATCAAGAAGTATTAGTAGTAATAATAAGTAGTAATACACAAGTATTAGAATTAGTAAGGTCAGGGATTTCTAGAAAGTAGGAAGAAGGAGGGGAGAGTTCCGAAGAGAAAACGTGATAAAGGCTATGACGCCCCATAAATTGCGCGCACAAAAAAACAGCGCAACGCGGTCAATGCAACAGGCTTAGGCTAGGCAGCGCTAGAAAAGGAAAACAAATATCAAAGGAGAGCAGCCGCGACAGCCACAAAGCGTCGGCAGAAACACACACAGAAATAACCCAACGCAGCAGCAACGGTGGTAAAGCAGCGACAACAAAACTATTGTAGTTATTGCAGAGAGAGGGAGAGCAGCCTGCAGAGAGAGAAACTACCTCGCCGAAATAAGTCAGCGACTCAGAAAAAGTCACGAGCTCACGCACACACCTACAAGAGACGGCGGTCAGCTCGCTTACACACACACACAGATGAGACTGCATAGCGGAATATGCAGAGAGCAACAGCGCATCGAAAATGGGTCAACGCAGCTGAGCAGCACAGCAACGAGAGAGAATGATAGCGTGCGATCGAGGTAGAACGCTGCCGCTGCAGCATGCGTGCAAAAGAGCCGACCTACGACAAGCTTCGAAGTCACTGGAATGAGCATCGGCAGCGACGTCGGCAGAAAAATTGCCTAATTAGAGGCTTGGCGTGCAATTAATTTTGTCGCCGGCATTAGTCTTCGAGGATCGCAAAAACCAAGCGGAGGTAGACAGTGCGAACAAAGTGAAAAGAGAAGCAGAGTTAACCACGCGGAACATTTTTGGACAACGAGGTGAGCAGTTTGACAACCGAAAAAAGAGTGCGGTATAGGCAACTAGCATAGAAAATTAGTGGCTACTTTGTGAATTGCACAATTTCTACAGTAATTAACACCGAGACATAACAATAAATAAATTTTACGAAGTCTGTGTTTTTCTCTGACCAATAAGAGTGCATAGAACTAGGTAACAGAAACACACTCTCGTCGCGGTTCTACAACACTGAGTGATACTAGGTAGTAAAGGTATACTCTCGACGCGGTTCTACCAGACTGAGTGATACTGGGTAGCATAGGTAGACTCTCGTCGCGGTCTCTACCAGGCTGAATGGTACTAGGTAACATAGGAATACTCTCGTCGCGGTTCTACCAGACTGAGTGATACTAGGTAGCATAGGTACACTCTCGTCGTGGTTCTACCAGGCTGAGTGGTACTGGGTAACAAAGGTACACTCTCGTCGTGGTTCCTACCAGACTGAGTGATACTAGGCAGGTCAAGCACACTCTCGTCGTGGTTCTACCAGGCTGAGTAACACGAGGCAGGGGAGACACACTCTCGTCGTGGTTTCTACTATGCTGAGTGGCGTTAGACAACGCAGACAGTCCTCTCCTTTCTTTTCTCTGACGAATCTTGCAACGCGGTCTTGAGGTGCTTTGCGACCCATTAGGACCGTCTTTCTCAATTAGTAGTTCCAGCAACTTTGAAGAAATTTTCTGTAAGTGACCCTGGCTGGACTGAGACATACCCCAGCCAAGAGAAAACATCCTTACAGATGGCGCCCGAGCAGGGACACTGGTAGCTACGTTTTTTAAAAAATTTTGAGAAAATTCTATCAGTTATGGCTTAAAGCACCATCGAGGTAAATCATCGGGGTAGAACACAGAACACAGACACAGACACA
>JAWNMV010000321.1:0-46675 GCA_035043635.1 Drosophila rellima | reverse complement strand
ACTTTTTAAAGTTGTTCAGAATTCGGAACAGGCCTGAATATGTCATATTCTTTAACACGCTATATTTTCAGGTTCAATGACGTTTTTTCCTCTAGTTGGGTAATTTCATCGTCGTTTTGGTGCTCCTCGAAGATCATATGTGCATTAAATTCGCTTGGCATATTGATCGTTTTAACTCGTGAAAGAGCTTCAGCAACAGTATCTTTTTCCGGGGTGTATGTACAATTTTCGTCGAAAATTGAGAAATGAAGTCTACTTGGTGCAACTGACGTGGCGATGCTTTTGAAGCTTTTTGGAAAAATGCGTATATGATCCGTTATGATGACAAAGTGAAGTCCATCCAGTATGTGCTTGAAGAAAAGGACGGATGCGAAGACGGCCAATAGCTCACGATCGTACGTGCTATAGTTTTTTTTTATACCCTGAGTCCATTGAAAATGGTCAAAAAGGGTATAATGGTTTTGTGAAATGTATGTAACAGGCAGAAGGAAGCATCTCCGACCCTATAAAGTATATATTTTCTTGATCAGTATCAACAGCCGAGTCGATTGAGCCATGTCCGTCTGTCTGTCCGTCCGTCTATTAGAGTCAATGGATCTCAGAGACTATAAGAGCTAGAGATTTCAAATTAAGTATGTAAGTTTCTGGATACTGGGCGCAGATCAAGTATGTTTTTAAACTTGGATCGGACCACTATATCATATAGCTGGCATAGGAACGATCCGTCCAAAATCAAGTTATAGTATGAAAAACTTTTGTTGCTTGAAATATCTCGAATAAACTGACACGATATGCATTTGGGATGGTCCTATATATCCTGATCAAATTTGGTTGAAATCGGACCACTATATCATATAGCTGATATAGGAACGATCAGTCGAAAATAAAGTTTTAGTCTGAAAAACTTTTTTGCTGTTTGAAATATCTCGACCAATCTGACAGGATATGCATTTGGTATGGTCGAGCACACTCGACTGTAGCCACACCTCCACGCGAGCGGAGCGAACCGGGGGTAAGCGAGCAGGGGGCGGAGCCCTCTTTTTTTTTATTGTTTTTGGAGATATCTCAACCTTATGTAACCATTGGGAATTTTCTATTATCTTTAACATTATGATCGAATTTGTTGTTAATGGTACTGAGACTTGATATAGACAATTACAAAAATTTCTGATATCTTCTAAAAAACCCTTTTTATGGTGAAAGTCTAGTGAGGATAACATTTCCTTTCCCCAAAATTTTGTTGATTATTTTGGCTTTTGTTTTTATGTCCAGGTTTATTAACTTGGGGTAGTTTATTCTGACTAGTCCGGGTGTATAACATTTTAAAGTGTTTAGTGCTGCTGTAAATTCAATTAATGTAATTTGTTTTTCTATCTCTAGTGCTCTTTTTGCGGTGGTGAAGCTCGCTTTGCATGTACGAACGTGGTGGAGAAATTGATCGAGTGAAGCTTTTAAAAAGCTTGTGGAAAAAAGCTCGGCTATTTCTGATTTGTTGGTGGTGTGTTGGTTCGTGTTTGGTTTAAGGATGCTGCGGATGTGTTTCTGTGGGTTCAGTTCGCAGAAGCGCCTAATATTGTTCCACATTGTTTTTGGGGATGTTTCGGGTGCTATTTGTCCTGTGAATGTTAGGGTGCTGATTTTTTTCGATTGCTTTAGAGTTATTCTGAATAGGGCATTTAAATTGTAATATGTTTTCTGTGGATATGTTTCATTTAAGTATGTGCCATCTCCTCATTTCTTCGCCTCTCAATTTTTTTTCGGTTTTTGTTTCACCAGGGTAAGTTGTGGAGTTGGGACATGGGGTGTGCTTGATGAATTGGCCTGTGTGCGCTAGTTATAATTATTTAGTGTATTGTAGCAGCTTCTTTGTTTATGTTTTTGCCTGTTTGTAGCTGTGAGCAGTACGCTTCTAAAAGTTTTGAAAATTTTTGCCAATTTGTTTTGCTGGCAATGAAGGTGGGTTTGGACAAAAAGTGTTATGGATTTGTTGTGTTAGAGGTGAGGAGAGTTACTATGATTGGAAAATAGTCGCTGCAAAAGAGGTAATTTTCTGTGTGCCATGTGCTCTCTAGTTGCAAAATTGGTCGTTAAGTAAGATGTAGTTAGATTGTGCTAAACATTTTTCCAGTATTTTGCCTTTACTATTGTTTATCTTTGATTCCCAGTTTTTATGCCAGCAGCTTAAGTCACCTGTAACTATAGTGGGTATGTTAGATGTTTCTAGTACGTTTTGCAAGTTTTGTTTGCTAAAAATTTTGTTTGGAGATGAGTTCTGTCTGTGTTATATGAGTTTCTTGTAGTGATATTATGTGTGGTGTGTGTTTTTTAATTAATAATTGTAGTTCGTTGTAGTTGTTTAAGTAACCGTTTTTCTTCCTTTGTGCGATTTTAATGGTCATTGTTGAGTGATGATATAAGTTAAGTACTGTGTGTAGCAAGTTCTTATACCCTGAGAGGGTATATTAAGTTTGTTCAAAAGTATGTAACGGGCAGAAGGAAGCATCTCCGACATAATAAAGTTTATATATTCTTGATCCACATCAACAGCCGAGTCGATATACCCTTGTCCGTCTGTCCATGTAAACAAAAGGATCTCAGAGATGTTAAAGGCTAGGACCACCAAATTTGGAATATAGACTCCCCAATAAGTCAGGCAACTCGATTTTATGTTGAAATTTCACCACGTCCACTGTCGGGGCGTTATTCAAAAAGAAACCTGAAATCACCTTTAATTTAGGGTTGTAAGTTAAATCTTTAAAGTTTTTTATGCCATCGGGTGTAGGATCATGCACAGCATCTAATCACCAATTTTCAATAGGATTGGTTCATAAAAAGTGAAGATATTAACAAGTTTGTGGCAGCAAGGAAATATAATAAAAATGATTAGTTTATTCATTTTATATTTACTCAGCCAGAGTGTATATATGTATGTATATCGAGTTAGCAAGCATCTGCCTAACTGGCGCTGTGGTCGACGTGATAGGTGGGCGGCATGCTAAACCTGAGATGCGAGTTCGAGTCCGGGCGGTGGATGCAGAATTTTATATTTTTCGTTGATTTAAATTGTCTGTATGTATAACACATTTGCCAGCACCAACATAATTGGTCAAAGGGTCCGATGGTAGGGATAGGAGCCCGTGCGTTAGAGGTTGTGGGTTCAAGTCTTGGTTGTGATGCTTAAATTTATTTTAATAAGTTTAAAAAATTTACCATTGGTCGATAATTAAGGATTAATATAAAACTTATTGCCCTTTCTAGAGATATCCTAATCGAACTTGCTGCGTTTTACCTAGGCTTAGGGTATTTTACAGTCGATTGCACTCGACTGTTCCGCTTGTTTGTTCTTACTTTTTCATGTTGTGACTTCACCTGCGCATATGTAATCAATTGTTTTTTTTTCGGAATGGTAATACGTTTTCGAACGATTTGTTGTCTTTCCTAGTGACTAACATGTATTTTGAGTTGTCGAGGTTTGAAAATTTGTTGTGAATTGTTAAAGTTCTTGGTCTGTGTATATCAGGCGGTTTGTCCACTGTTGATGCTTTTGGGCTCAAGCCCAGCCCGCAAGTGGACCTTCTTATGTTTTTGTTGATTTTTGTGTTGTTGTGTTTTTTGATTTATGTATTGTGCACTTGTTTGTCGCTAATAAGCTGATAAGAGTTTTGGATGTTTGTATTTGTTTCTTTGTTGTTTGTGTACGGGGAACGCAGAAGTCGCACGTCTTATCTCCAAGAGGTTTAGAGTGAAACTGAAGAAACATATTTTATTTCTACAAAATAATCTTCCAAATTTATTATTATTGTTTCTTTTTTTCTGCATATATAATTATTGCAGAGCACGCTCATGCTACTTAAAGCCCTTTCGTGGTGTATATGCCAAAAACAAATGGCATGTAAATTGCAGAACTGATAGGGACAGGCATAGCCTGTAGCAGAGCTTAATAATTTTAGTTGATGTCTGGCAAGAGCCTGGCAGCATTTAGCCGATCCAGTTATCGAAGCTGTGCCTCCTGGCCAGCCTCCTTCTCCGGAAAGGCTTTTCAAGATATACGGCAAGGCAATTCAAGTGGGCTACGAGCTGTGCTCTGTATCTCTCTGCGAAATTGATAAAAGTCGTGCACACTGAAGGAAAACCAATATCCCGGGGAGCCGTAACGTCCCTTACGTACCAGGGCGAGTCCACAATACGCCGAAGAATCTTGCTTTGTCAAGCTTCGATCTTTTTAAGGGAGGAGTTGCAGGCCGTGCCCCAAATGCTGACGCCCCATGTAAGGGTGGTTGAAACTATGGATTAAAACATCCAGACCTTAGCAGTCACAGATAGTCCACTTCGCGGCCTATTCTATATTCTTGCACTTGGCACGCACTGTGGCACATGCCCGGAGCATGTGCGGCTTCCAGATGAGGCGACAATCAAGGACTATTTCCAGATACTTGACTTCCGCGAGATGCTGGATCCCAGTGCCCTTAAGTGAAATTTGCGTCGAATTGCTACGGTTCAAGGAAAATGTTGCATGCTGACTCTTTTCCGGGCTAACAGCAATGTTCCATCGCGACGCCCAGCACTCATATTCATTGATGAATTCTTGCACAACAGCCGATGCAGTCCTCCTGCAAGAGCTGGTGGCAAGGAAAGCCGTGTTATCAGCGAAAGTGGCAGTGATCGTTGGACAGGAGTTTAGAGAAGGAAGGTCAGACGTAAAGAGGTTATACAAGACTAGACCGAGGACGCTGCATTGAGGGACTCCAGCGGCAATCCTTCTTGGCGACGACCTCGTACCGCGGACACCAAAACAAAAGAGCGTCCTAAAAGAAAATATTGAATGATGGTCCAGAGCTAAGGCGGAAGAAGCGGCGTGAGCATATACAAGAGACAATCGTGCCAGACTTTGACAAACGCCTGTTTAACGTCGAGGAAGACAGCAGAGCAAGAATTCCTTCCTTCAAAATCCTTGATTGCACTATTCAATGGTGCAATGACTGGAACGAAACCCAAACTGATGATTTGGGAGATCATCTTTAAAGGCGTCAACGCACATCAACCTACGCAAGAGCATTCTCTTGAAAATGTTGGCAAAATATAAGAGCAGACTCAAGCCCGTCTTAGGAATCGTCACTACAAGCGCATTTTTTCATTGGGGTGGTCAATGCGATGATTGGAGCATCGCATTAAAGATTTTAGTGGGGGCCATCAGGGGGCCCAGTGGCACGAGGCGCTTAATTTTCTCAACAACTTCGGTCACGCAAATTTGAGAGATGTGAGCAATCGGACCAGGAACAACTTCAGAGAAAGTGGCTGTGGCTAGCACTTCCTCATCAATTGCCAGGTCAAATGGAGTAAGCCTCTCGCAAAGGTCGTTGGCAAACTCCTCAGAAATGTCCGAATCCGACCTGGCCCAGGTCCCGTCCCTGGGAAGAGAAAACACCTGCGCATGGGTAGTCTCTTGAGTCCCCGAGTGCACTTCCAAAGGGCAAGGCCCCTTTACTGATTAGGATCAATAGCTCGCAGCTTGTCTACAAAGTAATCAGATTTAGCCTCAAAGAGCGCTTTCCGTAGTAGACTGGTAGCAGCATTGAACTTAACCTGACCAAGGGGGTGGCGAGTACGCATCCATCGACGCCTCAGCTCACGTTCCCGTCGAAAAAGAGCCAAGATCTCGGAATTAACGATAAGGCCTACGAGCAGAAGCAGATCTGTGGTTCACCATAGAAGCAGCAGATGCACTATGAATTTTATAAGCCAAATTTTCAGCAGCATTATCAATATGAATCGTAGAGTCCAAAGCATAGGAAGGTTCATCATTTATAAAAGAGGCCAGCATGGTCTTAAATATTGTTATATTAGAGCCTCGAGGGAGAAGCCGATGCTTGCCACTATCATAAGAAAGCGCAGCACAAAAGTAAATAAAAAGCTGCAGATGGTCCGAGGAGAGCTGACGTTTATGGCAAGATGCGTACAAGAGATTACTGCATAGATCGATGGCAGATGGATTTCTACCTCTGTCGCTAGGGAAGTGAGTAGGGTCACCAGTAGCCAGAATTTCAAGCCTAGAGCAAGAGACGTAGCAGAGCAGAACAGAGCTTCTGCTGATCACTGATGGGCATTCCAGTCACCAGCTATGATGAGTTTGTCCGAAATCTGTCCAATAAGCAGAGAGAATTCACCAGGGGACCACGACTTATCGTGCCTAGGAGGGCAAAAGATTGCAGCCATCACAATATTGCCAAGGTCTGTGGCTATCATCACAGCGACAGACTGGAAATGTGCTTGCTCGTTTGGGTAGTGCACTCAGTGGCAAACGTTTGACCAGATCAGAATGGCAGCACCACCACGAAGTCGGTTACCAGGATGATTAGCGAGCAAAAGGTCATATGCAAATATATTGAAGTGGACGCGGCTGTTAAAGTGAGTCTCACTGATAAGCATAACATTTTGAGAGAGAGGGTCATCAGGTGCGAGAGGCATCACAGCTGTAACCATCGACTACAGGGTGAGCAGGCGTCTCCACATCCATGTCATCATTTTCGTCTGGAGACGTAAGTAGAGCAAAACTGTTTCCGTGCCAGCATAGGACTGAGGGACTACTTTTTTAATCTTCGGTGAGCAGAAGAAGACTTCCTATTAGCAGTTGCCGGATGAATATGACATTCAGCGCCTACGTCAGCAGCAGGTTTGTTGGTGGACGGCCGAGAGTAGGGAGTGCCCAGCTTTTTCTTACTTCTTAGACGCTCAAGCTTGTCAGAGCGGTCGTAATCGCTCGCGTGGTCGTGGCAATGCTAGCAGAAGGTATGTCAGTAGAGATTTCAGCATCAGGACTTCCAATTTTTAAGCGCCGGAAAGAAATCCAGCCCTAATAGCGGGGTAGCGATCCAACACAGCTTGGAATTCCCTATCGTCACTAGACATTGTCTCGTCATATGATGGGCTTGAAATGCTCTTTTCTGCAAACTCATCAAACCGAGTCATGGTATTCATAATCTTGGAAACACCGTAAACGTGGTAGACAACAAAATTTCCTCACCAGAATCAGAACCAGAAAGTGAGAGCTCGGGAAGGTGCATTGGCTAACTCAGCTGAGACAATTTCCTTAGGATCAGAAGAAGCGGAATCAGGGGAGATATCCATTGCGGACAAGATGACCCCGAAAGGGGCAGACAGGATCCAGAAGAAAACAATCTAAGTATGCCGGATAGGCAACGAAAAATAATTAACGCACGGGACGAAAATAAATAAAGAAAAGATTATTTTATGTCGAATTTCGACGCGGTAAAAGCTTAAAATTATAAAAAAAAAAATGTTGAAAAATTAATTAGGAAAAATTAGGTCTTTCCAGTACAGGAGCTGGAGTCGAAATCCAAATTTATTATGGCACCAAGGGGCACTAATAAATTCTGTCCGATTATCCCATCGAATTGTTTATTTATAAATGGACTGAGTTTCCAATGCATAAAGTTATTTGCGTTAAATTCAATTGGTAAAGGAGTTACTATTTCTTTTGTTATGACAAATTAATTATTTAATTCTTGATTGATCTTTTCATTTTTTTTTATCGGTAAGGTTGCGTTAATCTGTCTAATATGGTCTACTTCGCTTGGAACTGTGCTACTACTGTTCCTTGTTTGTTGTTAGTGTTGCCTCGAAAAGCCAGCATCCTGCCTATCCTTCTGCCACTGTAGATAATTATAACCGTTAGAATAATAATTATGGGCTGTAATTTGTTATTGTTGTCTTGGATGCTACCTATCATTTTGCCGCTGTCGTGAGGGCTGTATTTATTTGTTGTGGTTGTTATCTGTATCCGTCATTGATTCGATTCTGCCTATACTGTCTTAGCATTCCTAAATCGTCTAGCATATAAAAAGCTTCACTTAATTTAACGATATTTCTACTTAGTATAATAGAGAACAAATGAGGACTGAATTAAAAAAAATTTACAAAAAAAGCCCCAACGGCCCCATTTCCTGCAATCATCTAAATTTTGACCCTCCAACTTACACCTGCTTATCTCATGAACCAAGTAAGCTTTCAAATGCCTTAGAATGCAATTTTGTTAGTTAAGACTATACCGACGACGATTGGTTTATAACTCTATCTGATCGGACAGCCATAGCAAATTTTCCATCCTTCCTGTATATATTGCTAGTCGCTTTTCGCACCCTTCGTGATGTAATTAGCGCGGACTGCCGCTGCAGTGACAGATCTCCGGCACTGTCGTATGGGCAGAAAGCGTTTCGAAAAGTATGGCTTAGAAGGGAAAAGTATACTGCATGAACCTTAAAGAGAATGCGAAGCTATCGCAGTGTGTGAATTTTGCATCAGCAAAAAAAAGGCAACAAATTACTACAAGAGCGCAACTAAAAAGACATCGAAGCAGACATTGGAATTCGGTCACAGCGAAGTGTGTGAACCGATGCGTACTCAATCAATGAGCGTCTGCAAGTATTTTGCCACCTTTATAGATGATTACTTTCGTTATTGTTCGAAAAAAATCAGAAGTAGGTGATGTATTTAAATCAAATAAATCTTTTGTTGAGAATGTAACAGGCTACACGATCAAACCGATAACGGCACGTTGTTCGGAAACAATAAGTTTGACGACAAGACGGCATAGCTGAGAGACAAAACCGTACACTGCTCGAAATGGCTAGGTGCATGTTAAAACAATCTGGTGCTAAACATTCATTCTTTTTCCTTCGTCAAAAAGTAAATTAATTTAGACAATTAAACTAAGACTCTAAATATAATGTAATTAATTAATTTAATATAAAGTTAATGATAGGGACTGAAAAGAAAAGTCAAGTTAAGTCTGGAACTAAAAAAAACTTCTTTATGAGGTAAAATTCTAGTGACGAAAACATTTCCATGCCCCAAAATTTCTGATATCCAATTTTGTGGCGAACGATTTAAAATTGAATATATAACTTATTTAAAAAAAAAAAGTTTGGCATTCGACACTGCGCAAAAAAGTTATTTTTATTAGGTAAGAAGGATTGAAGAACTATATGATATGGCAGACCGATTTCAACCAAACATTGGTCAGAATGTATAAGATTACCCCAGATGCATATTCTGTTAGATTGGATGAGATACCTCAATAAACAAGAAAGTTTTTCATACTAAAGCAAAGTACTCAGTAGCTGAAAATCATGTTTGAAAGGTATCAACTTCATATAAAAAAATAAAAGCCAGATTGAGCTTTTTACACACGAAGAGAGAATCGGTCTTATTGGTGAGGTGCAAAAAAGGCGAATATTGTGGGACTTGACCAAAAAAAAAATTTGGATAGAATATTTAAAAAAAGTGCCCCGGAGAAGTGGCCATTTATCCCATAGTAGTCGCTGCCACTTTTCTTATCATGTCCATTTGGTCCATTTTTGTTATTCGCAATTTTATTTATTTACTTGATGTGCACAGTGACGCAACAGAGTGACCAGTCAACTTTTCAGAGATTTTTGGTGTTATGCTGTCACACTGCAGTTTGTGAGCCAGATATCAAAACATTGAACATTTTGAGCGCCCAAAATGTTTTCAGCTACTGAGTACTTTGCTTAAGGCTTGATTTTCGACTGATTGTTCCTATAACAGCTGTATGATGTATTGCACCGATTTCAACTAAACTTGGTCAGAATTTATAAGATACATATTCTGTCAATTTGGTTAAGATATCTCAAACAACAAAAAAAAATGTCAAACTAAAGCTCGATTTGCGACTAATTGTTCCTATGTCAGCTACATGTTATAGCGGGCCGATTTCAACCAAACTTGGTCCGAATGTATAGGAACAAAAAAAACAGTTTGACATTCGACACATTGCGCAATAAAGTCCCGATCATTCTCACCTAATAAAAATAACTTTTTTGCGCAGTGCCGAATGCCAAACTATTTTTTTTTTACAATTTAATATCGTTCGTCACAAAATTGGATATCAGAAATTATGGGGCATGGAAATGTTTTTGTCACTAGACTTTTACCTCGTAAGGAGGTTTTTTTTAGAAGATATCAGAAGTTTTTAAAATAGCCTATGCCATACATAATGTTAAAGATAAGAGAAAACTCCCAATCTATGAGTTGGTTGAGATATCTCCAAAAACAAAACAAAAATGCATACTAAATCTTAATTTTCGATTAATCGTTCCTGGCAGCTATATGATATAGTAGACCGATATAAACCAAATTTGGTCATGTATAGTATGTCAAATTGGTTAAGATATCTCAAACAACAAAAAAGTTTTTCGTATTAAAACTGATTTTCGACTGATCCTTTCTATGGCAGCTATATGATATAGTGCTCCGATTTCAACCAAATTTGGTCGATATGTATGGATTCATCTCTGATTTTTATTCTGACTGTTTGGTTGAGATGTCTTAAGAGCGAAAGAGTTTTTCTTACAAATCCCTTTTTGACCATTTTCAATGGGCACAGGGCATAAGGAGCTTATATAACAGGTAATATCTTCCAAACACACCAGAGAAAACGCTATGTGTCATACATCAAAAAACGCGATACTAAAACATATTAAAAATTTAAAAAAATCGTTGGAACCGTTTTTTCTAAAATCGCCAAAAAAGTGTGATAAAAAAGCTATTTTCACCTGTAGCCATTTACCTATATGCTTTAGAAAAAGTTGAAAGGTATGCCTGAAAGCCCTTCAAAATACCTTTTCAACGCCATATAGAACATATCTGTAGCTTCTATCGCTTGGATGCTGTGGGTCAATTTTTGCGGGTTTTAGCGATATTCTGCTGAACTAGCGATTTTTCGAAAAGTCGTAAAACAAACGTTTCTAGATTTTTGATGGGGAATAGATCCACATTCACACATATAAGCTATTTCAACGCTTTGATACAAACAAACAAACAAAAGGATTGACTTTTCATCTCATTTTGGAACGGCGTCTAAATTTTTCAAATTTAATTATCTTTCGAGCCAGTGGTCGGATTTTGATAATCGAGGTGTCATTCGACGCGTATTTTTGATAAAAATAATAATAAAATAAAATTTAGTTTCACCAAAAAGCTCCAACGGCTCCATTGGCTGCAATAATCTAAATTTCGCACCTTCCATTTACACCGGCTTATCTCACGAACCAGGTGAGCTTTTAATAGTCTTAGTATGTACTTTTGTTAGTTAGAGCTATACCTTTCGATCGGTGTACAGCTTGACCTGATCGGACAGTCAGAGCAAATTTTCCTTTCTTCCTGTGTATATTACTAGTCGCCTTTCGCACCCTTCGTGATGTTTTCGTCACTAGCGCGGACGGCCGTCCGCAGTGATTTGATCCAACATTTGTTGCAAGGATTGGGGTAAACCCAAAAAAAACTCAATCGGATCAATGAAAAAATTTAATTAAAAAACAAAGGGACGCCGCCCCTGCTCGTTTCGCTCGCCTACCCATGGATTGCTTCGCCCGCGGGGAGGTGCGTCTACAGTAGGTTTGATAATGACGCAGGAGTGAGCACAGTGCTGAGGTGAAGGGACTAATGGCCCGCTCCCACCTCCCCTCCACCTAACGAAACCAAAGGCATCTAAAACGCCTAAGAGCAAAGCTGCACCACGCAAAGGCGGCCTCGGACGTGTTGATATGCAGATTTGCTAAAGAGGATCTGGACATAGCCTATTTACAGGAACCATGCATCTTTCCGGGTAAGATGAAAGGCCTGAACACTAGAAATGGCTGTCTTCTGTATTTCAATAAACAGCAATACCCAAGAGCAGCACTGCTTCTTAACAAGAAACTAATATTTGGCGAACAAGAGGCAGTGCTGGCTCCAGCCTATTCTCGGGGGATTCAAATGTCGCTCCACCCAGAGAGGCTTGTGCTCTCGTGGAGTACTGTCAACCATCTCCGCTGGATCATCGGCTGCGATGCGAACGCCCATCATACAGTCTGGGGAAGCACAGATGTAAACAAACGAAGTGTGCTTTCTTGAATTTCTAATCAGAAATAATATAAGTATTCTGCACAGAGGAGATGAGTCAACATTTATAAATGCCAATAGGGAGGAAGTCTTAGACCTGACTATTTGTAGCAATAACATGCTGGCAACCATATCCAACTGTCTTCAGTGAGATTTCCATGTCAGATCATCAGCACATTCGGTTTGACATGGGAATCACTACTGAGAAATGTCCAGTTTCTAGTAATTCCAGAAAAACGAGCTGGGAGCACTTCACATTTGAGCTTGAACAGAATGTGAACTATTCCAATTCTCCTATACGTACTTTTGAGGAGCTGGAATTTAAAGCAAATGATGTTCATAACAACATTGAAAATGCCTTCAAAAAAAGTTGCATCTAAAAAAATCGGAAAGCTCAAAGGGACGTTCCCTGGTGGAACAAAGCCCTGGAAAAACGGCGAAAGGTTCCAAGAAGACTGTTCAGTATAAAGCTGCCCTAACGCTATATAACAACGAGCTGAAGAAGCTGTTCGACTAAAAAAATCTCTCTCAAAAAATGACTTAAACGTCATCTGCATTTTGAAAAAGCCTGATGGAAGCTTTACAAATACCTTAGGTGAAACTAGCAAACTTCTGCTGGATACTCACTTCCCAGGGTTTATTGGGTTAGGCTTTGCTCGTACGGCTCCTATGGTACCCACCATAGCAGTCGGCATGGGCAGAGGCCTCCCGTATAAGCTTTTTCATTTTAACAAAGTGCGAAGTCTAAATCCACTTTAAGTTCTTATAAATCACCAGGGCCAGGTAGGATCTATCCTTGCTTTTTGCAAGAGGGTATGCTTCTTATTGCTACCAACCTAACTTAAATTTTCTGAGCAAGTCTTTTACTGTGCTATATTCTTAGTAAATGGACTGATGTTAAAGTAGTCTTTATACCAAAGGCAGAGAAGAATTTAGCCCAATCGCCTAAGTCATGCAGACCCATTAGCCTCAGTTCCTTCTTCCTATGGAAGAATTTATAGACCAGCTTATTCGAGATGAAAGTCTCAGGCAAAATTCCCTATACAGATAACAATTTGCGTATCTGGAAAGTCAACTGCGACTGCCATCTCTTGCCTAACAGCTACGATTGAAGAGGCACTCGCATCTCAAATAATAGTCCTCTGAGCGTTTATCGACATATCCGGGGCCTTTGACAATAAGTCATACGAGGCTGTAAATGCAGCCCTGATTAATAAAGGCATTTCACCGCTGATCATAATCTGAATTCTAACCATGCTGAAATCTAGAACTATAGCTCTAGACCGGGGAAAACGAAAAACATCCATATGTGTCAGTGGTTGGCATGAGCCAACCATCTCGGAGCGAATGCAGTACGCCCTCGACACAACAACAATACGGTGTGAAAGCAGAGGCCTTACAATAAACTCTGCAAAAACCATCGCGGTGCCTTTTACTAGGAAAAGGTTTCTCAACAGTACAAAACCAACTGTGAACTGAGTCAAGAGAATTTAAGTATCCCAGTTAAGACCCCGGAGGTCGAAAATCAGAAATTGTTTTTGTACAGATTCTAGTCTGTCCTGATGAATCTTATATTGGGGACTCCATATACAAGTCCCATATTCCAGAATAGGTCGAACAAGTGAAATATAAAGCAATTTAGTAATATAGGGATCGTCAAATTCTTTCGACCAACGCTTTATGAAACCCAAAACGCCAAAGGCTCGATTAGCAATAGAAGCAACATGCTTGTCAAACTTCAGCTTTGGATCCAGAAGAATACCCAAATCAGTAACCGACATTATATTTTCAAGCGGTTTACAATTAAGAACATAATTAAGTAAAAAGGGGGTTCGCCTACTAAACGACATAACTTTACATTTACTACAATTAAGATTTAATAAGTTTACTTTACACCATGTCTGAAAACTTTCAAGCTCAGTTTGCAGCCTGACACCAAGAAGATTGTCAGTGGCCGACATACATAGTTTAACATCATCGGCATACATCAGAAGCCGAGAGTGATTTATTACAGAAGGCAGGTCATTATAAAAAGCGTTAATAACAAGGGGCCAAGATGACTTCGTTGCGGCACTCCAGAAAAAACTTGAACAGGTTTAGATACTAAGCCATTAAAATAGACTTTTTGGGTTCTAAAATTTAAATAGCATGCAATCCAAAGAATAAGGTTATTTGGAAAACCTAAAAGATGGAGTTTACGCAATTCTTTACTAAAATCAGTGTAAATAACATCAGTTTGCATTTTATTTTGAAAATCATGTATAACAAATGAGGTGAATTCCAATAAGTTAGTGGTAGTATATCTATATTTCACAAACCCATGCTGGCAGGGTGAAATTATAGATCTACAAAGATATTGCAGCTGAGAAGATATTAATTTCTCAAAAGTTTTAGGAATAGCAGACAACTTAGATATACCTCTATAGTTAGTGACATCAGACTTATTTCCTTTTTTAAGTAAAGGAATAATAAATGATTCTTTCCATATTCTAGGGAAAGAGCATAACTCCACAGAAAGTTTAAATAAGCTATTCAGTGGTTTCAAAAGACCTTCAGCATAGTACCTAAGAACACATCCTGGTACTCCGTCCGGTCCCGGGGAAAATTCCGGTTTTACGGCCATTAGATCATTTAAAAGCGAGCTTTCAGTGATTAAAGGTCCAAAAATATAAGACGAAGGCGAACCCGATTGATCAACTTGAACGCAATATGTTGTTTGAAAAAATTCTGCAAATAAATCGGCCATAATGTTGATGATCTTCGCTTAGAATTGACAAAGGAATAAAACTTTTTAGGATCCCTTTAAAACTGCAATTTGCAACCTCTAAGGTAATCTTAATAGCAGTGGTTATTCAGAACAGAAAAATTTAAACGTGCAATCAGATATCGAAAAAGATCCAAGAAAGAGCCAGTTATCTTGAATTTCTTTTACAATCTTTATTTCCTGTTTTTCATGTTGGTTAACTCCCTTGTAAACCGAACAGGTTTGTTAGATCTGCTTGGAGCACACAACGGAACACATAAATCAAGTAATGAGTTTAAAGTTGAATAAAAATTAGATATTGCACTGTCCAAGTCCCTGCACCCGTACAGCCGGGACCAGTCAGTCAGTAATAAGAGTTGAGAAAGTCTGGAAAAATCGGTTTTCCGAAATTTACGAATATTCTTTCTCGGCTTACCACATGAACTAACCATACGGACTGGTAAGTACATCAACACCTCCAAAATCGGATGATAATGGTTCTCTGGATAAGATATAGGATTAGTACGAGAGACAGATAAAAAAGAAGGATCCAAAACAAAAATAAGATCGAGCATCCTGTTCACTGAAGGCGGGATATCATTGATCTGACACAATGACATCCCAAACACATCATCCAGAAAATCAAGTTGGGTCGTGGAAGGCAGAACGTTTGAGTCAGGACAAGAAATCTAATGTGTTCCGGCAATATTGAAATCACCAAGAACAACAAGAAAATCACGATCAGAGAGCATAGATAGAACAGAATGAATAGCAGAAGCATGCAGAAAATAGGCTGAGTTGTCTGAAGAAGGAGGAATATAAGAACTGGTAATATAAACATTAATACCACTAATAATCATTTTCACAGCCACAAATGTAATATCAGAAGAACAATCGGTTATTACTACTTCCGAAAATAAATCAGCATCAATCAGAGAATTTGTTAGAAAAAATTTCAGAATTATGAATGTCGGGCCTTAACCATGTTTCAGAAAAGGCAACAACATTAAAATGAAAGGACAGGCTATTTAGATAAAGATAACTAAGTTTGCTACGAAGCCCTCTAACATTCTGATAGCCCAAAGCGTGGGAGGATGTTAGTTTTTTAACTATCAGATCGCGAACGAGGTTGAGAAGGTCTAACAGATATAGATGAAGAAGTAGGCAATACAATCGGAGTACGATT
This sequence comes from Drosophila rellima, assembly GCA_035043635.1. NCBI lineage: Eukaryota > Metazoa > Arthropoda > Insecta > Diptera > Drosophilidae > Drosophila > Drosophila rellima. The sequence continues at coordinate 30,827 of JAWNMV010000321.1, read as the reverse complement.
TTTCTATTTCACAGTGTATTCCTTTACACTAATGTGATCAGGCCAGAAATCTTTACAACAAATTTTGTTGAAATGATTGACCTGAACACTTATTTTAAGCGACGATAACTCCCGAAAATATAAGAAACTACATTTTTTCACCGTAATTTTGGCATCAGATTTGATTTGAATAAAAGCCAAGACATTCTCAGATGTGGTATCAGGGGACTGCCTAGAAACTGGTGGAACACCTACAAGGGTCTTTTTATCAGCAGCAACAGTAACATTTTCAGACGCTACAGCGCTAGTTGATTGACTATTTGAGACAATAGTGGTATCAACGCTGTCATGTGGAACAGCGCTGACCATCACCGACTCAGAAACTTCCTCGGTGTCAGAAGGAACAACATCCATTGACAATGCAACTTTATCAACCCTACTGACAGTCGTATGAGTAGACGGGGTGGAAAGATTAATAAGGGCAGGATCGGATGCAGTGGGCGAAAATGGGGGAACTAAAAGCTCATTTGGGCCAATAGGCAGCCTAAAATTGCCTTTTTTGCGCTTTGGAGACTCATTCAAGAGTTTCATGTCCTTAAAATTGGCATCCAAAGCTGAGAAGCAATCGGACAGCTTTTTAAACTGTCCAAACAGATCCCCAAAGCCTCTCTTAGTCTGCCTCAAAAATGCCATCATGTCCCTTTCAGCATCCCTACATGATTCACATTTCCACTTTAAGCCCAAATTGGATTGAATTAGATCGACAATTCGGGCGTTAAGACCAGCACATTTTTCATGTGAAATTTTATCACACAGCCAGCAGCAAACAAAACCCATCTTTACGTTTGCTCGTACCTGGAAATTTTTATTATATCAGATATACATTGTGAAAGACACTGGCTTCAAGCTGGTGTTCCTGTCAGGCGATTCGTGCGAGAACCCTTGCCAAGTTATCAACGTTTCAATATAAAATAATAATGGATATTTATTATAATATAATAATACAAAATTAATAAGCTTTCTGTTCCGTTTCGCACCAGTGCCAGTTCTCTTCTTTTTCTTTTTATATCGAGCATTTCCTATCGATAAGCTTATCGTTCTGTTAAACTAACAGATTGGACCGTCAACGCTATGTAATGTTTACAATTCGGCTTCCTGACAATTCGAAGCGCCCTCGCGAGATTCGTCGTATTCGTCATTATTTAGGTTGTCGTCATCTAGGTCGTCATCATCATCTGGGTCTTCTGGCAGTATTTTACACCACGGCATCATCTTGTCGGAGGCGTATACTGACTTGTAGTGCCTCTGAGTACGCTGTGCATGTGGGATATCTTCAATGAGATATCGGTCGTGTGGCAACTCCTTGCTGATCAGAAACGTGCCTTTATAGTGAGGCTCCAATTTTCGGAATTTTCCTGTGCTATAGGGCTCATTCTCAATCAAAACGAGATGACCTGTTTCGTGTATTGTTGGCTTCGAGTGCTTGGAATCATACCTCTTCTTAGCTTCTGCTCGTTGATTATTGACTCTAGCGGCAGCAGCTTCTCTAAGTTTCTGCAGCTCAGCATCTGTCATCATGTCGGTCTCTTTGTCTTGAAGAACATTTACCAACGTGTTTTACAGTACATCACGCGACTCATACCCGTATAAAAGCTGAAATGGAGAACATTTAGTTGTTTTGTTGATCACGGTATTGATGCTCCATTGGATATCTCTTTGTTTCTCGTCCCAACGCTTCTCATTATCTGTCATTGGCAACAACATGGACAGGATAATACGATTTGTGAGCTCCACGTGTCTATTTGCTCTTGGCGTGCGAACGGCATTGAGGATACGCTTGACATTATTTTCTCGACAGAATTTCTCATATTCCTTTGATGTAAAAGCTGTACCACGATCGGAGATGATTTGAGGTGGCATTCCAAGGTAGCTTGTTACTTCTCTAAGGACTTCTATGACATGTTTGGTTGCAGTGCTCTTCACAGAGCGAATGATTGTGAATTTGGTAAAGGCGTCGACAATGGCAAAGATGTGCTCGTTACGTTTGGAATTTCTTGGAAATGGTCCCAAATGATCAATGTGTATCGTAGAAAACGGTATTGGCTCTATTTGGTCATAATGATATTGACCCTTTTGGCCCCCTCCTGGTTGCTTGTTTAGCGCACAACCCACGCAGGATTTTATGTAGCTCTTCACAAAGTTCTTCATGCGGGGAAACAAAAACAGATTACGAATTCGGCTTACTGTTTTGTCCACGCTCATGTGTCCTGCTTTGTCATGTGACTCATGAAAAATGTGATTCCGATATGATATGGGCACGACCCATAGTAATTTGCTCTCGTGCTTACGGTATAGGCGTCCTTGTTCGATCACGTATTCGTCGTCTTCGGTTTGTTGTTGAGATCTCATTTTGTTGACTATCATCTGGATTTTCTTATCTTGTAACTGTATAGCGAACAATCAATCATCTTCGTCAATGACTAGCTTTCCTATCTTTAAGCTGGCTGTGTCTAATTCATGTGCATCCTCCTGTGGAGCACGGCTAAGAGCGTCAACATGTTCCATCCTGGTACCAGATCGTTGAACGATCTTGAAGTCGAACTTCTGAATTCGTAGTCACCATCTTGCGATGCGAGGTATCAGCTCATGTTTTTCCATTGACGCTTTAAGTGCGTTGCAGTCTGTTATTACTTTGATCGTTTTTCCACATACGTAATACTTGAATCGCTCCAACGATTCAACGACAGCTAGTGCTTCTAATTCATAGCTTTGAAAATTCCTCTCAGTTTTGAATGTTGCTCGACTGAAATATACAATTGGAATTGCAACTGTTCATCTTCCGTCTGTAAAAGCACGCCTGCTAAACCAACTGAATTTGAATCCGTGTGAACTTCGTGTAAGGCGTCTACTCGATAACTTGCTACCAATGTCTTAGCAATCAGTCTTTGTTTTAAAAAGTCAAAGGCATATAGCTGCCTCTGTTCCCACTTGAACATCTGGTTTTTCCGAAATAGCATACGCAAAGGCCCTGAGATTATCGCATATCCAGCAACGAACTTTCGAAAATATCCGCTGAGGGCTAGAAACTTTCGTACCTCTGTCACGTTGTTTGGTGTTGGGAATAGAGCAATGGCATTTGTTTTAATTTCGCTTGGGCTTATTCCTTCAGGGTGAATCTGGTGACCTAGAAACGTAATTGATTGCTTAAAGAACTCGCAATTACCGATATTGACCGTTAGTCCACAGTTTCGCAATACTTCCAGGATACGCCCAAGTTTCTCATGCATCTCGTCGTATGAATGACCAACCAAGATATCATCCATATAATAAATCATGTCACCTTTCTGAACACGTTTCTGTAATTCAGCCATGAGTCGATTAAAAATTGCGGGGGCATTCTTTAATCAAAAAGGCATCCGCTTAAACTCAAATAATCCATCCGTCGTAATGAAAGCTGTGTATTTCCGACTCTCAGGAGCTACTTCGATTTGGTAATATCCGCTGTTCAAATCTAGCGATGAGAAATATTTAAACTGCTTGGCTTCCCGTAAACGCTCTTCGATATTTGGAACTGGAAAGTTTTCATTTGTCATGCACTTGTTGAGGCGGCGGTAATCCACACACAAGCGATCACCTCCGTTCTGCTTCTTGATGAGCACAATAGGGCTAGCGTACTCGGATGTGGACATACTAATTATGTCACGCTGTAATAGCTCATCGATCATTCGGCTGACAATTTCTCTTTTGGGCTCTGGTATACGGTACGGTGCTTGTGAAACGACTTTGCCTTCTTCGATACTAATCTTGGTTTCCACGACGCTCGTTTTCCCGATTCCCTCCAACCCAGTTGAAAAGACATCGGCGTAAGTCTCCAGTAGATTGCACAGCTTAGCTTTATCATCATTATTTTCCATATTGTGAAGAAGTTTAGAAAATGCATTAGTGTTAGTTATGGGAAGTTGCACTACTCGTTTGTTTCCAAAACTCATTTGCCCATTCTCAAAATTTAACGTGAGGTACGTGTTGACCAGTACATCCTGTCCGATTAAGAAATCTTCCTGAAGTAGCTCATCCTCTGCGATGTATACTTGTGCTGTAGTTGTCATGTCATCAATGGCTATATCCACAATTATAGCCTCATTGAGTATTCGTGTACCACCACAAATACCTTTCATCTGGATAGGACTCCTGCGTCGATCAGCATTTATTCCTTGATCCACTGACTTGCGAACGATACTTGCTTGACTACCCGTATCAATGAATGCGTTATACGGCTTTGATTGTACGACAATTTCCTTGGTGAACCACTTGTCTGTGTTTTCCGCACCCATGCGTCGAGCATTAGCTTCTGGTGGCTTGCAGCTCTCATTGCTTCCATGGAACTTCTTGCATTTTCCGCAACAAGAATTCTTCTGTGGGACCGGGCACACATTGGCGAAATGTCCCATCTCGCCACAATTATAGCATTTCAGAGTTTCTTTAGGCTTCCTTTCCATTGCTTCAGTCTCTGGTTTCTTTTCGATATTTTTGCGTCTAACTGGATCATGTCATATATTCGGTAATCTTCCTCGATTTACAAAATATTCATCTGCGGTATCTCTCATCTGCTTCATTGTCGTAAACTTGATTGCTGCGATACTCTGCTGTAGCTCACGATGTTGCAATCCAGAATGAGTGTATCTGATTACTGCTGCTTCACTGATATTGTATCGTACTCCTAATGCTGAAATACGAAAACAATATTCCTTAACAGTATCTTTTGCTCGTCTGATAGCATTGGTCAACAGAGAAAGTTTGAGTGATTTCTGTGTCAGTCGTGTTTTCTTTGCGCTCCATCAAAATATTCAATTTATCAAACTTAGTGTGCCTCATAATTCTTATTTTTATAACTATATTGTGCCTTTGTGTCGTGGTTCACTGCATTGTGCAGAGCTTACTCTATAGTTAATTTTAAGCCTTGTAATTCCATAATTTTTCTAATTCAGCGTCAGTGCTGTGTTTTTGTTTGTGCCTAATTTTGTTATTTTCGCTTTGCGACCTTTGTGACGCTTCGCTGTGCGACCACAAGTTTGTGTGTGTGTGTTCCCTGGTGCATTTGCATTTTGCATCTACGCATATATTTGTTGTTGCTTTTTCGAAATCACAGGTTTGTGTGTGTGTTCTCTTGCTCATTTTTTCTTTGTGCTTGCATTCACGCATTTTTTGTTATTGCATTTCTGCTTCGCTTAAGAATTGTTTGTGCAGTTTTTGCTTCGAACTTATCTTGTGCTGTGTACATTTCCAATTTTGATTATTTTCTCTCAATTTTTGTTTACCCAGTAGGAAACTTTGGAGTGAAATATGTCGTGCTGCAATAAGAAATGCGCTAAAGGACCCATTCGCGTTACCGACCAACATAAGTTTGTTAATTGTTGGTTATGCGATAATATGATGCATATTAAGTGTGCAGGGATTACTGGGCGTGACCTTGACAGAATCCTTTCCAACGATAATAAAAAAGTCATTGGTGGACTGCGTTGGTCTTGCCCAACTTGTATTTATAAACAATTTGATTTCACACGCATGTACAATAGCGTGAAAAATCAATTCCCTGAGCTTCGCAATCTTTCTAAACCACTCTCTAGTAACTTCGATTCAAGTTTGGAGTTACTGACCGAATTTAATTTCAAGACACCACCTAATATAAAGTTGTATCCTCAATTCTTAGGTGCCTCTCATTCTTCCCAGCCTGGGACATCTTATTTGGCAGCCCCCCATTTTATGTTACCACTAGTTCTTTCACCTTCGCCATGCAAATTAAATGAGCTTCCTTCCCCTTTCTTAGCTACAAGATCTTCATCAGTGGCTACAACTCCTCCGGTAGTTTTTTTAAGCCCTTCGGCACGATTGGCAGCCCCTGTATCGACCACAACAACTCCTGTTGTGGCCGCGTCTTCGGTTGATAAGGCTGTCCCTTCAACTAGTACATTAAATACTATAGTGCCTGACGTTAGAACAAGTTTATCTAACAGACCATCTAAAAACCCTCTAGCTCGACGTAACAGTCGTCGCTCTGAGTTACCTATTTCATCTCCGCCGCCTCAGTTAAAAGTTGTTGCTCCTCGTAAGCAGATTTTTATTTTAATTGTTCACGAATTCAAGCAAAAAAACAGACCACGTTCCACTCCCATTAGACTTCCAACTCCCAGCACTTCGACCAAAGCTGCACCTATTATGCCCCAAAAAACTAGACCATGACCAACTTAATATTCAATATCAGAATGTTCGAGGTCTTGGGTCTAAGTTAAAAACTCTTTATTTAAATAGTTCTTTTGATATTACATATACGCTATTTCTGAGACTTGGCTTAATTCAAGCATATCTAATGATGAGATAATGTCATCGAACTTTAAAAGGTATCGTCATAATCGCCGTGGATGTGGTGTATTTGTTTCTGTTAAATCCTCTTTTCACTCAGAAATTATTAACGTCCTTACGCCTGACGATATAGAATTTGTTGCTGTAAAGGTTACTTTTCCGTCATGTGCCTTATATATTTCCTGTTCGTATATACCACCTTCATCTGAAATTCAAATCTTTATGAGACATCTTAGTCACATAAAAGAAATTTCAAACCTTGTGCCTGATAACGATTTATATTTATTGTTGTCGGCGATTTTAACCTGCCCCACATCCCCTGGTCACTTTTTAATGACTTGAACTACTTAGTTCCCTCAGCTCAGCATGATTTTTTAGACGGTTTAACTGAGCTTTCACTTTTTCAAATTAATTCAACATCGAATAAACTTAACAGGATGCTTGATCTTATTTTTGTCAATGATTTTTCTAGTGCTACTGTCACTAGATCTTCTCCTGTGGTTGAGCCTAAAGATTCTTCCCATCCTACACTTGCACTTTCACTTTCTATTCTTAATACTAACCATACGACTCTATCATCCCCAGTAAATTACCGCCGTTGTTTTCGCAAAGGAAATTGTACTTTGCTTAACCAACTGATTGCTGCAACAGATTGGTCCATTCTATATAACACAAATGATATAAACTTAGCTGTCTCTTTCTTCTACAACACTCTTAATTCACTTCTTGATGTCTGATTCCCTATTAGTGTTGTTAAGTCCGTTTTCTTTAAACCTGCTTGGTTTACTCCAAGATTATCTTACCTTAAAAATTTAAAATCAAAATATTTTAAAAAGTTCCGATTAACTGGATCTAATTTGGACTTTTTAAAATGTTCAAAAGCTAAAGCTAAGTTCACTATTAAAAATTCTTTGTGTTATGAAAATTATCTCATTCGTTGCAAGCATCAATTTGCGCGGGATCCTAAAAATTTCTACTCCTTTGTAAACTCCAAACGTCGAAATTCCTCAATACCTAATAATTTTTTCCTTAACAATTATAAAGTTAGCGATGATTTCGGTGCGTCCGATCTTTTCGCTGATTTTTTCCAATCTACATATTCCTCTATATCGCCTACTAACAACTATTATTTTTATTCTCCCCCATAAAATAACCGATAGTTGCCTTATCTCTTCAATTAAAACACTTAAACCTTCTTACGCTTCTGGCCCTGACAACATACCTAGCTGTGTGTTGAAAGAGTGTTATAGTTCCCTAGTAAGCCCTTTATTAACTCTTTTTAATCTATCGCTACAGTCAACTGTCTTTCCAGCAATATGGAAAGAATCCTTCATTATCCCTCTTCACAAAAAAGGGTACAAAGCGGATATTTCAAACTACAGGGGAATTGCGAAGCTATCAGCAATCCCCAAGCTTATCGAAAAAATAATTACATCTTCTTTGCAGCATCTCTGCAAGTCGATTATCTCTCCTGCTCAACATGGTTTCGTTAAGAGTCGGTCAATTTCGACCAATTTACTAGAATTCACTTCCCTGGTAAATGAGGCTTTCCTCAATAAAATGCAAACTGATGTCATATGCACGGACTTCAGTAAAGCATTTGACTCTGTAAATCATAATCTTCTTCTCTTAAATGACCGAATTGGTTTCCCCCTTCATTCCTTTTATGGATCTCTTCCTACCTCTCTGATAGGACCCAAAGAGTAATACTCAGATCAGCCACCTCAAAATCTGTCCAGGTCACATCTGGTGTTTCTCAAGGTAGTCATCTAGGCCCCTTATTTTTTAATCTCTTTATTAATGATCTTCCATGCGCTTTATCACACTGTCGCATACTTATGTAAGCAGATGATGTGAAACTTATATTATCATATAAGGAGCCTGGACACCATAAGCTATTACAAAATGATTTAAACTCAATGCATGGTTGGTGCATTGCTAATCACATGAACTTAAATTTTTCTAAATGCCTATTTATGACTTTTAACAGGGTAACTCCTTACTTAGGAACATATTTGATCGATAAAGTTAATTTACAACGCATATCGACTGTCGAAGATCTTTGTGTCCTCTTTGATAATAAATTAGGTTTCACCCTTCATATCTCTTCTATTGTTAATAAGGCAAAGGCCACTTTTGCATTTATAAAGCGTTGGTCTAAAGAATTTAATGACCCGTATGTCACAAAACTATTATACACTTCCTTAGTTCGACCTATTCTTGAATATTGCTCTTGTGTTTGGAATTCTCAGCACAAAATATATCAAGATCAAATTGAGTCTATTCAGAAGCAATTTCTTTTTTTTTGCACTTCGGGATTTTGCATGGAATCCAAATCTCCGATTGCCACCTTATTCAAGCAGACTTCTGCTTCTCAATCTTCCGTGCCTTACTCACCGTAGAACAGTTCTTGGAGTTATCTTTCTCCATAAGTTAATTAATGGCGATATTAGCTCTCCATCATTACTAGAACGGGTTAGCTTCAATGTCCCCTTTAGGGCAACTAGGGACTTCGCTCCATTATTTTTGTCTACATGCACTACTGACTATGCTTTGCATAATCGTTTTAGAGTACTCTGCTCTAACTATAATGAATTATACCACTAAATATCAAACAATCTCTCTCTCTCCACCTTATGAAAGCTTCTCTTTTTAATCACCTACGGTAAATTTCAGATCTCACTTGTCTCCGACTTCTGGGATCAGTGATCTTCCGTGAGTTTGTATTACAACCTAAATATTTTCTATTGATTTGATTGGGTTTTTCTGGGTTTTCCCCAATCCTTGCAACAAATGTTGGATCAATTATAATCTTTTGCTTACCCCAGACCTAAACTTAAATTTAAATTTATTTAATTTAACTTCTTTTTCATTTCAGTTTTAATCAATAACTTTATTTAATTTTATTTTATTACTTTTTAATTTTAATCTTAGTTTAATTTTACTGACTGATTTTAGTCATGCAAATAAATAAATAAATTGCATAGTGAATCTCGGCTTCATCTGGTGTTGTTCAGAACTCATCGCGCAGGGCGTTCGCGAATTCTCGCCACGAGGTATGCAAAACTGGCGACGATTCGAACCACATTTTAGCTGGACCTTTCAACTGTGAATATATTGCGAGTAATAAGAATTTATCCACCAACTTGTATGCGTTAATGACATTATCGACACGATCGATAAACTGCTCCACTGAAATAGCGTCTGTGTCACTCGGGTCAAATTCTGGTAGAGTTCTGGCAATCTCCTTGACCGATGCTTGTCTGGTATTTGAGTTGAATTGGCTATTCTCATTATCTGAATCCAAAGTGTTTCCAACTGCTGCATGTTCGATTGCTTGTACTAGCAGCATGCTGATTAATTAACTGAGCCATCATTTCCTTTAACTGCGTCATTTCATTTTGTAACTGCGTTATCACTGCTCTATCTGCATGATCTCCGGATGAATGTGACATATCTACTTCCTCTGATCCTTCAAATTCAACTAATCGTAGAATCAAATCAGTGCGCGAGCCTGCTGTCGCTAATTCTCTTTTTCTCAATTCAATTGATCCACTTTCAATTCGCTTATTTTCTGCATTTTTCTTCTCTTTGAAATACACACCCTGTATATGGCAAAATTCTGCAATGGCTGCTTGTGCGTTCTTGCTTACGCAATTGGTGTTGCAATTTCTTCAAATTGTGAAATTCACACCAGAGTGCTGCATCGGGTAGATTCGAGTTGAATTGTTCTCCGTTGCCCTGCTTACGCTCGAGTAGAGTGTATGATTTGTTACTTGTTGTGAATCGTTAACACAAACGGATCAGAAAAGGAGTAACAAATCGCATCAATACTCGCATCATGATGCGAGTTACTCGTTTTTAAAATGTGCGCGACGGAGCGGGCAAGAGAGAGCAGCAGCAGCCTCGCTGAAGTCTACCTAACTGTGTCGATCTACCCAAATGTGCGAGTAACAAGAAAAGGTCTACACTGAAAGAAATTATTGAGCAGCAGAATAATTATATTATAATAAACCACTTTTTTTAAATCATAAAGTCCTCAATCCTACTTTATCGTTTCACTCAGTGTACAAATTGCTGCTATGTTGTTGTTGTTAATTTTTATGACGGTCATAAATGAAAAGGGTCGAAAATGTCTCGACTCGACTCGAGTCGTGTGTACGACGTCGCCTGCCCCGACCCCGCCAACCCCCTGCGTGCCTATCGCTGATAATCACACATTGCATTGTACAGCATAGGCACTGCGAGCGTGCGTTTGTGTTACTCTTTCGGACACTCGAGTCGGATACTCGAGTCGGATACTCGACTCGGATACTCGTCTTGCTAACTTGTATTGTAACTCGAGTATGTTACTCCTTTTGAAACGCTTTGAGTCGCGCATGCTCGTATAGAAAGCGGCAGTCTGTCTTCGATTTGTCTCTTTGATTTATTTAATTTATAGCCAAATGTGAATTAATTAATAAAATAAAGATTTATTAGTTTATATTAGTATTTGAGTTATTTTAGATATTATATATTTTATTTAATTAATTAATAAAATAATAATTCCTATCGATAAACTTATCGTTCTGTTAAACTAACAGATTGGACTGTCAACGCTATGTAATGTTTACAATTGTTAAGAAAGAAAAATTTAATAACAAAATACGAAAGGGAAAAATAAAAAATAAAAAGAAAATTGTAAATGTTCTATGAAAGCAAAATATGAGACACTCTAGGGTTAATCACTAAAAATGCTGAATTTGTACATACAAAACAAACAGCAACGATAGACAACACAATGAGCGAGGGTGAGCGCGGGCTCGAACCGAAAGCACAACGGAATCTAACCACAGTGAAAAAAAAAGGAACACCGCGACCAACACCAACAACAAAGGAAGAGAGCGCGTTGAGAGCGATGGAAGAAGAGCGCGATGATCGACGCTTGAGCGAGTTACCATGCTGGTACCGTCCGGCACCCCGCCCCCTAAACCAACAAGAGTGCAACGCCTCTGAGTACATTGTGCTAAATCATAAAACCAACAAAGTCAACAATTCCTCAGCATGGACAGACTAGACGATATCGTTGTGAAACTCACAACGACAAAATGCACCGCCATCAAGATTCCATCAACATGCAGATCGCAACAATCCGTTGCGAAACCCGAGACACCCACGACGACGAGACGCAGCGTCAGCATTATTCCAGCAACATGTAGATCGCAACATTCATATTTAATGTAAACATTTAAGTATATAAGATTCAAAAGTATTGTGAATAAACCAGTCTAAGAACGAATTTCAAACACACCAAACGTGCTGTCATTTATTTCATTAAAACTTAAATCTAATATAAACCGGAATCAATCACACAACATTGCATACCCGACAAGTTGAAGACGTCACACTACATCGGCGGAATCATATCATAACTGGCGCAGCCGGCCCCTTTTGGCTGAACGGAAACTCAGAGTACCAGAAGGACGAACCTTAAGGATTCAAGGATGTCTTGGATAGGATTAAATATTATTATTGTATTGTAAGTAAGAGCAATGGAAGAAAGAAGACGCGAATCGACAAAATGGAAAGAATTTGGAAAATAATGTGATCAAACGTCAGTGTGTGTGTGTACAAAGAAAAGAATGAGATCAAAAAGTAAAGTGAAAAAATTGCATGAACCCCACTGAGAGGTGACGTCGATGTAGACAGCGGCTAAGTTACTGTATTATACAGAAACTTTTCGGTTGACCGATGTTTTGTTTGCATCGCGCAGAACGAATGCATTTCGACTCACAAAAATTTGGAGATACTGGAACAAATGTATCGAACATTTTTTTCCGGTCTATCCGAACTATACTCAAAAAAAAAAAAAAAAAAAAAAAAAAAAAAAAAAAAATAAAAATAAAAAAAATAACATATATGCATAATATATAAAATAAAAAAAAAATAAAGTGCTGTGCTGTTGGCTGGAGTCATCTTGCATCGCGCAGGAAATGACTAGTCAAGCTGCTGAACGTTTGAGCCAATTGAGCCCATTGTATCGCACAGTGTTTTCAGTGGCTTCAAATTAGCAGCCAAGTTGGAAAAATAAAAGCAGAATATACACACTGACACAAAAGCTACACATGCGTCGATTTTTACGATTCTTTGTTTCAAAGCCCAGACACTATGTCGTCGGGTTTTGCTATATATGAACATTCACACAAAAATAGAAGAATTTAAATAATAACACACCTATATTACAGGCTTTAGCCACCCCGACACCATATAGAGGTCACCTTGTCTACAGGCCAACCTACACATAATACACTTGATTTAAGTATACATATACATATAAACACTTACAAACTTATATATAAGAAAAACGTAGGCATAACCAATTAATTACTCATATTTACCCATACACACAATATATACTTAATTCCAAGAAAGAACCAATTGATTGCATTCAAAATAAGAACCTAGTAATTTGGTAGCCAAGTTCGAAAAACGTTAAATGTTCAAAACAGACAAAAACAAGAAGAAAACAACTCTGTTGGGTAGGCCGAGAACAAGGCAGAGCACTAGTTTGCCAAATATTCCCGAAGAAATTGAGTCAGAAGCTAGTAACACCTTAGCGAAGGGGGCAAACATTAGTACAAGTACAATGAATTCTGAGGCCTCCGCCTCACCACCTTTGGGACAAGGACTGATGCAGGTACAGATGAACAGATGAATGGGTACTTTCAAGTTGTCGGACGTTATCAAATCCATGCCCCCATACGAGGGCAGCGTGACGGGACTGTATGAGTTCATCAACAATGTTGAAGACATGCTGATGCTCATTCGTGGAGCAGATCAGACGCCCAATGGACTGTTAGCCCTAAGGGCAATTCGTCACAAGATTCAGGGAAAAGCGAATGAGGCACTACTCCTGACGGCTACAAGACTTAACTGGGACGAGATAAAAAGCCGGTTAATTGAGGAATTTTCGGATAAAAGGACAGAGCAAACACTTATTCGGGACCTTAACCAGCTCGAATACAGAAAACTAACGGTGGAGAAATTTTTTGATGAAGTCAGGAATATTCAAAGAGCATTGTTCGATCTAACTCACATGAAAGAAACAAACATGGCAGCAGTAGAAGCAAAGAAAGAATCCCATGCAGCAACTTGCTTGGAAGCTTTCGTTACCGGTCTTAGAGGTAATCTAGGTAGTTTCGTTAGGGGTAGAAATCCAGAAACGTTACAAAAAGCATATGAGATAGCAATCAAAGAAAGAAACATATTTTTGAGAGCGAAACAATACGAGGGACAAGTTGATCAAAGGGACAATACTGTTTCGAAGAACCAATATCAACGGAACAACCAATATGACCGACCGTATCAACAGGACAGGGGCGGTTATCAAAGGAACAGCCAGCCGAGGCAGTATTACAATACTAATAATAGTTATAGTAATAGTAATAGCGACTGGGATAGGAATGGACCTAGCCATTCGGGTTACGGAATGAGTAGAAGCGATAACCGAAACAGTCGGGCTATTATGCCGAAACAGGAATCTAATATTCCAAGAGAGACAGGATTTAGGCAAGAGAAAAAGTTCAGAAATGCGAACACTACGCATTTTAACAACATTGAACAAGATGCAAACAGATGTGCCGCTCATAATATAGAAGAGCACGGAAATTTTCGGTTAGAAGCCTCAGGGGACAGACAAGATATATAGACCAGAAAACTCACGGACAGGCACTACCTTACGTAATAATCAAATCGGTGGACCGAACCCCATGGAAATTTCTAATTGATACGTGATCTTCCAATTCCTTCTTAAACCCGGACATGGTGCCAGCATGTCAATTTTCAAATTTAGAGACACCAACCTCGATTAGAACAGCCTTGTCGACACACAAACTATATCACCAAGCAAAATTTATATCGTTGGGCGGGTTAAAGGAACGACGAACGTTCAATTTTTTGTTGTTTAAATTTCACCCGTACTTTGATGGACTTATAGGTATGGACATTTTAACGGAAATAAAGGTGAAGGTAGATCTCGAAAAGCGTCTATTGCTAACACGAAATGCATCTTTGAATATCCATCTCAAGGAAAACAAGATGTCAGGAGTACACTTAGTAGAGGGGATGTCGAGGAAAATGGTATCATTGCCAGTAACAGTAGAGAATAAAATATTTTAGACCCTGTCTGTTCGGGAATAAGTTCAAAATAGTCACGGACCACAGGCCACTTACATGGCTAATGGGATTTAAAGAACCTAACTCCAAGATGGTAAGATGGAAGTTGCAACTGTTGGAGTACGATTACGAGGTAGTATTCAAAAATGGTTCTCGAAACGTAGTTGCAGACGCCTTGAGCAAAATCGAAAATAATATGTTTGCGAACAGTCAAGATAATACGAACCCCATACAAACTTCAGAGAAACCGATCAATGAGTATAACTATCAAATTATTTTTAAAATAGGACAAACAGACGACGTACAGTCGGCAACAATTTTTAAGAAAGTTCGGAAAATCATTTCAAAACCGCAATTTAATGTCGAAGAATTAGCAAGAACTTTAAAAGAATTCCTAAAACCCAATAGGACATGCGCAATTTATGCAACGGATGAAATATTCAATAATATTCAGAAAGCATATGATATGTACTTTACAAATAGTAAATTATATAAGGTAACAAGATGCACAACAATGTTAATAGATCTAACAGACATCGCAGAACAGAAAAAAGAGATAAAGGAATACCACGGTAGTAGTGATCATAGGGGAATAGAAGAATCTTACCTTCATTTGAAACGAAAGTTTTATTTCCCAAACATGAAAGCAAAAATAACAGAAACTATAAATAACTGCCAAACATGTCAAACTCTTAAATACGACAGGAGCCCCCAAAAAATCGACTTTCAAATAACAGAAACCCCCAACTTACCGCTGGATGTCATTCATACAGACTTATATACAATTAACGGGAAATCAATAGTTACGGTTATAGATAAGTTTTCAAGATTCGCTGCAGGATACACCATCCCAGCTAGAGATAGTTTGAATGTAGTAAAGTCGATAAGAAGTTTCATGAGTTCATATGGCATACCTAAGAAATTGATATATGACCAAGGTGCATAGTATTCGTCAAAACTTTTTAGCGATTTTTGCAAACAATACAATATTCATGTACATATTACCTCTTTTCAACAATCTTCGAGCAACGCTCCTGTAGAAAGACTATATTCCACATTAACCGAGATATACAGAATCATTATGGAGGAAAGAAAAAAACAAAAATCTAGCCGCGACCATGACGACATATTAGCGGAGGTATTCATAACCTACAACAATTCAATTCACTCGGCAACAAAATTGACCCCATTCGAGTTATTTACAGGCAGGACACACATTTTCCATACCACTATAAAATCCAACGATGAACATGATTATCTAACCAAATTAAATGAATTTAAGGAACGAATTTACCCTGTAGTGATAAAAAAAATACAGAAACAGAAAGAAGAAAACATAAAGAAATTAAACACAAGTAGAACAGATCCAATAGACGTCGACCCAGAGTGCACTATATATCGGAAAGAAAATAGAAGGAACAAACTAACTCCCAGGTTTACTACCCATGAAGTAAAGGAAGACCAAGGTGTAACAGTTATCTCAAAAAAGAACCAAAAATTACACAAATCTAAAATTAAGAAAAGGAAAATAATACGCCAAACTTGAAATTCGTTCCTTGAGTTTTTTTTTTTTTTTAGGTTCACTCTGACAAGCGGACAAGACTTAACCATACGAGAAATAAGAAAGGAAGAACAAGTAGCCAAGTTGGATCTAGGACAGGCAAGATTAATTTCAACATACAAACAATTCAACCATGTTATCAGGTTAGGTGACTATGACGCTAACATTCGGAGTATAGAAGATGCCTTGAACTCAATACAAAGTACAGAGATAGCAAAAGAAACAATCGGCATTTTAATGGCCAAATTGGAGCAGGTAAAAGACAAACTCAACGCGATTCTACCTAGGCAGAGACAGAAAAGGGGTCTTATTAACGGATTGGGTACATTTATAAAAGTAGTGACGGGTAATATGGACTCAAACGACGCAAAAATGATTCAAAAAACTCTCACTAAAACGAAAGAAGAAACAAAACAGATAAACGGAAAGATGAATGAACAGATAGAATTTAATAAGGAAATCTTCGTAAGGTTTGAAAATATAACTAAACATATAAATAAGGAACAAACAATTATAACTAATTTCTTAAGTAATTATAAGAAAAAGATTTATGAACAATTAAGCGAAGAACATAACGAGCTGCTTATTTTACAATATATTAATCGAATTAATTTCAACATTGACTTTATAAGTAATCATTTGACAAACATAGCCGAAAGCATACTTCTCTCTAAACTAAAGATAGTCCCGGCATTTATATTATCCCAAACTGAAATAGAAAGAATAATAAAATTTATTGAACAGCAAAACCTAAAAATAATATCACAAGAACATTTGAATAGACTACTACAGCTACAAGCGATTGTAAATAATACTGATATAATCTTCCAAATTAATGTACCAATTTTCGAGAAAACTCAATATACTCTGTATCACGTCATCCCATTACCCCTGAACAATAGTTATTATTTTAAAATACCAGAATATGCATTAGCTAGTAGTATTAACCTTAAGTTTTTAAAACAAAAATGCCAACAAATTCACGATCTATATGTTTGCGAGGATAATGACACTGACATCAACAAATCCGACGAGAAATGCCTACGTGGGATATGGCGCCAGGACAGGACGACATGCGATATCGTGAAAATCGGAGATCATGAAGTAGTAATGGAGATAGAGAAACAGACCATTTTCGTGTTTAATGCACACAACCTAACAATAAACTCAACGTATGCCACCCCATAGAAGATCAACCATTCAGCGATAATTACGTATAACAAATGTTCAGTATTGATTAAAGGTATGACATACGAACAACCTGGTAATGAGTACGAGCCGTCAATCAGATTATCACTTGAAGCCCCACCCAATGTGATGATTAATAATACACTGGAGGATATAAATCTGGAGGCCTTGGACCACGCAAACTTCAAGAATCTGATCAGATTATCTGAAATCGAGACAATGGGATCACACCATGTCACCACGGTCAGCGTCAGCATTATTCCAGCAACATGTAGATCGCAACATTCATATTTAATGTAAACATTTAAGTATATAAGATTCAAAAGTATTGTGAATAAACCAGTTTAAGAACGAATATCAAACACACCAAACGTGCTGTCATTTATTTCATTAAAATTTAAATCTAATATAAACCGGAATCAATCAAACAACATTGCATACCCGACAAGTTGAAGACGTCACACTACATCGGCGGAATCATATCATAACTAGCGCGATGATCGACGCTTGAGCGCGAAAGACGCGGTGCACAAGCACAAAGTAAAAATAGAAAAACAAAAAAACAGCAGGCGGCAATGTAAAAATACAAACAAAACAAATTTGTTTAATCTTATATATTTGCAATTAAGACTTGGTGAAACATAAACCGATGTATCACATAAGCCTCTAAAACTTAGTGCAGAAAAAATTACAATATAAAAACAGATTTAAACGAGGAAAATTTCAGAAATACGAGGCGCAAGAAAAAAAACACGTCCGTTGGCAGAACCGAATGCGAGTTTTCTTTTGCCTTCAAACGTTCCAGGTATAACATATGTAAATGTTGCGAATGCGCTGTAAAGACGACGACATTCCTTAAAATAATCGTTATTGAGATGTATGCTTGGAACTTTTCGTGATACAAAAACATGTTTTAGCATTTCTGATGTTTCCATATCCTGTGACTCGTATTCAAAGATCGTCAACTCAGCATCGGGCAACTCCAGGAAATCTGGTTCAGGTATGGTACTGTTGACTTTGGTTGCTGCGTCAGCAACATGTAGTTTTGTTGGTATCCATCGCCTCTATGATATGTCAGAGTCTTCGAGAATTTCTCCAACGCGATGCATAACGAATAGCTGAAATTTCCTCGGGTCCAGTTTCAACCATTATAAAACCGTTTTTGAGTTAGACCAGTACGTAATCTTGTTGATTTTCAGCCAGCGTGCGCTGCAGACATTTTTGTCAGACGTATGCCAACAACAGCAGCTGAAGTTCCATACGTGGGATGCAGAATAAGCATATTCGCTGCCATATACTAATGTATGCATCTCGACGCGTGACTCTGGTAGTTCTTGATCCCATCCGATGTCTTCTCTCCACACACGCTGAAGCAAGATTTTCAGACCGACTGTGGGACAGGACACCAGTCCAAGTGGGTCAAAAATCGACATTAGGACCTGCAACCTCTCACTTGGTTTGGATGGAATCTTCTGCCAATACGTCTCGTCTGTGTTGCGCCACAGAATACCTACCTCAAATTGGCCATTCACCTTAACGCATGTGTTTTTGAGAAATTCAAAAGCTTTTTTGTCGTCGGTAGATTGTAATTCTTTTGGCTAAACTATATCAAATACAAAGCTTTGTTTTACGTCGTCGTGCAGCTCCTGCCAATTACATTCACAATGGTGCAACGTGATAAAGCTTTTCCTTGACCCAGTACCTTGAACACTACACCCAAGCAAAAATTTGAAAGCGATCGGATCATTATGTCTGGTCCACTGCAGGCAAATTGGCATTGATTCACCTTTAATGCCCAGCATGTCAAACGTTGCCTCGTCGATGAGAGTGACGGACAGTCCATCGTTTATAAACGCATGCGTTTGAATTGCCTTTTTAGCTGCGTCAGGGTTAACTGGTACTAAGCAAAAATAATGATCATACGTGCTTTTGGTCTGATGCAGGCTCACAATTGCTTAATTGCTACCAGTACTCGGAGTAACCGTATCATTTTCGTGAAGCAATGGATGATGGCTCTTTGTGCAGCCATCCAGACCACATTGTTTCTTTACGAAACATCCCTTACGAAGATTTTTCAAGCATCGAAAGCAAGCCATTTTGGATTTCACGGTCTTCCATCTATCTTTCACACTTGATCGTTGGAAGGCATCACACTGGGCGACAACTTGATCCGTTGAAGCACATTCGATGCAATTGGATGGATGCTGCTTATGTTGATCCTTGTTTTGTTGCGGAACCAATTGACCATCCTGCAATGTTTTGCTGACTTTGCTAGTTAGCAGACGTTGACGCACATTCGATATATGCGTTTACTGTGCTCGTTTTGCACACTGAAGGTGGTACGACGGTTGACGCTGCTTCTGCTATTTGATATAGCCAATCGCCCAACTGACCCAGCATGGGGTTGAGATGCGCATCCAGTTTGCAAGCCTCCATTATGACACAAATATTGCGCACGGCTAAGAAAGCCCGATCAAAGCTTCCAGCTTTTCTTTTGGTGGCTGCAGCTTTCTAACATTTTCTGTGAGCCTCTCCAAAATGTGTTTTGGCCTACCGAAAAAGATCTTAAGCGCACTGATCACCTCTTGAACCATGCTAGGTATAATCAACTTATCCTCGACCAGATCGCGCGTCTTTCCTTTCTTCAGTCGCAGCATATTTTCAGTGTGCGAGAAGCAAGCTACTAAAGTGCTGTGGTTAAGGTGCTGATGAATATCGGCCATTCCTCTGGATCACCGCTGAATGTTGGCAGATCCTTTGGTATTACATGCCTTGCAGATACCTGAGAGCTTGCGAGACTGTTTTTCGATGCCTGAATTGGACCAGACGCTTCACTTAGTACTGACATGTCTGCCGGACTCATGCAAGCAAGTAGCTAATACTTCTGCTCGATGTATCTCTCTTTAGCGGCTCTTTTTTATGCTAACATGGCAAACATTAACTGCTGCTGAAGACCTGTCATTTCCATAGATGTGCTAGATGCTTGCTGCTGTGAACCGGTCTCATCAGTTTTTAGCGTTGCCTCATTGTTCGGCATTCCCACTTGTTGACCAATTTTCTCTTCTCAAGCAGATCCTTGTTGTACTTGTGAATCCATTATGCGACCAGCATTGCCGTGCACCGTGTGCTCATTGGTGATTTTCTTCATATATTTCGTGTATCTCCAATTTCGATCCTTGACGCTTTCATCCGCGCCTATACAGAAAATGAAAAGAACCGTGTGTATTTGTCGCACTGAAACTAGCTATCATCAGTATCATATGGATCGTACTTCTTTTTGCATATATCGAAAAGCGTCATTATTTTGCTTCAAATTTTTTGCGGGTTGATATGTGTACGGCGTCTCAAAATGGTGCCTTTCTGCTTTATGTATCTACGCTTGAAAATAATTTCACCACTATAGCTCTTATTACGCAGTAAGATCAATTTTTACGTACCGTCTACGAAGTGGACACTATTTCAAGTTGTAGTACAATTACATTCCTTTCCTCATCCAAATTGGCGAAAACAGCAATCTTGTGACACATTTTACCACCGTTGCTCTTATTACCCAGTTGGAAATTTTTTGTGTACCGACGACAAAGTGGAGCACTCAATAACTTCTTTTTTTATAATACTAGGGGGCCTCGCCCCCTACTCGCTTCCTCGAAAACCACCGGCTCGCTCCGGAAAAAGCTGAAATTCGTGAAGTGGAAGATATTTGGCAAGAATAGCATATTTGCGATTTTCTTACTAAACGTTAATTTCAATCCGATTGTTCCTATGGCAGCTATATGATAAAGAAATCCGACTTTGACCAAATTTGGTCTAATGATATATTAATCCAATTTGAATCAGACTTGGTCACTATGTGAAAGACAGTCCTAAACATACAATTTATTTTGTTTGATTTGGTTAAGACAACTAGTGAAACAAAAATTTTTTCCATACTAACTGTTAATTTCATCCGATTGTTCTTATGGCAGCTATAGGATATAGTCATCCGACTGCGACAAAATTTGGTTAGGATGTAACAGGCAGTTCCATAAATACAATCTGTGAGTTTGGTTTAGATGTCTTAAGAAACAAAAAAGTTTTTCATACTAAGCAATTCTATGGCAGCTTTATGATATAGTCATTTGACCTAAATTAAATATGGTCAGGAAGTAGCAGGCAGTCCCATATATTCAATCTGTGAGTTTGGTTGAGATATCTTAAGAAATAAAAAATTTTTTCTTACTAAAGGCTTATTTACATCCGATTGTTCTTATGGCAGCTATATGATATAGTTATCCGACTTTGACCAAATTTGATCAGGATGTGACAGGCAGTCACACAAACTGTGAGTTTGGTTAAGATATCTTAAGAAACAATAAAGTTTTTTATACTAAGAAATTCCGTGACCTTTGATCCCTAATTTGAACCAAAGTTCAGCTTTCTATCTTTAGTTGATTGATTGTATGTCAGTCAGTGTGCGAGTCCGGACAAAGAGTTTTTATACTTACATATATAGATATATGGCATTTATTTCAAGTAATTCAAGTTATAAATTATGAAGCAGGCGATTTAGCGAGCGTTTAAAACACCTTGTGGTTCTTCCTCTTCACTTTTTTGTCTAGAGACGGACTAATCGACATTTCGATAAATTCACATGTTAATTTATTACATTCATGTTAAATGACATTCGTGTTAGTTTGCATTTATATTAGCATTCAGCTATAAAAGAAAATATAAAAAATTTAAATTTTGGCGGCAACAATGAAGTGGTCATTATTCTCCAACTCTAGGGACCAACGTGCAAATTTTGGCCTATACTCTAATTATACTCTAAAGCGACGTAATGCATAGATGATCGCTAATTCTTCAACTCGAAACTATGATAACGAGATTATACTTCTGTAGTCTTGCCTGGGTGGAATCACTAAGCAAATAACCTATAAAGAACTCATCCCATACAAACGAAATGGGACATGCAGAAGTCTTGATATTGAGTCCCCCTGAGAGAATTTCCCCGGGGACGTGATGTCAGGGACTTTATTTTTGCGGCCGCTTCAGTCGAATGGCAGAGCTCGTAGCTCGCACAACTATGCAAATCAAAAACATGCGAACTATGAAATGCCCTTTACCCTTCAAAATTTGTATTCTCATTATTTTTGTCATAGGAGCATCGAAAAATAAATAAATTTAATATGGTTGATGATTAAATAAAAAAAAATAATTTGTTAATTCAGTTATAAATATTTTATTCAGCTAAAAAAAATTATTTTAAAAATGTAATATGTACAGGGTATGAGAGTTTGCATACAAAATTTTAATGGCATCAAAGAAGAGGCAAAGCAATCTCGACATGCAACCCATACATATGCGCACACTTATTGTAAGATGGACACATACAATCATCAGTCTTGGCTCTCGGTTATTTCTTTCTCTGTCTGGCTATACCAGGGTTCGTATGTGCAAACAGGATGGAAGTTGAATATTCTCATTCTGTATGCTTTTTTGACGCGCGTTACTTTTGTGACAACAGAATTGCTTCAAGACGACTTTTGGGCAAAGCTTTACCCTTCCACAACCGGGTACCATACATATTAAAAAGAAAAATAAGAAATACAATTTATCATAATCAAATTGAAGTACACCCTCAAATATTAATGTTAATATTACATTATTGTTTAGTTCAAGTTTATTAAAATAAACGGAATAAAAATACATTTACACTTGATAAGTTTAATATTAAAAACAATTTTTTTTAAATGTATACAAGACTTAATAAAATGCTTAAATTAAAAAGGAAATAAATACTATTAGTAATAACCAAAATATATATTTAAATATTAAATGAGACATATTAGTTTTTATTTGCTGTGTTCTTTTTCAAAAGTATGGGATCTGGTTGTGGAAGGGTAAAGCTTGGCCCAAAAGTCGTCTTGAAGCAATTCTGTTGGCACAAAAGTAACGCGCGTCGAAAAAGCATACAGAATGAGAATATTCAACTTCCATCCTGTTTGCAAATACGAACCCTGGTATAGCCAGACAGAGAAAGCAATAACCGAGAGCATCTTACAATAAGTGTGCGCATATGTATGGGTTGCATGTCGAGATTGCTTTGCCTCTTCTTTTGTGCCATTAAAATTTTGTAGGCAAACTCTCATACCCTGTACATATTACATTTTTAAAATAATTTTTTTTAGCTGAATAAAATATTTATAACTGAATTAACAAATTATTTTTTTTATTTAATCATCAACCATATTAAATTTATTTATTTTTCGATGCTCCTATGACAAAAATAATGAGAATACAAATTTTGAAGGGTAAAGGGCATTTCATAGTACGCATGTTTTTGATTTGCATAGTTGTGCGAGCTACGAGCTCTGCCATTCGACTGAAGCGGCCGCAAAAATAAAGTCCCTGACATCACGTCCCCGGGGAAATTCTCGCAGGGGGACTCAATCTCAAGACTTCTGCATATCCCTTTTCGTTTGTATGGGATGAGTTCTCTATAGGTTATTTGCTTAGTGGTGGAATGAAATCTGAAATCTAAAATCTTCTTTACGAGGTAAAAGTCTAGTGACGAAAACATTTCCATGCCCGAAAATTTCTGATATCCAATTTTGTGACGAAGGATATTAATTTGTATGTATAACTTATTCTAAAAAAATAAGTTTGGCAATCGGCACACTGCGCAATAATTTCCCGATCCTTCTCACCTAATAAAAATAATTTTTTTGCGCGGTGCAAATTGCCTATACCAAGCCTCAGTACCATGAAAAAAACAAGAAGGCTCCACCCCTGCTCGTTTCACTTGCCTATCCACGACTCAATTAACTCGCAGTCGAGTGTGCTCGACTGTAGGATACCCTGTGCACTGGCACTACGATAACCTAATACGTATTTGTACGCCGTTAGGCCCGTCGAAGGTTTGAGGGTGCCGCATTAAACTATCGACTAATTGTTCGTATAACATCTATATGTTCTACTGAACCGAGATAAACCAAATTCGATCATAATGTTAAGAGTAATAGAAAATTTCCAATCTGGGAATTAGGTTGAGATATCTCCAAAAATAACTAAAAATTGCATACTAAATCTTAATTTTTGATTAATCGTTCCTACGGCAGCTATATGATATAGCTGACCGATTTCAACCAAATTTTGTCAACATAAAAAGAACCACCACAGATGAATATTAAGTCAGATTGGTTGAGATATCGTAAACAACAAAAAAATTTTCGTATTAAAATTCGATTTTGAACTGATCCTTCCTATGGAAGGTGTATGCATTAGTAGTCCGATTTCAACCAAATTTTATCAGCAATTATCTTAAACAACAAAAAAGTTTTTAGTACTAAATCCCTTTTTGGCAATTTTCAATGGGCACAGGTATACAAATTATAAGTAGCTTAGATAACAAGTAGTATCGTCCAAACACACCCGCAAAACTTTATGCGTCATATCACTGCGGCCGGCAGTCCGTGCTAGTGACGAAAGCAACACGAAGGATGCGCAATGCAAATAGCAATATATACGGGAAGAATGGAAAATTTGCTACAACTGTCCGATCAGATCGAGTTATATGCCGATTGGAAGGTATAGTTTTAGCTTACAAAAGTGCATACTTAGACTTTTGCAATCTCTCCTGGTTCGTGGGAAAATCAGGTGTAAGTGGGAGGGGCGAAAGTAAGATGATTGCAGCAAATGGGGCCGTTGGAGCCTTTCGGTAAATTTTCTTAATTTTATACGATTCTTATGAAAAATGCGCGTCGAATGACACCTCAATTATGAAAATCCGTTAGGTGGTTCAAAAGATAATTAAATTTGAAATGTTTAGTGGCCTTTCCAAAATGAGATGAAAAGTCCGTTTGCTTGTTTGTTTGCATCAAAGCGTTGAAATAGCTTAAATGTGTGAATGTGGATCTATTCCCAATCATAAAATTATAAACTTTTGTTCTACGACTTTTTTAAAAAATAGCTAGCTTAGCGGGAAATCGCTAAATTTGCTAAACTTGAAACCACCGTAGTATCCAAACGATTGAAGCTACAGATATGTTCTGTATATCGCTGAAAAGGTTGAAGATCTTTTAGGCAAACCTTTAATATTTTTTTCTGGAGTACATAGGTAAAAATCTACAGGTGAAAATAAACTTCTTTGGCGATTAAAAAACATCTACACCTCAAATCACTTTAAGATATGTTATATGTTATAGTCAAATAATTCCGCGTGTTTTGACGTTTTGGCAAGATATTACCTGTTAACTATATATACCTTTACACTGCTTGCTTAGTCACTGCAGAAATTACCAGTGCCATAATTTAAAAGATATCTCCACCAATATGACAGAATATTCATATGGGATGCTCTTATACATTCGGGCCAAGTTTGGTTGAAATCGACCGGCTATATCATATAGCTGCCATAGGAACAATTAGTCGCAAATCGAGCTTTAATATGAAAAATTTGTTGTTGTTTGAGATATCTCAACCAAACTGACAGAATAATCATATGAGATGGCTATTTACATCCTGCCCAAAATTGGTTGAAATCGAACCACTATATCATATAGCTGCCATAGGAACGATCAGTCGAAAATCAAGCTTTAGTATGAAAAACTTTTTTGTTGTTTGAAATATCTCAACCAATCTAACAGAATCTGCATTCGGGGTGATCTTATACATTCTGATTTAGTTAGGTTGAAATCGGCCGGCTATATCATATAGTTGCAATAGGAACGATTTGTCGAAAATTTATATTGAGTATGCAAATTTTTGTTGTTTCTGGAGAAAACACAATCAGACTCGCAAATTGGGAATTTTCTTATGTCATATATATCCTGATACAATATTTAATATATGTATGTAGCGATTAATATTATTTTCTTTTAATTATGAGTTACTTTTTCATAGTAAGTACGGGGTCTCCGACAGTCGAGTATGCTCGACTGTAGCACCGAGAGCGAAGCAAGCCGTGGGTTGGCCATCGAAACGAGCAGGGGGTACAGCCCTTGTTAATTATTATTATTGTTAACTGAACATATACATTTTACTTAGAATAGATAGAAGATATCGGGATAACCAGTGCTGC
Source organism: Drosophila rellima (assembly GCA_035043635.1). Taxonomy (NCBI): domain Eukaryota; kingdom Metazoa; phylum Arthropoda; class Insecta; order Diptera; family Drosophilidae; genus Drosophila; species Drosophila rellima. Next base: position 4,527 of record JAWNMV010000321.1, on the reverse strand, counting down.
CAGACAGTTTGTTTTTATTTTGCAAGAAGGCTGTATTTAATTTATTCAAATTAGTTGGACATTTAGGGTCTTCCTGGAACGCATTTTGATTTAATGTGTTCTTATTCTCTTAAATAAGTTTTTTCATGGTAATTAGGCTTAATACAGACAGATTCAAAAGCGTCTGGTCTTTTCTAAAACAAAACCTCTTTACGCGGAAAAATTCTAGGGACGAAAACATTCCCATGCCCCAAATGAAGGATTGCGACTTTATTGCTCAATGTGCCGAAAGCCAACCTTTTTTTTAAGACTAAGTTATATATTCAAATTAATATCGTTCGACGCAAAATTGGACAACAGAATATCAAAAAACGTGATATTGTACATACTAAAACAGATTACAAATTGAAAAAATCGTTAGCGGTGCTATTTTTTAAGTCGCAAAAATGTGGGATAAGCTTTTTTCACCTGTAGCCATTTACCTATATGCTTTAGAAAAAAAAGTTTAAAGGTATGCCTTAAAGCTCTTAAAAATGTAGAATATATACAGAACATGTCTGTTGCTTCTATTGCTTAAATACCTTGGGTTTTTAGCTGGTTTTTAGTTTTTTGATAGGGAATAGATCCACATTCACAAATATATGTTATTTCAACGCTTTGATACAAACAAGCAAAGGGACTGACTTATAATGAAATATAAAAATTAACCAAAAGGCTACAACGGTGCCACTTGCTGCAATCATTTTTTCCTTCCCACTAACACCTGCTTCTCTCACGAACTAGGTAAGTTTCCAAAAGTCTTAGTATGCACTTTTTCTAGTAAGAGCCACACCTTTCGATAGGTATATAACTCGACCTGATCGGACAATAGCAAATAGCAATAGACAATGATCGAATCATGGCAAATATTCCATTGTTCCTGAATAAATTTGCTAGTCACCTTTCGCACCTTTCACCTGCCGTCCGCAGTGATTGATTACTGGTGAACAAAGCCGCGCAAGTTGAATTACGAGTTATATGCTTTAATTCCGAAAAGGTTTTTGATATGATTTGTCAACAACACTTCTGTCCCGAACATATTTTTGTTGCTGAATACATGGGAAATACTACTCGAAAGAGAGATCGGGCCCCGATCTCAGGTGATGGCTCTTCTCTATATGCTTAATCTTCAAATGTAGTACCAAAAAACTAGTTTCCTCTGCCTTAATAGAAAACTATCTAGTCTATTTCTCAAGAGTCATTCCTTTGATTTCGATGTAATCTGTTTTACTGAGACATGGCTTAAACGTCCGACAGACGAGCACTTTTTAACCGACACTTTAACCGTCTGTGAGTAATTTATAATTATAATGGGAAATTTGCCAGCAGACCACCTTCGAGAAGGTCGAAACTTTGGAGTACGTGGCGTAGATTTCTGCGGACCGTTCTACGTCAGCTATTTAATTAGAGGCAGACCACCATTAAAAACTTACGTTGCCCTTTTTGTTTGTTTTGCCTCAAAGGCAGTTCATTTGGAACTTGTAACCGATCTATCCACTGACACCTTTCTTAATGTTTTCAAAAGGTTCGTTGGAAGACAAGGACTGCCGGAAACGATGTTCAGTGGCATCGCGACGAACTTCGCGGGAGCGAGCAATGTGCTGAAGGAGCTGCAAGTGGCGTTTCAGGACAGCAAGACGGAGTACGCAGCAGAGAGAGAGGTGCAATGCAGTTTATCCCTCCGAGGGCACCGCACTTCGGCGGGCTGTGGGAAGCAGCAGTAAAAGCTGCCAAACAGGCTGGTGCGAGAGGCAGTCAACACCAACTTAGCGCCGGACGAGTTGAGCACCCATCTGTTGTACGTCGAGGCACTGATGAATTCCAGGCCGCTCGTGCCTGCTTTAAGAGCTCTTCCGAGTGGTATATATATATATATAGCGGCAATCGCTCAGGCGACGTCGGTTGCTTGGCGTCTGGTGCCCGCTCAGCGGTTTCCTATTTCCGTTGTATCGGTCAGCACATTCCGCTGAGTGCATTGCTGCAGTTGATGTTGCGACAGACCCGGTAACGACTAGCGCAATATTGTTGTTGCGCTTTAAGTGTCGGCGCTGCAGTTTTGTGAGCTAACTCTGCGCGACAATGTTGTTGGGCCCAAAACGCTTACCAACTAGAACGCACCGCACAGCATGAATTTGTATGAATTTCCTGCAGTACGACGTCTTTCCTAAAAAACTTTTTAACATTCAGGAAGATCCATTTTGTTAATGGCGTCTACCTTTTTGACGTCCGCCTTAATGCCTTCTGATGTAACAATATAACCCAAGAATTCCACTTGTGTGGACAAGAAATGTGTTTTTTCTAGGTTTACTTGAAGGTTCGCCTTTCTCAAACTCTCAAAAACTAACCGGAGATTTCTTCATTTACTGAAGACAATGATGTCATCGACGTATACGTAGCAGATTTCCCGTTGTGCTCTCTAAGCAGGTCGTCGATCATACGTTGAAAAATTGCCGGTGCGTTCCTCAAACCGAACGGGAGGCTCAAAAACTCGTATTTTCCATTCAATGTAGAAAATGCGGTTTTGGGAATGTCCTGTTCTCTCATGTGGATTTGGTGAAAACCCGAGGTCAAATCAAGAGTGGTAAAGTACTTGGCATTGCCTAAGCTAGCCAAGGTAGAATTAATGTCGAGAATCGGATATTGTGACGGCGTTTAGCCGCTTGAAATCAATCACCAACCGATACTGTTTTTCATCGTTTGACTTCGGCTTTTTGGGCACAAACCAGAGAGATGAATTGTAAGGACTTCTGGATGGTCTAATTATGACTTCGTTTAAAAGTTCCTCTATCTGGGTTTCTACCACTCCCCTCATATTGGCAGGGTATGGATAGCTTTTTGTGTAAATAGAGTCTTGTGTGCTAGTACGAATATCTGCTCTAACACAAGTATTTACTGCATCCTCTGTTAAGATTGGTTCAAAAATTGTTCGCAAATTCTTTGATCAACTCATTTAATGTCAGGTTTTTTTTTCTGAATGTCCCACGTCGATTAATGGGTGAGCGTTTGGGGATTCTTTAGCTAGAAGAGGAAACTTAACTCCAAGAGTTATTATCAAAAGGTCGTTTTCCCTATCGATTAAAGCCTTCAACTGTTTTAGGGTGTCGTCGCCAATTATCCCATCAAAGGAATTTAATCCTGGGAGTACGAAAAAAGTGAGATCTGAATCGTTACCATATTGTTTAAAAAATTGTCCCACGAGCCGATGCGTGATCCCGTGATACCCGTGGCAGATTGAACAAAAAAAGGAGTGGGAAGTGGGGTGCAACCGACTGCGATTTTAGGGCTTATGAAATTCTTGTTTGTCAACAAGAAATTGTAACTTAGCCCCATTCTTGGTTCCATACTCTAAGTATGGTACAGTAGAGAGGCGTCTGTTATAAAATGCACTTCTATTTCGTTCGCCGCAACAAAACCCTCAACTTACCGTTTTTGGTTTTCTTCTTGTAATAGTACTTGTTCTTCACTGACCCCATTGTCCATACAAATTGCCTCATAACTATTACTAGTACTATTGTCGACATGTGATACAGTCTCTGGACTTTTTTGAACGGATTTGGGGAAAGGTAGCTTGGGCTTCGTTTGCCGCCGGCATCCTCTTCTCTACGACTGCTAAGCCCAGACTGATATGATTGGCCTGATCTATTTGATTCCATTTTTATTGCCGGTCTCAGTCCCTGAAATCTTTGGCTGAACCGCCATTGTGCCCTGTGATCATTGGCATTCTAGCAGGTAATTGGTAATTCGGGGATCGAGGAGCATTTGGTTGACGGTATTGTTGGGTAGAGTTGGTAAATGTACCCATGTAGGTAGGCTTGGCAAGGGTACCCCTAAAAGAAACAAACTGATTTTTCGGACCTCAGATCACTAGTAACTTGGAAGCGTCGCCTTCAAGACCTCTTATAAAAACATGTAAGGCTTTGTCGCTATAAGTCTCAATTAAAGCTCTGACGACATTAGGAGGATGAGTGCCTGCCCTTAATTTGTTTAGTATCAACGAGAAATGATTATTGACCTGCATGTAGAATTCCTTCAAGGTTTTCAAACCTTGGGATATCTGACTCAACTGGTACTCGAGAGTTCTAACATCGCGCTTATCAGCGTAATGAAGCGCTAGAACTCGTTTAACCTCGCACCAATCATCGTCCTGCACGCTATAGGAGCAAAGTGCTGAGTCAGCACTACCCCTTATTTTTTTTACCTAATATGCAACACTATAGACTTACACAAGGGTTTATCCCTCACGATTTCGTAATCGTTGAGGATAGACTGAGCCCTGTTGATTCAAGACACATACTTTACAATTTTTTAATGCAATATTTTCTCACTCGCAAATATGCCACACGGTAAGTGTGGACAAATTGCCGCAGTCGTTATATGCTTCATTTTGTTTTAATTTTTATTTTAGAACATTTTTTAATGCAATATTTTGTCACTCGCAAATAAGTCACATGATATGTGCACAGATTGCCGCAGTGTGTAATTACAATTTTTCATTTATAATTATTATTA
>JAWNMV010000316.1:0-361984 GCA_035043635.1 Drosophila rellima | reverse complement strand
ACAGGGGTCTATTAACTTTGTTATAAAAAAAATGTGCGTAACAGGCAGAAGGAGGCGTCGCAGACCCCATAAAGTATATATATTCTTGATCAGCATCAACAGCCGTCCGTCTGTAAGAGCGCCTAGATCTCAGAGACTATAAGAGCTAGCGACTTCAAACTTGGTATGTATGTCCGCCTATATTGCAAGCAGATCAAGTTTGTTTTAGATTTTGGACACGCCCCCTTGAACGCCTTAAAATCATAAATAAATCTAAATTATTAGGGCTATTTAAAAGATAAAGCGTTCAAATTAAGCATAGACCAAGCCAATATTATCCGCCATATTTGCTGAAAATTTCATTGCGATCGGATAATAAACAGCGAAGATATTAAACAACTAAATATGCCTCCATTTGCCTTACCTTAACAGCAACAATTACAAAACAATTAGTCAACAACAACAATAAAGTTTGACTTATGGTCCAGTAATAATGAAACCAACAAAAAACAGTCGGTCGTAAGATAGCTTTGTGGAGCAGTGTGTTGAGCGTCCGTTTTTTCCTAAAATGGTACCCGGGTTCGAATCCCGTCATGGAAAGATATTTTTTTTTTTTTATATTTATTATTAATGTTATATTTATTATTTATTTATATTTTATATATTATTTATTAATATAAAATGTATTATTATTTATATTAATGTTATATTTACATAAAATATAAATATCTTAATTAAAAAGACAATTTAAAGGATAACTCAACCAATCTAACAGAATATGCATGTAGGATGGTCCTAGACATTCTGACCAAGTTTGGTTGAAATCGGTACAATATATCATATAGCTGCCATAGGAACAATCAGTCGAAAATCAAGCTTTAGTAAGAAAAGCTTTTTTGTTTTATTTGGTTGAAATCGGTCTACTATATTATAAAGCTGCCATAGGAACGATTGGTTGAAAATGTTTACTGAGTATTTTTGTTGTTTCTGGAGATACCACAATCGGACTCGCAGATTGGGAATTTTTTTTTGTCTTTTGCCTCCTGAAACAATGTTTTATATATGTACAGATTTATATTATTTTCTTTAAACCAGGAGTTGCTTTTCCATAGTAGGTACGGGGTCTCCGACAGTCGAGTATGTTCGACTGTAGCACCGCCCACTAGCTTATATTGAGTTAGACATAGTATTAATGTATTCCTGACCTCTTCCTTCTTGTTGAATTGTCTTATGTACTGATTTAGATAGAGTCGACAGTAGTTGTTAGATTATGTTTGGTTCCCTCTAACTCATTGTCTAGTCTGATCTTAACTTATGTATTATCTATCTGACACATATGTTTTACTCCTTCTTACTCCTTGTGCTCTACATTCTTATCTACTCCTACATTCATGCAGGCTTGGAAAGGGTATCTTGATCTTAATGTTGCTAATCTACGCCGTCATGACCTTTTTGTGTCACATGAGTGTTGCACATGTGGTGGCGCATTCCGAGGGATGATCGAAAAGTATGTTCATTCATGAACATATATACATAGATACTTTATTTTATAGTGAGAATGTTGATAAGAATATAGTGAAAGTTCTTGTTTAAACATGGATAATGTTAATGAAGTCATCGATGTAAGCCAATTCACCATATTAACACAACAATGGACAGTTCAACATGGCTGCACAATAATACCCTGAACACTGGGCACACTTAAGAAAGAAATCTGGAATAGGGAATCTGCATTGATCAGAACTTACCCGAAAGCAAACGCAGCATTGCGACAACAGATGCATCCAAATGTAGAAAAATGCGCCAAGGAACGCGATAATTAAGGACACCCACAACAATATGATCAGCCAGAAAATGAACCACAGGGGATTTCTCATATTTTCACAAATCTATTGTGTGATGAATTAATGTAAATAATTATTGCATCTTAAAAGCTTTATTATTTGAATACTCGATTTACAAACGAACATTTCCTAATCGTAGCTTCTGCTGACACTGATATGGTATGTTATGAGTGGTGGTATGGAGCATGGAATTAATGTCGTGATGCGTCGCACGTTTCTAATCAATATTTCGGTTCTTTCTACAAGCTGAGTGCAAGTTTTGGCGAGGACACTTACCCGAGAGCAGTATATTGCGATAGGGATAGAGAGAACTTGTCTCCTGAATTTTGCATTTGCTAACTTTACACACTCTTGCTAACATACATATGTATGTAAATAAGTATTGCATCTTAAAAGCTTTATCATTTGAATACCCGATTTGCAAACGAACATTTCCTAATCGTAGCGTCTGCTGACACTGATATGGTATGTTATGAGTGGTAGTAGGGAGCATGGAATTAATGTCGTGACGCGTCGCACGTTTCTAATCAATATTTCGGTTCTTTCTACAAGCTGAGTGCAAGTTTTGGCGAAGACACTTACCCGAGAGCAGTCTATTGCGATAGGGATAGAGAGAACTTGTCTCCTGAATTTCGCATTTGCTATTCTTTGTTCTTCCCTCAACTTAATTGTCTCTCTCTCTCCCTCAAAGAAAATTTGTCATTGGCGCGTGCCAATTCAAGGGCAATTCTAAAAGAGGGACGAAAAAACAATTGTCTATCTATATGAGCGCCCCCGCTCATTATGTAGCTCATTATTCCTACGTCTATGCACATTTGCTTCACTTTTCAATTCGTTACCTACATTTGCAGTAAACGGGTGTGATATATAAATTGCGAAGATTGACTGTGTCGTATTTACCCTGAGCGGGAATATTTATATTTAATTTTGTGACGAATAATATTATATTAAATATATGAATTGAAATAAAAATGTTTTTTTTAGATATTCGTAAAACTGTGGCATGTAAGGATTAGTGTAAAAATTGTTGCCCTTTCTAGAGATATGAATCGAACTTGCTTCGTTTTGCAAAGGCATTAAATCTTCGGCGCGCCGAACAGCATCTACATGCCTAGGCTCAGGGTATCTTACTGTCGAGTGCACTCGACTGTTTCGCTTGTTAAATTTGGATCGGACCACTATATCATATAGCTGCCATAGGAACGATCAGTCGAAGAACAAAATTTAGTACGAAAAACTTTTTTGTTGTTTGAGATATCTTAACAAAACTAACAGAATACTCATCTGGGATGGTATTATACATCCTGACTAAGTTTGGTTGAAATCGGATATCAGATAGCTGTCATAGGAACCAATCTTAAGCGAGCAGGGGGCAGAACCCCCTTGTTTTTAGCTATGAATGAAGGGAGGCCAATGCAGCCCCTACCTACGCCCTTGATTGTAAGTCTCATAGAATTCCTTTAGAGAAGTTCAAGTTGGGTTACACTCTTCAGAACGGATAGATGGTTACGCATTTCTTTAAAATTCATTGGTCAAAAGATAACAATTTATTACAATCCAAGTACGAGTATGTAGTCGAGAAACGTGGCATTGCTTCATCTATAGAAATTCATTTCACACTTAAGTTAACAGAAATCAAAATCACAAACTTTCGAACAATTCGAAATGAGCAAAAAACACATGTATGAGGTAACTGAGCCAACTGAAGATGCTATAAAGGCATCGGCGTTTGCGCAACGCATCTGTACAAAACGTCTGCGCAGTCCAGAGGATCTGAGCAATTGGAAGCGTTCTCGAGCGTACTACGACCTGGTGGCCTACATTAACAATACAAGCATGGCCATACAAGGATATCGTCAAGGAGGTGGGTATATAATCACGATGCAGATGCAGAAATTGTGCAAAATCTTCAATTGGCTGGAACGAATTATCTATGAGCATCATCCGTTGGGTGTGGGTCAGGGACTGCTCCGTTGCGTGGGGGAGACCAGAATCGATTCAATGGATTCAACAAATTCGATACGTCATAAATGCCATCGCGCCTTCCGTCACTGGTTGCTACAGGTGCAAGAAAAAGTCTTCTCTGTACTCGAGCAGGAGGTGAAACCTCACTGCAAGCACATTAATGAATTGGGCCAGTATCTGACTCGCGCTTTTGGAAGCTTGAAAAATTACGATTATGGTCCAGGCAATGAACTAATGTTCCTGTTCTACCTATGCGGCCTTTTTAAGTCGGGCATCCTGCAAAGTGTGGACACGGTGGCCGCGGCTCTACTGCTTTACCAGCGTTATCTGGATCTTGTGCGTCGTATCATTTTATTCTATCGCCTATCGGCCCATAAATACGATAGTAATATCATTGATAATCGCAACGTTTTACCCTATCTGTGGGGTTGCGCCCAGCTGTGCCAAGAGGCGCCCTTTACGCCAATCCAATGGGAGTTTCCGGACATAATGGTGACCCATCGCCGGGATTACATGTTGCTCAGTAGCCTTGACTATCTCAAGAAGACAATGCAGGATGCACCAATTGGCGTACACTCGTATCAACTATGGTGCGTTCTTTCGCTGTCCAACTGGCCAGATGCCTACTCTGGTCTAATGCGGACATTCTTAAAGAATGTCTTGAATGACTTTTACATTGTTCAGGATCTGATCTTTAGCGACATGTTGTCTTTTAATCGTCAGCCATCGGAGTTCTTGCAACGAGCTTATCTGGGTAAATTTCCCAAACAGGTAACATCATCGTCCTCTGGATACGACGAGGAGGCCTTGATTGAGGAGAATGAGGAGGAGCAGAAAAAAGTAAAACTTAAGAAGGGGAATGATTTTCGAAAGAACGAAATGCCGGTGAATCCACCTGTGAGTCGACACAACAGTCTGGACACAGATGTCTTCTTAGGCTTTCAGGATCCACGTAAAGTGAGTGATAACACCGTTAATGCAAATTCTGAACTGCTGCGCCGTCCACGCCCCTACCACAATACGCTATTGAGGAAGACATTGTCGATGGCCCACTCAATAAAGACGGCACTTGACTCCGAAATAAACTTGGAATCAGGCGACTCGAACTATGACACTCGCAAGTTGAATAAACTGTTGCATATAGAGAAATCCAGCAAAAGTATCTCAACCGCATCGTACTACAGCATTTAGCAAGTGGTCAGATGACCATCTATGTATTACATACTACATATTAATATATCTGTACATATGTGTGTATTTATTTCAGTTCCTGTGTATTCACTTATTAAGACAACAATCAACGTGTAGGCCAAAGGGTTAAAGAAAGAAAACTGAAATTTTCATACAACATAGAGAATATTTATCGTGCAATAAAACTGCGTTGTTTCGGGGTTAATGTTCAGAGAATTAGTTAGTATGTAAAACTTTTTTGTTCCTCAAGATATATCAACATAACTCACAGATTGTATATTTGCGACCGCGTCCGTCTGTCAGTCCGACCGTGTGATTGAACGCAACTATCTCAGAGACTATAAGAGCTTGAGTCCTCAAACTTGGTGTGTAGGTTCCTGGATACCTGGCGCAGATCAAGTTTGTTTTCAAATTTGGATCGGACCCCTATATCATATACATAGGTGTCATAGAAATGATCACTCCAAAATCAAGTTTCAGTATGAAAAACAAACTGACAGAATTTGCATCTGAGTTAGCTCCATACCTCCTAACCAAATTTGGTTGAAATCGGACCACTATATCATATAGGTGCAATAGGAAGGATCTGTCGAAAATCAATATTTAGCACGAAAAACTTTTTTGTTGTTTAAGATATGTCAACCAAACTTACAGAATATGCATCTGAGATGGTTTCATACATTCTGACCTAATTTGGTTGAAATCAGACCACTATATTATATAGCTGCCATAGGAACGATTAATCGAAAATTAAGATTTAGTATATAATTTTTTGTTGTTTTTTGAGATATCCCAACGAAACTCACGGATTGGGCATTTTACCATTATGATCGAGTTTGGTTAAAATCAGTTCACTAGGCCGTATAGACGTAAAACGAACAATTAGTCGAAAATTTAATGCCTTCAGCGTGCAAATACTCATTAGGCTATCCCAGTGCCAGGTCACAGGGAATCCTACAGTCGAGCGCACTTGAATTTCGCCGCACCTCCCCGCGAGCAAACCGAGCAGGGGCGAAGCCCCCTTGGTATGAGTGTGTTTGTGCTCATCTGTGCCTTATGTTTGCTTGTCTGATTGTGTGACAGCAAATGATTCAGTTGGTCTTAACTTTAACTTATTAATTTCTACAAAAACAGGCACACGCACACATATACAGACACACACTCACACATACACAAACATACTCACGCTCACTTACTCACATACGCACATACACAATCACACATGCATATATAGGCGGACAGAATTACATACATGTATGTATGTATGTATGTAGCTGGTGTTGTTGTTCTCGATGTCGATATGATAGCCGTTTTTATTATTGTTACTTTTAGTGTTATTGTTATTTTTATTATATTTCCACTGTCACTGTCGCTTCTTTGCTTTAACACAATAAGTAAAGTTCAAAAAGAACAGCACATCATTGTTATGGCAGCTGATAAACTGCAAGTAGACATATGCATACATATATGTATGTATACATGTACATACTTACAAACATATATAGAAGCGTATACGCACTCTAGTTTGCTTGTAAGTCAAGATAGAAATGTCCATTTCCTTGTGTGCCCAGCACATGTTTGTATATTTCCGATTGCTTGCAAATTTATTGCTTTTTATACCATGTGTCCATTGAAAACACTGTGCAAGTCGAAAAAAAAGACATGACCAAACTCAACGGTTTCCCCCTATTTCGGGTCCTACGAATCGAACTGCATCATTACTTTCTTAAGTTACAATCATGATTTCAAACAAAATTTTTTGCGGAAGTTTTGGGTAGAGTTTGCCGTTTTTAAGGAATTAGGCCATTCTTCTTCGGTCTCTAACTTGTAAGGTGTTGATTTTTTTGATAAAATTTCTTCGGCAAAGTTGCTTAAAATAGTTCAGGCTACAAGTTTTGGGAACATATCAACCCCTTAAATGGTCGTTTTGGTCTTTTGGGTCAATATCAAATCTGTGACACTATTTTTTTTACATTTTTCGATAATGTTGTCCTGCAATCGAATTTTCCTTTCTGATACTTATACCAAAATTAAGATCATGTTATACTAAGTACACTTAGCAAAGAAATAATAATGAAAAAATTAACCATTAATTTATATACGGATAACCAAAAAATCATTTTTTACTTAAAGTTCGCAACATGATTAAAACAACAATATTTGGTTTTACATATGTAATTAGTGTATCTAACATGTGTAATAAATGTGTTTTATATAATAAAGTGTAAGATTATATGTATTATTCATAGCTTTCGTTTATTAAATTCCAACACATGTCAGCAAGTAATGAGCAATGAATATAAATGTTGCTATCGTAATACATGTACCACTTATGCCTACCGAAAAAATTTAATTGCCACCCCTTCATATCAAGTTGTGAATAGTTAAAAACTTCATCAATGCAATCAACCGCGATGAAGAAGCTTTTAAATGTTTAATAAAACTATTTCCAAGATTAAGCGTGGTGAAGATAAAAGAAGGTATTTAGATTCTTAAGCTCTAGACAACGGACCAGACATAAGAAAATTATTGAAGAATGATGTATTTCGAAGTTTATTAAAGACAAAAGAAAATATTGCATGGGATGCTGCACTGACAGTCATTAACAACTGTTTGGGAGTGAATTGAGCTGAAAATTGGCAGACTTATGTTGACAACATGCTGACATCTTTTGAAGACATAGGTGTCAACATGTCTTAAAAAATTAATTTTTACACCACTAAAAGGACAATTTTTGGACAGGAAGTTCCAACAGAGTTGGATGAGCATGGAGAAAGGTTTCACCAGGTTGCGGCTCCATTGGAACATAGGTGGTAAAAAGTGGTAAAAAGCTTGAATCATTGCTTGCTGACATGTGTTGTAATTTTATAAATGAAAGCTATGAATAATACATATAATCTTACACTTAAATATATAGAATAGATTTTAGATACAATAATTACTTATGTAAAACCAAATATTGTTGCTTTAATAATGTTGCGAAATTTAAGTAAAAAATTATTTTTTGGTTATCTGTATATAAACTAAGGATTAATCTTTTCATCATGATTTCTTTGCTAAATGTACTAAGCATAATTTGATCTTAATTTTGGTGTAATTATCAGATAGAAAAATTCGGTTGCAGGACAACATGAACGAAAAATTTAAAAAATAGTGGTACAAATTAGATTTTCTTGACATATTGACGCAATAGATCACCAAAACGACCATTTAACGGGTTTGTATGGTCCTAAAACTTGTAGCCTGAATTTTTTTAAGCAACTTTGTCGAAGAAAGTTTACCAAAAAAATCCATACCTTACAAGTTAGAGACCGAAGAAGAGTGCCCTATATCCTTCAAAATGGCAAACTTGACCCAAAACTTCCGCAAAAAATGTTGTATGAAACCATGATTGTAACTCAAAAGAGTAATGATGCAGTTCGATTCGTAGGACCCGAAATAGGGGGAAACCTTTGAGTTTGGTCATGTTTTTTTTTTTTTTTTTTTAAAAACTATCACAGTGAAATGGGCAAAAATGGGTTTAATGATTTTGTTGCTTTTTGCTTTGTATTGTTAATTTATTTTCGAATAACAAGCACTCGCCTTTATAAAAGATACAGACACATATGAGTTTACAGAAAATTGAGAATTCAAAATAGATTTTAATGATTTAAATTATCAAAAGTATTTCACAATATTTTATACACATATTTATCTTTTCACATCTTTTAACCGATTTAGAGTACAGAAAAAAAACTTTTAAATAGCCGTTATTTTAACTAAAAAAATAATTTTGCAAAGTTCTTTTTGCGATTTTATTTATTCACATACACTGTTCTGAACACATGTTTGCTGTTATTTTGAATTTATTTATTTATTAGATCCCGTACTTAAAAAAAGTACAGGGGTCAATTAACTTTGTCATAAAAAAAAATGTGCGTAACAGGCAGAAGGACGCGTGGAAGATCCCATAAAGTGTATGTATTCTTGATCAGCATCAACAGTCGAGTCGATATAGCCATGTCCGTCTGTCCGTCCATCTGTAAGAGGGTCTAGATCTCAGAGACTATAAGAGCTAGAGACTTCAAACTTGGTGTGTAGGTCCGTCTATATTGCAAGCAGATCAAGTTTGTTTTAGATTTTGGCCACACTCACTTTAACGCCCACAAACTATAAATATCTTAATTAAAAAGACAATTTAAAAGATATCTCAACTAATCCAACAGAATATGCATATGGGATGGTCCTATCATTATGACCAAGTTTGGTTGAAATCGGTTTACTATATCAAATAGCTGCCATAGGAGCAATCACTCGAAAATCAAGCTTTAGTATGCAAAACATTTTTGTTTGTTAAGATATCTCAACTAATCGAACAGTATATGTATCTGGGATGATATACATTGTGACCAAGTTTGGTTGAAATCGGTCCACTATATCATATAGCTGCCATAGGAACAATCAGTCGAAAATCAAGCTTTAGTATGAACAACTTTTTTGTTTTTTGAGATATCTCAACCAATCTAACAGAATATGCATCTGGGCTGATCTTATACTTTCTGACCAAGTTTAGTTGAAATCGGTTTACTAAATCAATCACTTGAAAATCAAGATGAAATCAAACCACTATATCATATAGCTGCCATGGGAATGATCAATTGAAAATCAAGTTTTAGTATGAAAAACTTTTTTGTTTATTGAGATATCTCAACCGTTTTAAAAGAATATGCACATGGGGTGATCTTATACATTCTGACAAAGTTGGGTTGAAATCGGTATACTACATCATATAGCTGCCATAGGAACAATCAGTCGAAACCCAAGCTTTAGTATGAAAAACTTTTTTGTTTATTGAGGTATCTCAATTAATCTTACAGAATATGCATCTGGGCTGATCTTATACTTTCTGATCAAGTTTAGTTGTAATCGGTATACTATATCGTATAGCTGCCATAGGAACGATCAGTCGAATATCAAGTTTTAGTACGAACAACTTTTTTGGTGTTTGAGAAAACTTCTAAAAAAAAACCTCTACGAGGTAAAATTCTAGTGACGAAAAAATGTTGATTCCCCAAAATTCCTGATTTCCAATTTTGTAACGATCGAAATTAAATTGAATATATCACTTATTCTTAAACAGAAAGTTTGGCATTCGGCACATTGCGCAATAAAGTCCCAATCCTTCTTACCTAGTAAAAAAAACTTTTTTTAATAAAGAGAATAAGAACACATTAAATCAATATGTGTTCCAGGTAGACCCTAAAAGTCCAACTAATTTAAATAAATTAACTACCGCCTACAACTAAAAACTACAAAAACTACCTGTCTGGCAGCACTGGTTATCTCGAGCTCTGGCTGCTACGACACTTTGTTGTTGCAGTCTTCTATCTATTCTAAGTAAAATGTATATATTCAGTTAACAATATGAAAATAACATAAATTTGCAGAAAAACCCTAATGTTTCGCTCATTTGAATAAATTTTCATTGACACATAACAAAACCAAACTATCTGGCAGCTCTGGTAATTTCTGCAGTGAACATGCATGTACTAAGTAAGCCATGTAACGGTATATATAGTTAAAAGGTAATATCTTGCCGAAACGAATTTTCACAAATATGTGTTATATCTTCCAAAAAATACCTTTTTACGAGCTAAGATTCTAGTGACGAAAACATTACGCATTAGGCTATCCCAGTGCCAGGTCACAGGGTATCCTACAGTCGAGCGCACTTGAATTTCGCCGCACCTCCCCGCGAGCAAACCGAGCAGGGGCGAAGCCCTCTTGGTATGAGTGTGTTTGTGCTCATCTGTGCTTTATGTTTGCTTGTCTGATTGTGTGACAGCAAATGATTCAGTTGGTCTTAACTTTAACTTATTAATTTCTACAAAAACAGGCACACGCACACATATACAGACACACACTCACACATCCACAAACATACTCACGCTCACTTACTCACATACGCACATACACAATCACACATGCATATATAGGCGGACAGAATTACATACATGTATGTATGTATGTATGTAGCTGGTGTTGTTGTTCTCGATGTCGATATGATAGCCGTTGTTATTATTGTTACTTTTATTGTTATTGTTATTTTTATTGTATTTCCACTGTCACTGTCGCTTCTGTGCTTTAACACAATAAGTAAAGTTCAAAAAGAACAGCACATCATTGTTATGGCAGCTGATAAACTGCAAGTAGACATATGCATACATATATGTATGTATACATGTACATACTTACAAACATATATAGAAGCGTATACGCACTCTAGTTTGCTTGTAAGTCAAGATAGAAATGTCCATTTCCTTGTGTGCCCAGCACATGTTTGTATATTTCCGATTGCTTGCAAATTTATTGCTTTTTATACCATGTGTCCATTGAAAACACTGTGCAAGTCGAAAAAAAAGACATGACCAAACTCAACGGTTTCCCCCTATTTCGGGTCCTACGAATCGAACTGCATCATTACTTTCTTAAGTTACAATCATGATTTCAAACAAAATTTTTTGCGGAAGTTTTGGGTAGAGTTTGCCGTTTTTAAGGAATTAGGCCATTCTTCTTCGGTCTCTAACTTGTAAGGTGTTGATTTTTTTGATAAAATTTCTTCGGCAAAGTTGCTTAAAATAGTTCAGGCTACAAGTTTTGGGAACATATCAACCCCTTAAATGGTCGTTTTGGTCTTTTGGGTCAATATCAAATCTGTGACACTATTTTTTTTACATTTTTCGATAATGTTGTCCTGCAATCGAATTTTCCTTTCTGATACTTATACCAAAATTAAGATCATGTTATACTAAGTACACTTAGCAAAGAAATAATAATGAAAAAATTAACCATTAATTTATATACGGATAACCAAAAAATCATTTTTTACTTAAAGTTCGCAACATGATTAAAACAACAATATTTGGTTTTACATATGTAATTAGTGTATCTAACATGTGTAATAAATGTGTTTTATATAATAAAGTGTAAGATTATATGTATTATTCATAGCTTTCGTTTATTAAATTCCAACACATGTCAGCAAGTAATGAGCAATGAATATAAATGTTGCTATCGTAATACATGTACCACTTATGCCTACCGAAAAAATTTAATTGCCACCCCTTCATATCAAGTTGTGAATAGTTAAAAACTTCATCAATGCAATCAACCGCGATGAAGAAGCTTTTAAATGTTTAATAAAACTATTTCCAAGATTAAGCGTGGTGAAGATAAAAGAAGGTATTTAGATTCTTAAGCTCTAGACAACGGACCAGACATAAGAAAATTATTGAAGAATGATGTATTTCGAAGTTTATTAAAGACAAAAGAAAATATTGCATGGGATGCTGCACTGACAGTCATTAACAACTGTTTGGGAGTGAATTGAGCTGAAAATTGGCAGACTTATGTTGACAACATGCTGACATCTTTTGAAGACATAGGTGTCAACATGTCTTAAAAAATTCATTTTTACACCACTAAAAGGACAATTTTTGGACAGGAAGTTCCAACAGAGTTGGATGAGCATGGAGAAAGGTTTCACCAGGTTGCGGCTCCATTGGAACATAGGTACAGTGGTAAAAAGCTTGAATCATTGCTTGCTGACATGTGTTGTAATTTTATAAATGAAAGCTATGAATAATACATATAATCTTACACTTAAATATATAGAATAGATTTTAGATACAATAATTACTTATGTAAAACCAAATATTGTTGATTTAATAATGTTGCGAAATTTAAGTAAAAAATTATTTTTTGGTTATCTGTATATAAACTAAGGGTTAATCTTTTCATCATGATTTCTTTGCTAAATGTACTAAGCATAATTTGATCTTAATTTTGGTGTAATTATCAGATAGAAAAATTCGGTTGCAGGACAACATGAACGAAAAATTTAAAAAATAGTGGTAAAAATTAGATTTTTTTGACATATTGACGCAATAGATCACCAAAACGACCATTTAACGGGTTTGTATGATCCTAAAACTTGTAGCCTGAACTTTTTCAAGCAACTTTGTCGAAGAAAGTTTACCAAAAAAATCCATACCTTACAAGTTAGAGACCGAAGAAGAGTGCCCTATATCCTTCAAAACGGCAAACTTCACCCAAAACTTCCGCAAAAAATTTTGTATGAAACCATGATTGTAACTCAAAAGAGTAATGATGCAGTTCGATTCGTAGGACCCGAAATAGGGGGAAACCTTTGAGTTTGGTCATGTTTTGTTTTTTTTTTTTTTTTAAAAAAACCATCACAGTGAAATGGGCAAAAATGGGTTTAATGATTTTGTTGCTCTTTGCTTTGTATTGTTAATTTTTTTTCGAATAACAAGCACTCGCCTCTATATAAGATACAGACACATATGAGTTTACAAAAAATTGAGAATTCAAAATAGATTTTAATGATTTAAATTATCAAAAGTATTTCACAATATTTTATACACATATTTATCTTTTCACATCTTTTATCCCATTTAGAGTACAGAAAAAAACTTTTAAATAGCCGTTATTTTAACTAGAAAAATAATTTTACAAAGTTCTTTTTGCGATTTATTCACATACACTGTTCTGAACACATGTTGCTGTTATTTTGAATTTATTTATTTATTAGATTTAGGCAGAAGGACGCGTGGAAGATCCCATAAAGTATATGTATTCTTGATCAGCATCAACAGTCGAGTCGATATAGCCATGTCCGTCTGTCCGTCCATCTGTAAGAGCGTCTAGATCTCAGAGACTATAAGAGCTAGAGACTTCAAACTTGGTATGTAGGTCCGTCTATATTGCAAGCAGATCAAGTTTGTTTTAGATTTTGGCCACACTCACTTTAACGCCCACAAACTATAAATATCTTAATTAAAAAGACAATTTAAAAGATATCTCAACTAATCCAACAGAATATGCATATGGGATGGTCCTATCATTATGACCAAGTTTGGTTGAAATCGGTTTACTATATCAAATAGCTGCCATAGGAGCAATCACTCGAAAATCAAGCTTTAGTATGAAAAACTTTTTTGTTTTTTGAGATATCTCAACCAATCTAACAGAATATGCATCTGGGCTGATCTTATACTTTCTGACCAAGTTTTGTTGAAATCGGTTTACTAAATCAATCACTCGAAAATCAAGCTTTAGTATGAAAAACTTTTTTGTTTGTAGAGATATCTCAACCAATTTAACAAATTATGCATATAAGATGGTCATTTACATCCTGACCAAACTTGGATGAAATCAAACCACTATATCATATAGCTGCCATGGGAATGATCAATTGAAAATCAAAATTTAGTATGAAAAACTATTTGTTTATTGAGATATCTCAACCGTTGTAAAAGAATATGCATCTGGGGTGATCTTATACATTCTGACCAAGTTGGGTTGAAATCGGTTTACTAAATCAATCACTTGAAAACCAAGATGAAATCAAACCACTATATCATATAGCTGCCATGGGAATGATCAATTGAAAATCAAGTTTTAGTATGAAAAACTTTTTTGTTTATTGAGATATCTCAACCGTTTTAAAAGAATATGCACATGGGGTGATCTTATACATTCTGACAAAGTTGGGTTGAAATCGGTATACTACATCATATAGCTGCCATAGGAACAATCAGTCGAAACCCAAGCTTTAGTATGAAAAACTTTTTTGTTTATTGAGGTATCTCAATTAATCTTACAGAATATGCATCTGGGCTGATCTTATACTTTCTGACCAAGTTTTGTTGAAATCGGTTTACTAAATCAATCACTCGAAAATCAAGCTTTAGTATGAAAAACTTTTTTGTTTGTAGAGATATCTCAACCAATTTAACAAATTATGCATATAAGATGGTCATTTACATCCTGACCAAACTTGGATGAAATCAAACCACTATATCATATAGCTGCCATGGGAATGATCAATTGAAAATCAAGTTTTAGTATGAAAAACTATTTGTTTATTGAGATATCTCAACCGTTGTAAAAGAATATGCATCTGGGGTGATCTTATACATTCTGACCAAGTTGGGTTGAAATCGGTTTACTAAATCAATCACTTGAAAACCAAGATGAAATCAAACCACTATATCATATAGCTGCCATGGGAATGATCAATTGAAAATCAAGTTTTAGTATGAAAAACTTTTTTGTTTATTGAGATATCTCAACCGTTTTAAAAGAATATGCACATGGGGTGATCTTATACATTCTGACAAAGTTGGGTTGAAATCGGTATACTACATCATATAGCTGCCATAGGAACAATCAGTCGAAACCCAAGCTTTAGTATGAAAAACTTTTTTGTTTATTGAGGTATCTCAATTAATCTTACAGAATATGCATCTGGGCTGATCTTATACTTTCTGACCAAGTTTTGTTGAAATCGGTTTACTAAATCAATCACTCGAAAATCAAGCTTTAGTATGAAAAACTTTTTTGTTTGTAGAGATATCTCAACCAATTTAACAAATTATGCATATAAGATGGTCATTTACATCCTGACCAAACTTGGATGAAATCAAACCACTATATCATATAGCTGCCATGGGAATGATCAATTGAAAATCAAGTTTTAGTATGAAAAACTATTTGTTTATTGAGATATCTCAACCGTTGTAAAAGAATATGCATCTGGGGTGATCTTATACATTCTGACCAAGTTGGGTTGAAATCGGTTTACTAAATCAATCACTTGAAAACCAAGATGAAATCAAACCACTATATCATATAGCTGCCATGGGAATGATCAATTGAAAATCAAGTTTTAGTATGAAAAACTTTTTTGTTTATTGAGATATCTCAACCGTTTTAAAAGAATATGCACATGGGGTGATCTTATACATTCTGACAAAGTTGGGTTGAAATCGGTATACTACATCATATAGCTGCCATAGGAACAATCAGTCGAAACCCAAGCTTTAGTATGAAAAACTTTTTTGTTTATTGAGGTATCTCAATTAATCTTACAGAATATGCATCTGGGCTGATCTTATACTTTCTGATCAAGTTTAGTTGTAATCGGTATACTATATCGTATAGCTGCCATAGGAACGATCAGTCGAATATCAAGTTTTAGTACGAACAACTTTTTTGGTGTTTGAGAAAACTTCTAAAAAAAAACCTCTACGAGGTAAAATTCTAGTGACGAAAAAATGTTGATTCCCCAAAATTCCTGATTTCCAATTTTGTAACGATCGAAATTAAATTGAATATATCACTTATTCTTAAACAGAAAGTTTGGCATTCGGCACATTGCGCAATAAAGTCCCAATCCTTCTTACCTAATAAAAATAACTTTTTTTAATAAAGAGAATAAGAACACATTAAATCAATATGTGTTCCAGGAAGACCCTAAAAGTCCAACTCATTTAAATTAATTAACTACCGCCTACAACTAAAAACTACAAAAACTACCTGTCTGGCAGCACTGGTTATCTCGAGCTCTGCTACGACACTTTGTTGTTGCAGTCTTCTATCTATTCTAAGTAAAATGTATATATTCAGTTAACAATATGAAAATAACATAAACTTGCAGAAAGACCCTAATGTTTCGCTCATTTGAATAAATTTTCATTGACACATTACAAAACCAAACTATCTGGCAGCTCTGGTAATTTCTGCAGTGAACATGCATGTACTAAGTAATCCATGTAACGGTATATATAGTTAAAAAGTAATATCTTGCCGAAACGAATTTTCACAGATATGTGTTATATCTTCTAAAAAATACCTCTTTACGAGCTAAAATTCTAGTGACGAAAACATTTCCATGCCCCAAAATTTCTGATATCCAATTTTGTGACGAACGATGTTAAATTGAATATATAACTTATTCTTAAAAAAAAGTTTGGCATTCGGCACTGCGCAAAAAAAGTTATTTTTATTATGTAAGAACGATAGGGACTTTATTGCAATGTGCCGAATGCCAAACTTTTTTTTTAATGGAAATGTTTTCGTCACTAGAATTTTATCTCGTTAAGAGGTATTTTTTAAAAGATATCAGACGTTTTTGAATTTGCATGTATCAAGCCTAAGTACCATGAAAAACAAGGGGGCTCCGCTTCCTGCTCGTTTCACTCGCCTACCCCCGGCTCGCTTCGCTCGCGAGGAGGTGCGGCTACAGTCGAGTGTGCTCGACCTATGACAGCTATATGATATAGTTATCCGATTTTAACCAAATTTGATCAGGATATATAGGTCCATTCCAATCCTGTCAGTGTGGTCGGGATATTTCAAACAACAAAAAAGTTTTTCATACTAAAACTTGATTTTGGGCTGATCGCCCCTTGGCGGCTATATGATATAGTGGTCCGATTTCAACCAAATTTGATCAGGATGTATAGGACCATCCCAAATGCATTTCCAGACAGTTTGGTCAAGATATTTCGAACAACAAAAAAGATTTTCATACTAAAACTTGATTTTTGACTGATCGTTCCTATGGCAGCTATATGATATAGAGGTCCGATCCAAATTTTAAAACAAACTTGACAACAAACGCCCGCTATCCAGGAACTTACATACCAGGTTTTAAGTCTCTAGCTCTTATAGTCTCTGAGATCCTTTGGCTTAAACACACGGACAGACAGACGGACATGGCTCAATCGACTCGGCTATTGATACTGATCAAAAATATATACATTTTATAGGGTCGGAGATGCTTCCTTCTGCCTGTTACATACATTGCACAAAACCAATATACCCTTTTTGACCATTTTCAATGGGCACAAGGTATATCAAATAATTAGGAGAATAAGAACACATTTAGTCAAAATGCGTTCCAGGAATACCCTACAAGTCCAGCTCATTTGAATAAATTAAATACCACCTTCTTGCAAAACAAGAATAAACTATCTGGCATCACTGAAACAAAAGCTGTCAGCTGTGGGATCTATTGTGCACCGCTTGCACTGCTTGCAATGCTTGCATTGCTGCTGCTGCCATCATTCAATGCTAAGGGATTAAGATAGTCAGGCAATACGTAATATCTTGCCGACACGAATTTTCACAGATATGTGTTATATGTCAAAAAACGCGGAAATAAGCTGACTATAACATATAATAATTTCATAGTGATTTTGAGTGTAGATTTTTTTTAAATCGCCAATGAAATCTTAATTCACCTGTAGCTTCTTGCCTATGAGCTCCAGAAAAAAATATTACAGGTATGCCTAAAAGATCTTCAAAATACATTTTCATCGATATATAGAACATATCTTTAGCTTCTACCGTTTGGATACTAGGGTGGTTTTAAGTTTAGCAAATTTTAGCGATTTCCCGCTAAACTAGCTTTTTTCGAAAAAGTCGTAGAACAAAAGTTTCTAATTTTATGATTGGGAATAGATCCTCATTCACACATTTTAGCTATTTCAACGCTTTGATACAAACAAACACACAAACATACAAACAGACAAACTGACTTTTCATCTCATTTTGAGAAGGCCACTAAATTTTATGATTGAGGTGTCATTCGACGCGTATTTTTGATAAGAATCGTAGAAAATTAAAAAAAATTGCCGAAAGGCTCCAACGGCCCCATTTGCTGCAATCATCTAAATTTCGCCCATCCCACTTTCACCTGATTATCTCACGAACCAGGTGTGTGTTTCAAAAGTATTAGTATGCACTTTTGTTTGATAAAACTATACCTTTTGATCGGTATATAAGTCGATCTGATCGGACAGTTATAGAAAATTTTCCATTCTTCCTGTATATATTGCTAGTCGCCTTTCGCACCCTTCGTGATGCTTTCGTCACTAGCGCGGGCTGCCGTCCGCAGTGATGTCAAAAAATGCGGAGCTCAATTGACTATAACATATAACATATTTTATAGTGATTTGAGGTGAAGCTTTTTTTAAATTGCCAAAAAAATCTTATTTCACCTGTAGCTTTTTACCTAAGTACTTCAGAAAGATTACAGGTATGCCTAAAAGATCTTCAAAATACCTTTTCATCGATATATAGAACATATCTTTAGCTTCTACTGTTTGGATACTAGGGTGGTTTTCAGTTTAGCAAATTTTAGCGATTTCCCTCTAAACTAGCTTTTTTCGAAAAAGTCGTAAAACAAAAGTTTCTAATTTTATGATTGGGAATAGATCCTCATTCACACATTTTAGCTATTTTAACGCTTTGATACAAACAAACATACAAACAGACAAACTGACTTTTCATCTCATTTTGAGAAGGCCACTAAATTTTATGATTGAGGTGTCATTCGACGCGTATTTTTGATAAGAATCGTAAAAAATAAAAAAAAAATTGCCGAAAGGCTCCAACGGCCCCATTTGCTGCAAGCATCTAAATTTCGCCTTATTTCACCTGTAGCTTTTTACCTAAGTACTTCAGAAAGATAACAGGTAAAAGATGTTCAAAATACCTTTTTAACGACATATAAAACATATCTGTAGCTTCTATCGTTTGGATACTACGGTGGTTTCAAGTTTAGCGGGTTTTAGCGATTTCCCGCTAAGCTAGCGATTTTTCGAAAAAGACGTAGAACAAAAGTTTATAATTTTATTATTGGGAATAGATTCACACATTTTAGCTCTTTTAACGCGTTGATACAAACAAACACACAAACAGACAATCTGACTTTTCATCTCATTTTGGGAAGGCCACTAAAAATTTAATTATCTTTGAACCACTAAACGGATTTCTATGATTGAGGTGTCATTCGACGCGTTATATATGTACATCTGGGATGGTCTTATATATAATGACCAAATATGAACGATTAATCGAAAATTAAAATTTAGTATGCAATTTTTTGTTTTTTTTAGAGATATCTCAACCAAACTCACAGATTGGCAATTTTATATTGTCTTTAATATTATGATCGAATTCGGCTTAAATTGGTTCAATAAATCATATAAATGTCATACGAACAATTAGTCAAACATTACTCAACAATTAGTCAGTATTAAAGGGAAAAACTAATTATAAAAAAATCGTGGATTTTTCATTATATTCTACTACAGTTTCGGAATGAGTTTCAGAAATTCTCCTAAGAAGGAACCAGCAACAAAATATACAGGCCTGTTCCGAATTCCGAACGTTTTCGAAAAGTAAAATCGAAACGAAAACGAACGTTTTACTATTTGCTGTTCCCAATTTCGGCCGAAATGGGCTTGTTGTTTCCTTTTCGAACTCGGTTTCGAAAACGTTTCGATATCAGTAAGTCATCGACCGTATAAGCTGTTTTAGTCAATAACGAAGAAGAAATTGATAAAATAATATAAACTACTAAGTTAAATTTGCAAAATGCCGGCAGTTATGTTGATTTATCAATTCATAAAATTGTACTTAAATTGTTTTATTGTCCCTAGTTGATTGCCTGTGCATGTGTTTGTTCATATCAACAAGAACCAGAGTTGTCACCAATTCAAAAATAAAAACATTCAAGCTTAAATTTAAATGTTAAATCCGATTAGATTTATTGATAATTCATTTTAAATATTTCATGATAAATATAGCAGATAGAAGCTATATATGACTTAAACTTCGATATTTGATTTTTTTTATTCAATTGAAGCAACTCTAGAAGCTTTCGATTGCGAGAGTTGATATCGATAATACAAATTAAAGTGGAATTGAAAACAGATCGGTTTAGTCATTGCCGCTCGGTTTTGTTTTTCATGCAATATTTTATAGGTGTTCATCAAAAAATTATTTTAAAATATATTTCAACTTTAAGCAGTTAAAGTAATGAAGTTTAATGATTTTAAAAATTTTTAACATTATTAGAATTCTCTGTTTATAACTTGAGGAATTTAAATCACCTACTTTTAACACGATAGAGCCATAAATAGTGAATAAGTTACCAATTTTGTGACACGCACTGTGTGTGTGCAGCAACAAATAGAATTAATGATTAAGTAATTTTTTTTATATTTATTCTGCCAGAATGTATAAAGATCGAGTTTGCTGATTGGTCGAAGTGATAGGTGAACACAATAACACGAGATCCGAGTTCGAATACCGGGCGGTGGATGCAGAACTTTAAATGTTTTCGTTTTTCGTTTATTTGAATTTTCTGCCTGAATTTACATATGTATAACATATTTGCCAGCATCAATTCAAACGGTTCATTGGTCCAAAAGTAAGGATACCATAGAAACGATTGGTCGATAGTTAAGGATTAGTATGAAAACTCTTTAAGGCCTGTCCCCAGCACTGCGAAAAATGTATGTCAGGAATTTGCTAGTTATAGTCAGGTATCCAGCACCGCGGCAAATAAAAATTCCTGTCAAACTTCATATAAAAAAAAACTCGTGTGTGTGGGACATAACTAAAACAGTGTAACCATTTACCTAAAACTTGTGACCATATACCTAAAACATGCATGGTCACTCTTCATTTTTCACTAAACTCTCCCGAAATAATTGACAGCAATATATTCCAGAGCTGTGAATCAGCTGTTCTCTCAGTCCACAAACGCAATCGATAGGCCATTTTTCGATATAATTTGTGGATTTCGTTTACATTGCTGGATACTCAAGAAACGAAAACGTAAAATAAAAATTCCTGGCACAGCTTTTTTTTATATGAAGTTTGACGGAAATTATTTTTTCCGCGGTGCTGGATACCCGACTTAAGCATTGGTTTTATAAAATATTTATTTGTATATACTTTAAATATGTATATAAATAACTAACATATTTTAAGCTCGAAAAATTATATTATCCTAATCAAGGATTAGTATATAATAGGGGGCGGAGCCCCCTACTTTTAATTTGTTTTGTAAACCGAAATCATACCGGTATTTCGGAACCGGAACATATAAAAAAAAAACAGTAACCATTATATATACATACATACGTAACCGATACATACAAATTTTGCGTAGCCGATAACCGAAAACCTAAATGCACACTGAATGAAAATGTAGCTGTTATTGTAGGCTCCCGAATTAAGATTTTGTGCCCACCGCTGCACTATGGGGTATTTGACCAGTATTTGTAGCATTAATTAATATCTATAAACACCTTAAGAAGTATTCTGGAAAAGTGGGCGTGTCACCACTCCCGCCCCAAATTTTTTCTTTTTAATTTTATGTACTTACAAGCCAATAAAGAAAGCACGTGAATAAGTTAAACAAAATAAATAAGCTAGTATACTAACACACACACATACCAATTGGTAATTTAAATTATAAAAGCACAACAGCAAATATATATTATGTATTTCCATACGTACACACGTATAGGTATACATACATATGTATGTATGTACGAACAGAAACTCAACGTCAGCAATTGGCGTGCGGAAGTCAACCGCTGCACTATGGAAAATTTAACTAGTTTGTGAGACCTAAAACCCATTTTCTGAAAGTCGCCAAGTCGAAAAATGTTTGAGTGCAATGTGTTAAGCAAAGTACTCAGTAGCTGAAAATCATGTTTAAAAGGTATCAACTCAATATAAAACAAGGGGGCAACAACTCAATATAAAACAGTCGGTGTGCCCTGGCTCTCCGATAGGTCATACGTATGTGCGCTACGTTAGGCATGCCGAAGGTGTGATGATGCGGCATTTACTTTTTGACTAATTGTTCGTATTACACCTATGTGATATAGTGAGCCGATTTAAGTCAAATTACAAATTCTGAATCTGTCAGTTTGGTTGACTTATCTCTAACAACAACAATAATTATCGTACAATATCTTAAAATTCGTTCCTATGGCAGCTAGCAGTAGAATACTTTCCCAAATGCGTATTCTGTTAGTTTGGTTGAAATACCTCAAACAACAAAAAAGTTTATCATACTAAGACTTGATTTTCGACTAATCGTTCCTATGGCAGCTATATGATATAGTAGACCGATTTTAACCAAGTTTGGTCAGGATGTATGGGACTATCTCACATGCATATTGTCTCAGGTTGGCTGACATATCTCAAGCAACAAAAAAGTTTTTCATACCAAAACTTGATTTTCGACTGATCGTTCCTATGGCAGCTTTAGATATAGTAGACTGATTTTAACTAAGCTAGGTCAGGATGTATAGGACCATCCCACATGCATATTCTATTAGTTTGATTGAGATATCTTGAACATCAAAAAAGTTTTTCATACTAAAACTTGGTTTTGGACTGATCGTTTCTATGGCAGCTATATGATATAGTGGTCCGATCGAAATTTTAAAACAAACTTGATCTGCGCCCGCTATCCAGGAACCTACATACCAAGTTTAAAGTCTTTAGCTCTTAGAGTCTCCGAGATCCTTTGACTCAAACAAACGGACAGACAGACGGACATGGCTCAATCGACTCGGCTATCAATACTGATCAAGAATATATATACTTTATAGGGTACAAAACCATTACACAAAACCATTACACCCTTTTTGACCATTTTCAATGGGCACATGTTATAAAAAGGGTTGCAAACTGCCTCGAAATTATTTTGTAAGGCTATTTCTGAACCCTTGTATTCAGTACCAAAATGTGGGCTGCTCAGAAAATTTTCGGCGTTTTACAACACAGTTTAGGAAACAGCTGGTAGATTTATTTCGACCTTTCAAAGCATCGATTCAATCAGTGTTTCGACTAGTCAAAATATTTTTGATTAGAAATGGCGGCCGACAAGTAGCAAAATAAAAGCCAGATTGAGCTTTTCGTACACGAAGAGAGAATCCGACTAATTGGTGAGGTGCGACAAAGGCCAATATTGTGGGACTTGACCGAGAAAAAAAATGTTGATGGAATTTTTATAAAAAGAGCCCCGGAGAACTGGCCATTTATCCCATATTAGTCTCTGCCACTTCTCTTATCATGTCCATTTGGTCCATTTTTGTTATTCGCCATTTTATTTATTTGTTGTTTTGCACAGCTGACGCAACAGTGTGACCAATCAACTTTTCAGAGATTTTTGCTGTTATGCTGTCACACTACAGTTTGTAAGCCAGATATCAAAACATTGAACATTTAGAGAGCCCAAAATGTTTTCAGGTCCTATGTATTTTGCTTTAACAAAAGATTATTCTTCTATGTTGCGTACCAGAAATTTTGATAGATGGCGACACTACAAAGATATCAGCTGTCAAACACAGGTGTTGTAATTGCAACGCACGTGCTTTTGAAGTATAACTTTTTGGTCGCAATTTGAAAGTGCCAAAAAGTACAAAATTATTTAATTTTATTAAACATTTTTAAATAAATTCGAATCAGTGGGGCTTCTATTATTTGTTTGAGAGTGTCAAATGTAGAAATCACTTGTGGTGTCCCCCTAATGATTAAAAGTGTAAGTAGTCTAAAGAACGAAAATTTTTCACAGTCTCACTTTCAATAGGTATTCGAAGTGACTCCACCGGTGAAACATATAATATGTCGTAGAGATTTTAATTCACAATTTTAAATGCCGATTTGTTAGCTTATCGTATGGGGAATTTGACCTGCTTTTGTGGCATTAATTAATAACTCGTAAACTACACAAGATATTTTGATGCGGTTTTTTTAGTGAGAACTTACCACTAGAAGTATTCTGGAAAGTGGGCGTGTCACCACCTCCGCCCCCAATTTTTTCCTTTTAGTTTTTTGCTCACAGCCATCTAGGAGGGCTCACAGCTTTGTATAACTATCAGCTACGTTTTCTTTGTAATGCTTATAACATATTTATAATTTCACTATTCACTATTCATAATTTGCAAAAGAAATTATGAACTTACTTGTTACCGATCAAAATTTAAAAAAAAAAAAGGGGGCGGGGTGGTGACACGCCGACTTTTCCAGAATACTTCTAAAAGGATAATTAATACTAGAAAAATAACTGCATCTCATTATCTTGCTCCGTTTTTGAGTTATTAGTTTTGGCCTCACAAACTGGTAAAATTTTAAATTGTGCGCTGTTGTTGCTACTGTTTTTGCTGATCTCTGTTGATGTTGCCGCTGTCCATTGGCCCAGTCATGGTAAAAATATTTCAAAAGTGTCTGTTAACTAACAGTACGGCAGTTAGTTTAACAGCTTTCAAACGATCGCATTCAGCTGGCCAACAACTACATGAGAGAGCTTTTTGGACGCCAAAGAGCGTCGCTGTCATTACGCTCTCACGATGTCTCGCTCTCTTCTCGCTGGCTTACTCTCCCACATACAAGCTCAAGTCACACGAACGTCACACAAATACAAAGTTAAACCTGAAGCAGTAGAGAAAATGGGGAAAAATCTACAGAAAAAACGTGTTCCTTTCTAAGAATAAGCGACAAGATCAGTTGGCCAACTAACTGGGTGCCCAGTCTCTTCGAATGCCTTCACCTGTATCGCAGCTTCTACATATACATATGTACATATGCTCATACGCACATACAGACATTCAGCTGACGACAAACGACTCGGACAGCCAACAGCGTTGCAACAGCGCACTATGGGAAAATTTCAATTTTTCGGGTATTTAGTCACTTTTCCAAAGTTTTAAAATTATAATTTTTTTTATGTTAACATCTTAAGAAAACTTCATACTGTAAAGCTCAGTACCAAAAATGTTATACAACAGACCAGTGTTAAAACTAACAGCTGTTAAAGTCAGCTGTTGCTGTCGATAAGCATGTGCTTCAAGATTGCAATATTTTTGAAGACTTCAATTTGCCAATACTCAAACGCAAAAAATAATTTTTAATGAAATTAAAAAAACATACCAATTATATGGGTTTTTACTTTGTGTTGTTTGTACTAACATTTTGTATTTGTGCGAGTTCTATTAATATTTTGTAAAATTTGCAAGTTTTCTCAAAGGTCATTTCTTGAAATGAAATTTCAACTTTTTGAAGGCATATGAAACGACCATAAGGCTCCATAAGCATGCGTCCAAGTGTATGTTGTAGATCCATTAATTGTAATTTAATGGCAATTTGTCTCAATGTGCACAATTCCGCACAATCAGCGCAAATTAATTTTTTGCAGGTGACTTTGAGTTTTCAAACGACGAGCCGTTTGATAAATGTCATAAGGAGAAAGGAAACTTCAACCAAGAAAATGTAATTTTTGATTTTTTTTTAAGAGGAAACTAAGTAAAAACATTACTGTTTTATAATATGAATCCTATTAGAAAACAAAAACCAACTTATTTGCCAAAATTTTATTGCCAAATGAAAGAAATGCAACTGAAACAAAAAATATTTTAAATAAAACAGTTAAATTGGTTAATGAGCATAACCAAATTATCAAATGGCATCAATAATCGATAAATTAGACATCCAAAGTTGGGTTACTGGTTGAAAGGATTATTAATAGAGCAATGGATACTTCAGATCCAATTATTTCATCAACATACCTTGTGGAGCGAGCTCGAAAGCATGAAGGTTTGGCCCTTCTCATCGATGCTATAAATATTTTATCATGCGAAATTGAAAGACAAGATGAAACTTTTGATGAATTTGAAGATGAATTTAACATTAAATTTTTTTTGTGTGATGAAGAACTTGAAAACTAAGAAAATAACTATTAATTTCAACTAATTTTTCTTTAGCTCATGAATTTCATCAAAATTATGTCTTTCCAATAGTAAAACTTAATTTTTATGTAAAAAAGAGTATTATAGTTAAAAAATTTTCATATCGATCATATCGATTTTAATATAGTTAAAAAAACTTCTTTTTTTGTTTGATAGATGGGCGGTGACACGCCTACTTTTCCACAAATATTTCTGAGGGTGTATATGTATTAATAAAAAAAACCGCATCAAAAAATCTTACTTATTTCAAAAGTTATTAATTAATACCCGAAAACTTGAATTTTCCCCATAGTGCAGCGTTTCAACAAAACCAAAGCACACGTGTCAGTGTCGCCTGACAGTACCCACAATACATGCAAGCAAATATAACATAGAAAAACGCATTCATACTTTCACACATATGCATGTTTGTACATATGTTTGTATGTATGTACATACAAACATATCTAGTAGTTGTTAAACTTGCTTGCTAACTTCACACTAATTCATATACATGTATATGTATTCATGTATAGTACGTAGAATTGCATCAGTATACTTATGTATAAATGGGTACTTATATACATATCTATAATTGGATGCTGAAAAGTTCTCCACCTGTACCATTTAATTATATTGTATTCTAACCAACGATTGCCACTTCATATTAATTTGCTCGTCATAAAATTTTCAAACTTATTGTACGAGTTGTTATTTGTCAACTGATCATGTGTACGCATGTACATATGCATAAGAAACATATCTAATTATTCAAATCCAAATGACGTTATTTATGTAGTGGAATTTAAAGCAACACATGTATGTACATATATATGTATATATACTAAGTGTAACTCGAATCGAACCTGCCCCATATTTTTTTTATATTTGTGTACATTGTTGGCCTACCTGCTTTTGTGAAGTCTTTTGCCTGTTTTGGGTTCAGATGCAAAATGCTGCCCCTTCCCTCTCCCCTAAGGTACACAACGCCACTGCCGACTCTGGCTGATACTTTGCTTTTTTTGCAAATACCCAACTCGCAGACATACTCACAAATGTAAACCTATTGTGTGATTTTGTTGGTGTTCTCTATGCCCTGGCCGAGCCAACAACCAGTGAGAGAAATTAAGCGCAAAGTAAATGAGCGGCAAAAGGCAAGAGCGTAGCTCGACTCTCAACGCTGTTTAGTCACACGAATATCAAAAGGCAAAAGAAGAATGAAGAGAGCCCTAGCTCTGTCTGTGTACATGGATGTTTTTGTGTACATATGTATGTATGTATGCATGAGTGCACGTTTCTGTTTTTATTGTGTTAGTGTGTTGTATTACGTTGGGACTTGATCACATTTTGCGGTTGTGGTTGTCATCGTTTGGGCTAGCAAACTATACAGAAACAGCCAGAGCCAGCTAGCCAGCCAGTCAAACAGGCAGCAGCTACAGAGCCCAGACACGGAGCCGTTGCTAGTCACTCAGCCCAGCGAGCTACTATCGTTCTTTGTACTGATTCAGATTCAGTCGATGAGTTTCTCTCGCTTCTGCGCGTTGCGTGTTTCGCAGTGTTTCCGCGATTTTTTCGTTGTCGTCATCGTTGCCGCGTCTAACCCCACGCACTCCTTGTGGTTCATTGCGATTATTTTATTGTGTGTGTGTTTTATTTAATTGTATGCATGTATGTACATAGTTGTTTATTATTTATTGTTTTTTTTTGTCGTGTTTTCTGATAATTTTTTTCTGCTGTGTGTTGTGTTTCTGCAATACTTTTTAAGTATTTATTGTGTTGCTTAGCTGAAAATATCATTTGTGTATAAAATTTAATTACAGCAACAGCAAGGCACTGTCGAGGAAGGAATTCCACTTCTGAAGGGTTGCTGTTTTGTTGTTTAATTTGTTTTGTTTCTGCATGTGTGTACATATGTGTTTGTGCTCATTCAGTTCAATTTAGGTGTTGCGCGTGTTTTTCTGTCCATGTTCCTGTTCTTCTTTTATTATTATGTATGCACATACATACATATGTATGTAAGTACGATCGCTGCCAAAAAAATGGGACAGGCGCCACGGCTCTCGTATTCCAATTGCGCTTCTCTTCGCTTCACTCTTAACTAATCAAAGGAAGAGAGAAAAGAACACCTACGCGTCCAGTACAACAACAGCCACAACAAGATGAACTAAAAGAGAGAGATTTCATTCAATTGGGACCACTTTTGTGTATATACATATGTATGTGTACATGTAAAGCTTAAATGCTAATTCATATGTTCATATGTATGTACGTATATATGTATAGATGGTGTACAAAAAAACATTCATATGTATGAACAAACGACACTCCAACATAAGTTTACATGGCTGTATGCGTGTGGCGAGCCTAATGGTTTGTGTGTATCCGATCCACTACTTAAGAAATACTCATCAGTATTGTACACAGCGTACATATGTATGTATGTGTACACATGTAAATATGTATGCATATATTGTGAGCAAAATACTTACTTACATCACTGCGGACGGCAGTGCGCGCTAGTGACGAAAGCATCACGAAGGGTGCGAAAGGCGACTAGCAATATACACAGGAAGAATGGAAAATGCTATGACTGTCCGATCAGGTCGAGTTATATACCGATTGAAAGGTATAATTTTAACTAAAAAAAGTGCATACTTAGACATTTGGAAACTCACCTGGTTCGTGAGATAATCAGGTGTAAGTGAGAGGGGCGAAATTTAGCTGATTGCAGCAAATTATTATTCTTATTAAAAATACGCGCCGAAAACCCGCTAAAATTTACACGCCCACAGTATCCAAACGATAGAAGGTACAGATATGTTCTATAAGCCGCTGAAAAGGTATATTGAATGGCTTTCAGGCCTTTCAACTTTTTTTCTAAAGCATATAGGTAAATGGCTACAGGTGAAAATAGCTTTTTTAACACACCTTTTGGCGATTTTAGAAAAAACGCCGATAACGATTTTTTTAATTTTTAATAAGTTTTAGTATGAGCAATTTCACGTTTTTTGATGTAAAACACAACATTTTTTTGGGAGTGTTTGGAAGATATTACCTGTTATATAAACTCCTTATAATTTTTATGCCCTGTGCCCATACGAAAAACTTTTTCGCTGTTTGAGATATCTCAACCAAACTGTCAGAATAAGCATCAGAGTTGGTTCCATACATCCCGACCAAATAAGGTTGAAATCGGTGCACTATATCATATAGCTGCCATAGGAAGGATCAGTCGAAAATCAGTTTTAATACGAACAACTTTTTAGTTGTTTGAGATTTCTTAACCAATCTGACAAATTAGACATCTGGGGTGGTCCTTTATATAATGACCAACTTTGGCTTATATCGGTCTACTATATCATATAGCTGCCATACGAACAATTAATCGAAAATTAAGATTTAGTATGCATTTTTTTTTTATTGTTTTTGGAGATATCTCATTCTAACGTAACCATTGGGAATTTTCTATTATCTTTAACATTATGATCGAATTTGTTTTTTTTATGGTACTGAGACTTCGATTGCCAAACTGTTTTTTTTTAGCATAAGTTATTTATACAATTTAATATCGTTCGTCACAAAATTGGATATCAGAAATTTTGGGGAATGGAAATGTTTTCGTCACTAGACTTTTACCTCGTAAAGAAGTTTTTTTAGAATTATAAATGCACTCGCTAAAAAGAATAAAATCAAATCAATAAAGAAACACTCATTAAACAAATCAACAACAAAAAAAACAGCTACAAAAAAACGAACAGCGAATTGGGCTAAAGCTTCAATTAAGTTAGACTCCAGAAGTGCAGAAAATGTGCAAAAAGTGTCTCGCGTCCATTCGCTCCTATTCTGTTACGATTCGCAGTGCCTGCTGCACCTTTTTTCCCCTGAAAGGCATATATCCAATTATAAGGACCATTATGGGACAAAATTTTTGTATAACTTCTAAATGTATTTATTTTCGCATAACTTAAAATTTTTATTTATTCATTATTTCTCAAGTATGGATGAATAATAAAAAAAAACCGATAAATTGTGATATTCAATGAAATAGCAGTGCTAACAAAAAAATTTAAAAATGCAACATAACTCATTAATAAACTTAATAACACTAAATAACATTTTGGTTATGCCCTAATACTTAGTTGTATATCCTTTTTTGGCTATTATTGCCTCGCACCTACGCTTTGCTTAACGGTCTTGACCGTAAAATTTGGAAGATACTACGAGTTTGGGGGTCGACGGACATACTGTCTGGAAGCTACTCCACCAAAAAAGACCAGTTTAGAATCATCTGTACAAAGGATATTACGCCATTTGATATTGGTCAGTTCAAATGGCTTCTGGCAAATTCTAACCGGGCTTTGATATGTCTTGGATTAAGTAATTTCACCTTTCTTGGACTTCTCGCATTCAAATTGCATTTAATAGTCTTCGTCTAATGGTCCCCAACTTCAGCTCCGCTTTTATATCCATGGACGATGCAAAAGGATTGGTCTTGCTGAAGCGCACTTTGCGTCGGTACTCCAAATTTGTGGTTTTGCATATGGCACTACGTTTTTCGGGCTTCGGTTCATAAGTTAAGGCATTGTACACTATCTTGGATATTTTGAATTTCTTTATATGTTTTCCCCTCTTTCCTAAGCGAAACGAGCAAATTTCGATGGGCAGTGAGGTCTTGTACCCACTTAAATTAAAAATTTTTCATTATTATTGTGTATTGTCATTTAAATCATAATAATCAACTTAATTAAAATCACTATTCACAAATTAAACAATTGTTTCAGCGCTTTTCGTCGAAGAAAATCAAAAACTGCTATTTCATTGAGCAGCCAAAAATATGTGGGCCCCGCAAAAATATCAAAAAGGCACAAAAACATAGCAAATCTAAAGGAGCTTTTGCTTTTTTCTTATCTCTATATTCCATTTTACAAAAACAATATGAAAGGGATCACCTATCGAAAAGGATTTTGCAAAAAAAACCGTTATATATTTTCGCTTATGTTGAACTGCTATTTCAATGAACACAGCTGTACATACATACATTCATGGCGTATCGGCACATACTTCCGTACATATGTACGTTTATAACCACGCAGATAAGTAGAGAAGCAGCAACAAAAACAGCGCGCGCAAGCTTAAGGATCTGAACTCCAATTCTTCAACCGGAATTTAATAAATCTTTGCAATTTTTCTAGTTTTCAAAAAAAACAGTGTGAAGTGCAAGCAGTAAGGAAAGTGCTTTGAAACGCGGTACCAAGTACAACGCGTTGAACGTTATCATTTTTGATAACAGAAAAGCCACAAACCAGTGAAAAAGTTAACAGTAATAACAGCCACAGTTAAAAGTGTGTGTGGCATCAGCATCCCAATAAAAAATACTTACATCAATATATATTTATCCATATACATATATAAACATACTTACATAAATACATAACTGGCTGCATGAAAAACATCACCAGCTCAAGCACTTGCGGCACGGGGCTGCTGCAACTGCAAAACAATCTCAGCAACAGCGAATTGGACGTCGCTGTTGTTGGCAAACCAGAAGCAGGTGCGTTATTATCTTTTTTCTCTTCCTTCTATATTTTTCTTGCTTCACTTTTCCCTCTCTTAATTACAAATGTACGTACATAAGTATATGTAAGCATGCATGTATGTTCGTAAATACACATGCTTTCACTCTTCGTTTCGCATTTGGATTTAACCACAATCAAACAAGAGAGGGGATAAGAGAGCCGACCACCCTTAACATTTATTCGCACATTTGAATTTTTTCATAATCATATACATTCACATACATACATATGTGTGTGTGTAAATAATTATTAAATTGTAAGTATTTTTATGGATTCGTAATACTTTCCGGGTACGCTGTTGTAAAAGAAATACAGGAAGCACAACACATACAGCTATGTTCATTGAAATAGCAGTGCAGATGACCTGGACTTTTAAGAGTGATTAATCATGTTATAAGGACAATTATGGGACAAAATCGAAGAAAATCACAAACTGCTATTTTATTGAGCAGCCAAAAATATGTGTACGTTCGCAAAAATATCAAATCTAACGAAGCTTTTGCTTTTTTCTTATCTCTATATTCCATTTTACAAAAAGAATGTGAAAGCGATCACCTATCGAAGAGGATTTTGCAAAAAACCGTTATATATTTTCGCTTCTGTTGAACTGCTATTTCAATGAACACAGCTGTATAAATACATATGAAATATTATTTATCTATTTGATAAATATATGTATGTAAGTACATACGGATCTAAGGGGTATATGCATATGGGTATTTCCAGGATCGAGAACGCGACAATTGTACGTCTTTAAATAAAAAAATAAACAAACCAAAAATTATAATTTTCAAACAAAAATTTTTATGTCTTCAATTCATTTAATTAACACTATTTTTATTATAAAAGACAAGCTTTGAGGACTTGTCGTTTTCGAATTATTTATAGATAATGCATTGCATCGCGAACGCGACATAAAATGGAAGTCATTTTTCACTTCATCTTGAAAAATACGAAAGTCAGCGAAATGTGTCGAGTAATTTGGAAGAAAATACTCTTAAACCATAATAATATTAAACAGCTTTCCATTTATAGGAATTATTTTGATACATTTCAATTATTTTATTTACTTTACAAGTTTTATTAGTGATTTGTAACGCGACATCGTAATGGTGACAAGATTTCTACCTAGTTTGTGACAAGAATTGTTTCACCAAATTTTATTCGATACTTCAAAAACAGATTGAAAAACTTGTTCTAAATTAAACATTCAATATATTTGTATTAAAATGTTTCATGTTAAAATGTTACATGTGTAATGTGTAATAGTTAGAATACAAACGGTGCATTTTATAAGTACATTTTTAAAAATATATATAAAAAGTGATTTAATTTCAATGTAGAGTCGGTATGCGCAACCTAGTGAACTTCTTCTAGCGTATAGTTATTAAATATATAACTTGAATATATTTTTAGAAGAATATTTCACAAGATGAGAGTTTTTGATAAATTTTACGAGGTAAAATTCTAGTGGCAAAACATTTCCATGCCCCAAAATTTCTGATATCCAATTTTGTGACGAATGGAATTGTATATAAAACTTATTCTAAAAAAAAAAGTTTGGCATTCGGCACAGGGCGCAATAACGTCCCGATTCTTCCTACATAATAATATCACTTTTTTGGGCAGTGCCGAATGCCAAACTGCCAAATTCCAAACTAAGAGGTTATATCTTCCAAACCCAACCGAAAAAACTTTATGTGTCATACATAAAAAAGCGCGAATTTGTACATAGTAAAAAGTATTAAAAATTAAAAAAAAAACTGTAGCGGAGTTTTTTCTAGAATAGTCAAAATATGGAATAAAAAAGCTTTTTTCACCTGTAGCCATTTACCTATGTGCTTAGAAAAAAAGTTACCTTAAAAATACCTTTTCAACGATATATGGAGCATATCTGTAGCTTCTATCATTTGGTTACTGTGGGGTATCTATTTTAGCGGGTTTTAGCGTTTTCCCGCTAAACTAATGATTTTTCGAAAAATTCGTAAACCAAACGTTTCTTGTTTTTGATTGATACAAACAAACGAACTGACTTTTCATCTCATTTTAAGAAGGCGTCTATATTTTTCAAGTTAATTTATCTTTCGAACCACCAATGAAATTAAATTAATTATGAGAATAAAAACACATTAAATCAAAATGCCTTCCAGGAAGACCCTAAAAGTACAACTCATTTGAATAAATTAAATACCACCTTCTTGCAAAATAAAAACAAACTGTCTGGCAGCACTAGTTATCCCGAGCTCTGGCTGCTATGACACTTTGTTGCTGAAGTCTTCTATCTATTCTAAGTAAAATGTATATGTTCAGTTAATAATAATAATTAACTAGGGGCTCCACCCCCTGCTCGTTTCGCTGACCAACCCACGGCTTGCTTTGCTCGCGGTGCTACAGTCTAGCATACTCGACTGTCGGAGACCCCGTACTTACTATGAAAACGCAACTCATGATTAAAATAAAACAATATTAATCGCTACATACATATATTAAATATTGTAGCAGGATGTACATATATGATAAAAAAATAAAATCCCCAATTTGCGAGTCTGATTGTGTTTTCTCCAGAAACAACAAAAATTTTCATACTCAATATAAATTTTTGACAAATCGTTCCTATGGCAACTATATGATATAGCAGACTGATTTCAAACAACCAAAAAGATTTTCATACTAAAGCTCGATTTGAGACTACTTGTTCCTATGGCAGCTATATGATATAGCTGGCCGATTTCAACCAAACTTGGTCCGAATGTCTAGGACCATCCCATCTGTATATTCTATTAGATTGGTTGAGATATCTTTTAAATTGTCTTTTTAATTATGGCACTGGCAATTTCTGCACTGAACATGCATGTAGTAAGCAAGCAGTGTAAAGGTATATATAGTTAACAGGTAATATCTTGCCAAAACAATTTTCATAAATATGTGTTATCATTCAATCGACAATAACATATAACATATCTTAAAGTGATTTGAGGTGCAGATTTTTTTTAATGGCCAAAGAAGTCTATTTTCACCTGTAGATTTACCTATGTACTCTGAAAAATAATATTAAAGGTATGCCTAAAAGATCTTCAAAATACCATTTTAACGATGGATAGAACATATCTGTAGCTTCTTTCGTTTGGATACTACGGTGGTTTCTAGTTAAGCAAATTTTAGAGGTTTCCCGCTAAACTAGTTATTTTTCGAAAAAGTCGTAGAACAAAAGTTTCTAATTTTTTGATTTGGAATAGATCTACATTCACATATTTTAAACAAACAGACAAAATGACTTTTCATCTTATTTTGGAAAGGCCACTAAAAATTTCAAATTGAATTATCTTTTCAACCATTAAACGGATTTTTATGATTGAGGTGTCATTTGCGTACTTTTGATAAAATCGTCGAAAATTCAAAAAATTTACCAAAAAGCCCCAACGTCCCCATTTGCTGCAATCATCTTATCATCATCTTATTAGTTAAAACTATACCTTTTAATCGGTATATAACTCGATCTGATCGGACAGTTATAGAAAATTTTCCATTCTTCCTGTATATATTGCTAATCGCCTTTCGCACCCTTCGTGATGCTTTCGTCACTAGCGCGGACTGCCGTCCGCAGTGATAAATTTTAAATTTTTAGTGGCCTTCCCAAAATGAGATGAAAAGTCAGTTTGTATCAAAGCGTTGAAACGCCTAAAAGTTTGAATGAGGTTCTATTCCCTAACAAAACGTTTGTTCTTCGACTTTTTCGAAAAATCGCTAAGAATAAGTTTTATATACAATTTTTAAAAATACA
The DNA here is from genome assembly GCA_035043635.1 of Drosophila rellima. Classification (NCBI taxonomy): domain Eukaryota; kingdom Metazoa; phylum Arthropoda; class Insecta; order Diptera; family Drosophilidae; genus Drosophila; species Drosophila rellima. The sequence continues at coordinate 326,259 of JAWNMV010000316.1, read as the reverse complement.
TATTCTGGGGAGGCAGGAAAATATCTTCTTGAAATCAAATACCTAATGTTTGAGCTACTGACTTCGTTAAATGTAGTGCTTAAAGAAATTATTTCATTAATAATATTGATTAGAATGCAATCAAAATTTATTTTGTAAATGCATATTTGGCATTCTTTTTTTATTTAATGAGATAAGTTATTTACGCCCGATTTTTCAATGTCTCAATATGGTGTTTTATAACTATTGGTTGGTTTTTAATTTTATTAAAATATTGCACTTTAAGAGTTGACAAAAAATTACTGCTTACAATCAACCTATTTAGATATGCCAACTAGATTAAAATAAATGTAAAATGTAGGGTTGAGATTCAATTGTTTGCATCACAGATTTTGAATAATGGTAACTTTCAACCGTACTATAGTCGTGATTAAGAGACAATGTCAGTTGAGTGAATGTGTGTGTTATTTCTATGTTGTGGCCAAAGCAAACAGATGCAATGAGCCAAAGATCTTTTACACCTTAGACAAGTTGAATGGCTCGCTGTTAGAATTGCTCTTACGTGCGACGCCTTAGCTCTTACTCTCTTTGTTTGAATCTAAGCTCTCTCTCTCTTATTAAATCAAGTCAAAACGATCGTGACAAAGACTACCATTTCCAGCAACAACTACCATCACATTAGATACTATACTGGTTTTTATCTACCTACCCACATACATACATTAATGCGTACAAACAGGCACATTCAAACACGCAGATATATATGTACGTATATCTTGTGTTTCTGTGCGTGAGCGTTGCTGTCTAATCAAGCGAGTCATAACAACAACAGCTTGTCGCTTGCATGCGTGTGCGTGAGTTAGGTGGAGTTCACAGAATCCTATCACTGCGAACGGCAGTCCGCGCTAGTGACGAAAGCATCACGAAGGGTGTGAAAGACGACTAGCAATTATCACTGCGGACGGTAGTCCGAGCTAGTGACGAAAGCATCACGAAGGGTGCGAAAGGCGACTAGCAATATATACAAATAGAATGGAAAATTTGCTATAACTGCCCGACCAGATCGAGTTATATACCGATCAAAAGGTATAGTTTTAGCTAACAAAAGTGCATACTTACACTTTTGAAAACTCACCTGGTTCGTGAGATAATCAGGTGAAAGTGGGAGGGGCGAAATTTAGATGATTGCAGCAAATGGGGCCGTTGGAGCCTTTCGGTAAATTTTTAATTTTCTACGATATCAAAAATACGCGTCGAATGACACCTCAGTCATTAAAATCCGGTTAGTGGTTCAAAAGATAATTAAAATTTTTAGTGGCCTTTCCAAAATAAGATGAAAAGTCAGTTTGTCTGTTTGTTTGTATCAAAGTGTTGAAATAGCTAAAATGTGTGAGTGTGGATCTATTCCCAATCATAAAATTAGAAACTTTTGTTCTACGACTTTTTTGAAAAAAGTTTAGCGGAAAATCGCTAAAATTTGCTAAACTTAAAACCACCCTAGTATCCAAACTATAGAAGCTACAGATATGTTGTATGTATCGTTGAAAAGGTATTTTAAAGATCTTTTAAGCATACCTGTAATATTTTCTGGAGTACATAGGTATAAATCTACAGGTGAAAATAGACTTCTTTGGGGATTAAAAAAAAATCGACACCTCAAAACAATTTAAGATATGTTATGTGTTATAGTCAATTGAAATTCGCGTTTTTTGATATATAACACATATCTGTGAAAATTCGTTTTGGCAAGATATTATCTGTTAACTATTTACACCTTTAGACTGCTTGCTTTGTTCATGCATGTTCACGGCAGAAACTACCAGTGCCATAATTAAGAAGACAATTTAAAAGATATCTCAACTAATCTAACAGAATATGCATCTGTGGTGATCTTATAAATTCTGACCAAGTTTGGTTGAAATCGGTCTGCTATATCATATAGCTGCAATAGGAACAATCAGCGAAAATAGAGTTTAAGTATAAAAAACTTTTTTGTTGTTTGAGATATCTCAACCAAACTAACAGAATATGCATATAAGATGGTCATTTTCATCCTGACCAAACTTGGATGAAATCAAACCACTATATCATATAGCTGCCATAGGAATGATCAATTGAAAATCAAGTTCTTATAAATTCTGACCAAGTTTGGTTGAGATCGGTCTGCTATATCATATAGTTGCCATAGGAACGATTTGTCGAAAATGTATATTAAGTATGAAAATTTTTGTTGTTTCTGGAGAAAACACAATCAGATTCGCAAATTGGGAATTTTCTTTTGTCATATACATCCTGATACAATACTTAATATATGTACGTAGCGATTAATATTATTTTCTTTTAATCGTGAGTTGCTTTTTCATAGTAATTACGGGGTCTCCGTCAGTCTATGATCGACTGTAGCACTGCGAGCGAAGCAAGCCGTGGGTTGGCGAGCGAAACGAGCAGGGGGTGGAGCCCCTAGTTAGTTATTAATATTGTTAACTGAACATATACATTTTACTTAGAATATATAGAAGACTTCAGCAACAAAGTGTCGTAGCAGCCAGAGCTCGGGTTAACCAGTGCTGCCAGACAGTTTTTTTTAATTTTGCAAGAAGGCGGTATTTAATTTATTCAAATGAGTTGTACTTTTAGGGTCTTCCTGTAACGCATTTTGATTTAATATGTTCTTATTCTGTTAATTAATTTTTATTCATGGTACTTGGGCATTCGACACCGCGCAAAAAAGTTATTTTTATTAGGTAAGAATGATTGGGACTTTATTGCGCAATGTGCCGAATGCCCAACTTTTTTTTTATGAATGTCCGATCAGATCGAGTTATATACCGATCGAAAGGTATAGTTCTAACTAACAAAAGTGAATACTTAGACTTTTAGAAACTCACCTGGCTCGTAAGATAAGCAGGTGGGAAGGGCAAAATTTAAATAATTGCAATTTTTGATTATTCTTATTAAAAATACGCGTCGACTTGGTCATCCAAATCCGACTACTGGTTCAATAGATAATTAAATTTGAAATTTTTCGTGACCTTAAAACACGATGAAAAGTCAGTCTGTTTGTATGTGAATGTGGACTTATTCCATATATTGTTAGAAATGTATTTTGAAGGGCTTTTGGGCATACCTGTAAACCTTAAAAGCTATAGGTGAAAAATATATCTTTGGCGTTTTACACTTCTACCTCTTTTACTTTTACACTGCTTGCTTACATGTATGTTCACTGCTTACAGCATCTTTTCGATATTAATCAAATGTTACGTATTAATATTGTTAACTGAAGATAGAACTGATGGAAGATTGCATCAACAAAGTGAGTAGCAGCCAGAGCTCGAGATTTTATGTTGAATAATAACTAGTGTTGCCAGAAAGTTTGTTTTTGCTTTGTGGCAATGCGAAATAATTTAATATTTACCATATTCCTAGAACTGGTTTTGATTTGTTTTCTGCGTTGCAGAAATAACCAATGCCAAACTTTTTTTTTTAAGAATAAGTAATATAAACAATTTAATTTCGTTAGTCACAAAATTAGATATCACAAACTTTGGGGCATGGAAATGTTTTCGTCACTAGACTTTTACCTCGTAAAGTGTTTTTTTTAAAAGATCGAATCTATTTTGCGCAATGTTTGTTGCCCATCTACTGTGCCATGCCCTGGTCTCTCTTTCTTTGGGTGTCTGTTTGTCTGAAAGGTACTCTCATCAATCATGAGCCATGAGTTTCCACACTCTTTACGAAATGTGTGCATGCGAGCTACCGCTGTTATCATTTGAATGTTAATAACATAACAGGCTGTTATGCAAAATTTTTCGCGATCACTGAGACCACGAGTCGGAGCTAAGTCAGCAATACCATTAGCAATAGCAAAAGCTGTTTGGGGGGTTTTTAATTTTTTTATTTTTGCTTTGACTAAGTTAGAGTTCGACTCTGTCGCGAACGTGTGTGGATTTCTATAAGGCCAAACAAAAAGTTGCCCTACCAGTTTTTTTCTGTTTTGTATTTTTTTTTCTCCTTTCCTTTTTGGGGCCATTCTTTTTGTTTGCAATGAGCTGTTAATGCTTTTGTTGCTGCTTCTAGTGATTTTTTCTCTTTTCGTCTCTATAGCTGGCTGTTTTGCTGAGTGTGTTTACCTCGGTACTTGCGACGAATTTGATTTGAGCGGCTCTGCAGAATTTTTTGTCATTGTGTTTTCCCCAGAGCCAACTAAGTAACCTCACGAATATCACCAATTACGCAATCCTGTCGACTATTGTTCAATCGATTCGATCCGTACTATAGACCTATTTCGATTCTTACCTTATACAATAAATTTCTTGTTCCTTCAATCAGTTAACGACGAAACCATTTGCTACGAGACATCATTTGGCTTTATCTCCTACCAACAGACAAGTCGCACTAGTCGAAAACCAGTTTCCCTTATTTATTCTCCTTTGACTTAAACATTTGCAATCAGCAGCGACAAGCCTTCAAGAAGTTTTCAATCATACAGCGGTGCAAAAAACTCAAACAATCCATATGTATACACATATGTATATTCTTCATCAGGATGACTAGCTGTGTCGATAAAGCCATAGCCGAAGCAGGTCCAGGATGGGATCACCATGTCATATATCTGCCATAGGAACGACCAATTTAAAGTTAACCCTTAGATACCTCAACCAATCTCACAGATTATGTATTTTTTATTGGTCGCTAATATATAAATATTATACGATATTGATCAAATACATATGTAGATGTCACACAGGAAAGATCAGACTCTGCATGGGTATCAAGTATTCGGCATGCCTAAAATAACCTTCTTGTTTTCAACTGTAGATCTTATTGAAATATTGGTTTATCCAAATGGCAATCAACATTACTGTCACTACATATTTTAGGTATGCTACATTTTTAAAAACAAGGGGCTCTGCCCCCTGGTCGCTTCGCTCGGCTACCTTCGCCTCGCTTTGTTTGCGGTGAGATGCGGTTAAAGCCGAGTGTACTCGACTGTAGAATACTCTGTGCTCAGGCACTCCGATAGCCTAATACGGACATATTTGCACGACGTTAGGCATGCTGATTAATTAATTTTCGACCAATTTTAACCGAATTTCGTCCGGATGTATAAGGCAATAAAAAATTTCCAATCCGTGAGTTTGGTTGAGATATAAACAACAACCATTTTCATACTAAATCTTAATTTTCGACCAATCGTTCCTATGGCAGCTTTTTGATATAGTAGACCGATTTTAACCAAATTTCGTCAAGATGAATAAGACAATAAAAAATTTTTAATTTGTGAGTTAAGTTGAGATATCTCCAAAAATATCAATAATGCTCATACTAAATCTTAATTTTCAATCAATCGTTCCTATAGCAGATATATCATATAGTGAACGTAATTCAACCAAATTTGGTCTGGATGTTTAAGACCACCCCAGATACATATTTCGTAACACTAATTTGCATACAAACATATATCGTACTAAAGCTTGATTTTCGGCTGATCGTTCCTATGACAGCTACATACATACATTTATGATATAGTGGTCCGATCCAAATTTAAAGAAAAAACTTGATCTGCGTCCGATATCCAGGAACCTACATACCAAGCTTAAAGTCTACCTCTTAAAGTCTCAGAGATCAACGCGATCAAACAGAAGGACAGAGAGACGGACGGACAAGACCACATCGATTCGGCTGTTGATAATGATTAAGATATATATACTTTATGGAGTCTGCCACGCCATCTTTTGCCTGTTACATACATTTTACAAAACCATTATACCTTTTTTGCCCATTTACAATGGGCACAGTGTATAAAAAGATGAAAAGTGCAGTCATTAGTAAAAATATAAGCAATTGTACTGTTTCGAATAAAACATTGCATATAAAATTTATTTTGTTCATCAAAATATACTTCATGATTATTATAATATACTTGAGCGTATTATTATGAATTATTTTATATTATTGTATATCTTGAAATAAATACTCGTACATCTATTTGCTTATGTGTATGTACAAGCATATGTATGCATGAAATATGTATGTATCTATGAATAGATAAGTATCACTGATGGCTAGTGACGAAAGCATCACGAAGGGTGCGAAAGGCGACTAGTAATATACACAGGAAGAAGTGAATATATGCTATGACAGTCCGATCAGATCGAGTTATATACCGATCGAAAGGTATAGTTTCAACTAAAAAAAGTGCATACTAAGCCTTTGGAAAAACTCACCTGGTTCGTGGTGTACGTGAGAGGGGCGAAATTTAGATGATAGCAGCAAATGGGAGCGTTGGGGCTTTTTGATACATTTTTTTTTTATTATTATTTTTATAAAAAATACGCGTCGAATGACACCTCGATCAACAAAATCCGACCACTGGTTCGAAAGATAATTAAATTTGAAAAATTTAGACGCCTTCCCAAAATGAGATGAAGTCAGTCCTTTTGTTTGTTTGTTGTACCAAAGCGTTGAAATAGCTTATATTTGTGAATGTGGATATATTCCCAAAAAAAACTAGAAACGTTTGTTTTACGACTATTTCGAAAAATCTCTAGTTTAGCGGGAAATCGCTAAAACCCTCTAAATATGACACGCCCATAGTATCCAAGCGATAGAAGCTACAGATGTGTTCTATAAGTCGTTGGAAAGGTATTTTGAAGGGCTTTCAGGCATACCTTTAATTTTTTTTCTAAAGCATGTAGGTAAATGGCTACAGGTGAAAATTGCATTTTTATCACACCTTTTGGCGGTTTTAGAAAAAAGGCTCTAACGATTTTTTTTAAATTTTTAATATGCTTTAGTATGAATAATTTCGTGTTTTTTGATGTATGACACATAACGTTTTTTTGGGTGTGTTTGGAAGATATTACTTGTTATATAAACTCTTTATAATTTTTATGCCCTGTGCCCATTAAAAATTGTCAAAAAAGGATTTTGTACGAAAAACTTTTTTGCTGTTTAAACTATCTCAACCAAACTGCCAGAATAAGCATCAGAGATGGTTCCATACATCCCGACCAAATTTGGTTGAAATCGGAGCACTATATCATATAGCTGCCATAGGAAGGATCAGTCGAAAATCAGTTTAAATACGAAAAACTTTTTTGTTGTTTGAGATATCTTAACCAATCTGACAAATTAGACATCTGTGGTGGTCCTTTGTATAATGACCAAATTTGGTCTATTATATCATATAGCTGCTATAGGAACGATTAATCGAAAATTAAGGTTTAGTATGCATTTTTAACCCCGTACTTAAAAAAAGTACAGGGGTCTATTAACTTTGTCATAAAAAAAAAAGTGCGTAACAGGCAGAAGGAGGCGTGGCAGACCCCATAATGTGTATATATTCTTGATCAGCATCAATAGCCGAGTCGATATAGCCATGTCCGTCGGTCCGTCTGTCTGTCTGTCCGTCCGTCTGTAAGAGCGCCTAGATCTCAGAGACTATAGGAGATAGAGACTTCAAACTTGGTACGTGGGTTCGTCTATATTGCAAGCAGATCAAGTTTGTTTTAGATTTTGGCCACGCCCCCTTGAACGCCTTAAAATCAAATAAATCTAAATTATTAGGGCAATTTAAAAGATAGAGCGTTTGCTGAAAATTTCATTGCGATCGGATAATAAACAGCGAAGATATTAAACAACTAACTTTGCCTACATTTGATTAACCTTAACAGCAACAATTACAAAACAGACAACAACAACGAAGTTTGACTTATGGTCCAGTAATAATGAAACCTACAATAAACAATTAGTTGTAAAATAGCTCAGCGGCGCAGTGTGTTGAGCGTCCATTTTTTTTCTAAAATTTTCATTTGGGCCATGGGTCCCGGGTTCGAAACCCGTCATGGACAGACATTTTTTTTTTTTTTTAAATATTTATTATTAATGTTTAATGATATTTTTATTATTTATTTATATTTTATATATAATTTATTAATATAATATTTATATATTTATATATTATTTATATTAATGTTATATTTACATAAATTAGAAATATCTTAATTAAAAAGACAATTTAAAGGATATCTCAACCAATCTAACAGAATATGCGTATAGGATGATCCTATACATTCTGACCAAGTTTGGTTGAAATCGGTCCGATATATCATATAGCTGCCATAGGAACAACCAGTCGAAAATCAAGCTTTAGTATGAAAAACTTTTTTGTTTATTTGTATATCTCAACCAATTCAACAGATTATGCATCTGCTGTGATTTCATAGACACTGACCAAGTTTGGTTGAAGTCGGTTTGCTATATCACATAGCTGCCATAGGAACAATCAGTCGAAAATCAAGCTTTATTATGAAAAACTTTTTTGTGTATTGAGATAGCTCAACCAATCTAACAAAATATGCATCTGGAGTGATTTTATACATTCCGACCAAGTGTGGTTGAAATCGGTCTGCTATATCATATAGTTGCCATAGGAACGATTTGTCGAAAATGTATATTAAGTATGAACATTTTTGTTGTTTCTGGAGAAAACACAATCAGACTCGCAGATTGGGAATTTTCTATTGTCTTATACCTCCTGATACAATGCTTTATATACATATGTACAGATTTATATTATTTTCTTTTAATCAGGAGTTGCTTTTCCATAGTAAGTACGGGGTCTCCGACAGTCGAGTATGCTCGACTGTAGCACCGCCCACTAGCTTTTTTTAAATTATTTTTGGAGATATCTCAACCTAACGTAACCATTGGGAATTTTTTATTATTTGCTTTTTAATGGTACTGAGACTTGGTAAAGACAATTACAAAAATTTCTGATATCTTCTAAAAAAAAACGTCTACATGGTAAAAGTCTAGTGACGAAAACATTTCCATTCCCCAAATTTTCTGATATCCAATTTTGTGACGAACGATATTAAATTGTATAAATAACTTATGCTAAAAAAAGCAGTTTCGCATTCTTGAAAATCAAATAATCTCGGCTGTCAGTTGGATGATGCCCGATGACAAGCACTGCTATTAACATGCAATTCAATCGCCCCTGCGGGTAATGTGCGAAACACCCTTTCACTTTCTATTGTCACTAACTGCTGCTCTTTTGCACTCATTTAGTTTTAGGCCACTGCTTCTGCCAACCCGGTTCCTGTTGCCTCCACTGCAGTGCAGTGCTGTGTTCTGTTTTTGAAGTACGTGACTTGCTCCGCATTTCCTGTTCGCTTTGTTGGTCGGAGAAATGTTGCCAATTATTTAAAGTGAGGCGGCTGCTTCTGCTGTTGACAGACAAATAATATTAACAAATAATAGCTAAGCTTACACACATAGATATATGTCTACACTATACATATACAAGGTGTGAGCGAATTGTGTGATTGCGACTCCGTCACAAGCGCTCGAGAATTTGCGCCTGTCGCTGCTGTCGTCACGCCGCGTTGGTCCAAAGAAATCACTGACACGAAGTTCTAAGTGCATTCATGCACTAAGCTTAACGGTACGAATCGCATTCGGAAAGTTTTCAGTGCAGACACTGATGAAGATATCTGCTGAAGGGTGCCGGGTGATGGGGGAGCGAAGGCGGTCACCTCTCTGACTCATCGATTTAATTTTGAACACTTTTTCAATGAACGCGGCGTGCGCGGACTCAAAATGTCTGACAAAAATGTCGAAAAAGAGCAAAAAATAACGAGAGTGTAAGATGCTGCATACCGTCAATTGTTCTCTTTTGAGTTGAACAAATTGAATTCGGTTTCGTATGAAAGTTTAACAAAATGTTGAATTTCTCTAACAAGTCCTCTTGTTCCTCTCTTGCACTTTCCAGCAGCTGTTCTCTTGCACTGTTAGTGTTAACAGTAGTTGGCAATGCATATTGTGTACTTTAACAGTGTTAAAGTACAGAATGTTTTAAGCGGCGTGAGGCCAAAATGAGTTCAACAACAAAATCTGAGAAAACATTGATTTTTATATCGTTTTTTTAAATTATTATTTAATAAATTTTCTCAAAAGTGTTTGATATCCTCTGAAAGATGAAGTGTGTTTTAATATTTTCTTCTAATAGGAGGATAGGCTGATAAGTCTTTAGCCTAAAGCAAAGTACTTAGTAGCTGAAAACATTTTAGGCACTCAAAATGTTTTATGTTTTGATATCTGGCTTACAAACTGCAGTGTGACATCATAACACCAAAAATCTCTGAAAAGTTGACTGGTCACACTGTTGCGTCACTGTGCACAACAAACAAATAAATAATATTGCGAATAAAAAAAACGAGAAAATGGACCAAGTGAACATACTATCCTAATTATGGGATTAATGGCCACTTATATGCTGTTCTGAAAGAGGCGGAAGAAGAGCAGGAACCCATATTTGCGAGAAAGAAACATCAAGGGGCGATATAGTAACGTAGCTTTCCCAGGCACTTTTTATAAAAATTCCATCAAAATGTTTCTTGTCGGTCAAATCCCACAAGATTGGCCTCCGTTTCACCTATTAAATCAGCCTTATTCGCCTTATCGATGCTTGAAAGGTCAAAATAAATCTACCAAACTGTGTTGTAAAACACCCAAAAATTTTCTGAGCAGCCCTCATTTGGGTACTGAATACAAGGATTTAGAAATAGCCTTACAAAATAATTTCGAGCCAGTTTGTAACCCTTTTTATACCCGTGCCCATTGAAAATGGTCAAAAGGGTATAATGGATTTGTGCAATGTATGTAACAGGCAGAAGGAAGCATCTCCGACCCTATAAAGTATATATATTCTTGATCAGCATCAATAGCCGAGTCGATTGAGCCATGTCCGTCTGTCTGTCCGAGTGTTTGAGCCAAAGGATCTCATAGACTATAAAAGCTAGAGACTTCAAATTTGGTATGAAGGTTGCTGGATAGCGGGCGCAGATCAAGTTTGTTTTAAATTTTAGATGCCACGCCTCTTTCGCCTGCCAATCGCAAAAAACGATTATCAGACGCGATCTTTAATAAAAACACTTCTTATTAAACAGGAAGATAAGAAGTAAGCCAATTTAATGACCCTGAAAGTTTCAAAGCGATTGAGTAATAAATAGAGAAGATATTTCAAATTTGCTTTTAATTCACATAAATCAAAATCATAGACATAGGCAAGTGCGAGCGAGATAGCACATGCACATTTGTTTGCGCAAAAACATAACAGTGAGCACGTGCACGAAGAGTGCGAACGCAAATACGAGCGATAGGCAAAGTTATCGATATTTGGCTACAATTTCTATCCTATTTTAATACATTAACATGGTTTAAGTTAATACATATTTAAGATTGTGTTAAAATATATGTATGTAGATATTAGTTTGCATTGCAAAAAGCGATATGTATAAATGCCACTTTATAGTTTTGCACCTCGACACCTCGACGAGAGATCGTTTTACAACACTGAAATCTCTGAATTTATAATAATTATTATGTTTAATAATAAGCTAGTAAGCTCGCATATATGTTTAATAGATTTTCAATTATTATCATTGTATTCAAATGCTTAACAAATTCTGCAAAAAGAATCACAAATATTAAAGCATAGCACTTAAATTTAAATTGCGCGCGCAATGCAGCAGCCTTTAACAGCTGATTTCGATGATTAAGAAGAGTGGGAGAGATTATTTGGTGTTGCCGGACTTCAGCAAGCTGAGCAAATTTTAGACAATGGCTACTCTTGGCATGAACAACATCGATTTCAGCGACTACGATTACGATTACGATTTACGATTTACTATTTTAATTAAATTAAATACAATTTATTCAATCGGACCACAATATCATATTGCTGTCATAAGGAAGATCAGTCGAAAATAAACTTTTTGGTTGTTTGAAAGATCTCGTCCAAACTAATAGGATATGCATTTGAAATAGTCCTATATATCCTGATAAAATTTGGTTGAAATCGGACCACTATATCATATAGCTGCCATAGGAACGATCAGTCCAAAATCAAGTTTTAGTATGATAAACTTTTTTGTTGTTTGAGGTATCTCAACCAAACTAACAGAATACGCATTTGGGATGGTATTCTACATCCTGAACAAGTTAGGTTGAAATCTGATATCAAATAGCTGCCATAGGAACGAATTTTAAGATAAAGTACGAAAATTATTGTTGTTTTTAGAGATAAGTCAACCAAACTCACAGATTGAGAATTTGTAATTTGGTTTAAATTGGTTCACTAGATCACATATGTAGATGTAATACGAACAATTAGCCAAAAAGTTAATGCCGGATCATCACACCTTCGGCATGCCTAACGTAGCGCACCTACGTATGACCTATCGGAGAGCTAGGGCACAGGGTATTATACAGTCGAGCACACTCGACTGTAGCCGGCGCCCACTTGTTTTATATGGAGTTGATACCTTTCAAACATGATTTTCAGCTGCTGAGTACTTTGCTTAACTATTAAAACTTCACTATCGTAGTGAAGATATAATTTGGTTGGTTAGTGTAATCTCTCAGGTGATTGCAGGCTAAGTTTTACGAAGTACGGCCACACAGCTTATTTTTGACAAACTTATACGTAAAACAATTCTGGCAAGTTCGCAAAAATATGTAATGTAGAATATCGTGCAGGCATAAGATTTCTGTTTTTAAATATCGAAAAATTGAAGATCAAAATAGATTTGTACGATTCTTATGGAAGTTCTGCACAGTCAAAAACAATTATAGAAAATATTACACATATCAATTTAATTGAAAGAAATACCTACATTTGATAATTCGTATGTAAATTAGAGCTTTTGTTTTCTAACTTTGTCAGACCATAGTCTTTGAAAAGCTTTTATGGAAAGTAACCTTTAGAACTAAAAAAGGATTCTGACATTTTTGAGCTTCTCCGCAAATTCGTGCTAAATATAAATCTCAAAAATAAAATTTGTTTTTTTGGCTTTGCTTAAAGCTTACACTGTTACAAAGAAAATACATTTTTAATCATGCAAATCAATCAATAAATTGCAAAGTAATGCATTATTCAGTGAAAGGTCATAATTCAGCTTTTTATCGATTTTCAAGGTAGGTTCGAATGGCAGCTATATGATATAGTAGACCGATTTGAACCAAATTTGGTCAGGATGTATAAGACCATCCCAGATGCAGATTCTGTTAGTGTGATTATAAGTAAGTGTAAGCTTTAAGCAAAGCCAAAAAAACAAATTTTATTTTTTCGATTTATATTTTTTACAGGGCGATATTTGAGCTTTCGAACTCAAAAAATTACAAAAAACACGTATTTTCGAACTTATTAAAATCGCTAGCATCTGAACTACTGGGCCGGTCTTAATACTGTGTAAGAGAGATTTGTGGAGAGTTTACATACCTTCAGTTTCAGTGCTTGCTTGATCAAATCGGTTGAATAGAACTGAAAATATACTCAGAAATGTCAGAACAACTTCGAAAATTCGAAAAAGGTTAATATTTCAAAAACGCTTCCATGAAAAAAATGTTAAGTTAGATTTTCGTGTTAATGTCTATGAGAAAATCACACTTCGATTTAATTCACAAAATTTTTTTTCATTTTGGAAACTAGTGTTATTAAGTGCCGTTAACATATCTAACCTTCTAAGAAAAAAAAAGTAAATTTAAAATAGTTTTCATCATTAAAATATTTGAATATGTTCTTAACTACTATTATTTTGACCGCTAATTTTTCAGGCTATTACAAGAAAAAATTTCTAAGTCTAAAAATAATAGCGGTTAAATTATTTTGATTTCTCAGATAAATTTTTGATTCAATTTTCTGTGCAAAACCTCACTATTCCTTTTTTAAAATTACTTTTGCATATTGCTAGTCGTTAAAAAATTGAGATAAACTATATCTGACTGCAGATACAAGAGTCTTAACACTAAAATAGGTTGATGGACAAGACTATATCGACTCGACATTGACAAAACCAATTCAGATGTTCTTCCGCCTGCTATGCTAATTTATTTATTTATTTTTATTTTTGACAAACGTTTTTGACAAACAAACAAATTCCCCTTAATTTATTTAATTATTCACTTGAAATATACACGACGCACACGAGAAAGAATTCTCTATCCAAAAAAAAAATTAAAAAAGAAATGGATAACCAAACTCTTGAGTCGGAAAATCTGTACTGCCACCCAACAGAAGCCAAGGTGTCCAGGTTTTTTGGGAAACCCAACTACGGGGCTGTGCAACGGATACGCAAGGAATCGGATACTGTGCTGTGGCACAACTCAATAGCCTACCATGAATTAATCGCGTACATTAGCAGAACGAGCACAGCTATCCAAGGTGTACGGCAGTTCTACCAGGGTGACTATCCCATTAGCCCAACGATGCAGCGTCTGTGCAACATCTTTGATCGCCTTATACAATTGTTGTCATCGCAGCAAGGCGAATCGAGTGACAAGCCGGATCAATACTCAGAGGTGAAGCCTCTGAGTACGGTTGAATCGTTCCGCAACTGGTCGCGTCTCATGCTGCGTGATATTTTCAGCATATTGGAGCAGGCGTTACCCCCCAAAATGTGCGAATATATAGGTGAGCTGGGTCAGTATCTGTCTGGTTCGTTTGGCAATCAGACTCGCCTTGAATATGGCACCGGGCATGAGCTAAGCTTCCTGTTCTTTCTGTGCGCCCTGTTTCGATCGAAGGTGCTGATGCCATCGGATGAGCCTGCTGCTGCATTGATGCTCTTTAATCGCTATTTGAACTGTGTCCGGCGACTGCAGATGCAGTTCGGCCTGAAACCGGCGGGCTTCCAAGGTGCTTATTCGCTGGACGATTACCAGTTTGTTTCTTATTTGTGGGGCGCCGCCCAACTATGCTACGATCCGCCCTTTAAGCCAAATCAGCTCCTCGATACTGGAGTGTTGGCACAGTGGCACAATGATTATCTACTTCCCGGCAGTGTGGCGTTCGTGGCCGAAACGAAGCATGGCACTTTCGCCACGCACTCGTGCCAGCTGTGGAGCATTTTGACCCTATCGACGTGGACACAGGTTTATCATGGACTACACAACATGTATCTCAAGGAGGTCATTTGCCAGTTTCATATGCTGCGCCACGTCTATTTTGGCCTGCTGATGTCTTTCGATCCAGCCCCGCCAGCCAGCCAGTTGGTACGTCCCCAACTTGGCTTTTTGTCTCAGCAGCGTCGGAACCGTCTAAAAAAATGTCTCGAAAGTCGTGTCTATCAGCCCCAGGAGGAGGTGGTAATGGGGGTGGAGGTCGAAGAACAGCAGCCGGAACATTCGAAGCAATGTAGCGGTAAGGTGTCGCGCATTGCCCTTACCTGGGAATTGACCAGCTCCAATATGAGCGGAAACAGCATCAGCTTGCACTACTTGGGCAAGAAGCGCTGCAGGCACCAGGAGCACAGAAAGAAAAGTTCTCCATAGTGCTTAGATGGCCAGCCAAATGGCATAAATTCTTAAATCAATCAAAATAAAATAAAATTAACTTGGCCAGCAGCGAATAGTCGCATAATATTTGTTGCTATTGTTGTTACTGATGTATCACCATAGCTCACCAGCTGTCCATTAAAAGTAAACCAGTTGCACTTAAACTGCCCGCCATTCTCCTCCCCTTTGCTCCTAACGAACTGCGCAGAGCAAGCGTCTAAATATCTGTTAACCGGCTTAGAAACAGACTAAAAAGCTGCTCTGCTTGATACTGGGATTTCTGCAACTGCTAATGCTGGAATTGCTGAGAGCTGTTATACATAGGTGAGATATATATTAAGAGTTGAGTCCTACGACTCTTTGAAAAGCAATTAAACACGTTAACAGACATTCTATAGATTGGGCTGGCCGAGATTTTATATTTTTTCTTCATATACAGGGATGGGTCTTAATAAAATGTGGCACATCGTGCATTTCGTATAATATCATTATGTAAACTAAATTCTTCTTTGAGTTCACCGACATTAGTTTGTAACTAAACATTTATAGATACATGCTTAGAATTGTGTGGTTAGAATTGTGACATTAATTATTTGCATCCACTAATATCACTGCGGCGGCAGTCCGCGAAAGCATCACGAAGGGTGCGAAAGGCGACTAGCAATATACACAGGAAGAATGGAAAACTCGCAACGACTGTCCGATCGGATCGAGTTATATACCGATTTTAATTTTCTACTATTCTTATCAAAATTCGCGTCGAATGACACTTCAATCAAAAAAATCCGTTCAGTGGCTTAAAAGATAATTAAATTTAAAATGTTTAGTACCTTTCCCAAAATGAGATGAAAATTCAGTTTGTCTGTTTGTCAGCGTTGAAATAGCTTAAAAAAATGAATGAGGATCTATTCCCCATCAAAAATCTAGAAACGTTTGTTCTACGACTTTTTCAAAAAATCGCTGGTTTAGCGGGAAATTGCTTAAGCCCGCTAAATTCCGCTTATACATATATAACTTATTCTTTAAAAAAAAGTTTGGCATTCGGCACTGCGCAAAAAAGTTATTTTTATTAGGTAAGAAGGATTGGAACCTTATTGCGCAATGTACCGAATGACAAACTTTTTTTTTAAGAATAAGTTATATATTCAATTTAATATCGTTCGTTGGAGGAAAAACTAGAGTTGCCAGAAAGTTTGTTTTTGCTTTGTGGCAATGCAAAAGCATTGAATTGCTACAATATTCCTAAAACGGATTTTGATTTAAATTGGATTAGCTTTTAAAATTTGGAGTATGTTTATGGATAACCTATCAAAGTAACATTTGCCAGAATGTTATACAATTTTGTTGTGTTGCAAAAATAACCAGTGCTGCCAGACAGTTTGTTTTTGTTTCGTAAGAAGGCGGTATTTAATTTATTCAAATGAATTGGACGTTTGGGGTTCTTATTCTTTTTATAATTTTTTTTCATGATACTTAGGCAGGGTATAGGCAATTTCAAAAATGTCTGATATTTTCTAAAGCGAACGTGGTAAAATTCTAGTGACGAAAACATTTCCATGCCCCAAAATTTCTGATATCCAATTTTGTGACTAATGGAATTAAATTGTGTATAAAACATATTATTAAAAAAAAAGTTTGGCATTCGGCACAGTGCTAACAAGGTCCCGAATATTCTTACCTAATAAAAATCGCGTTTGTGCGCAGTGCCGAATGTCAAACTTTTTTTTAAGAATAAGTTTTATATACTGTCGAGCACACTCGACTGTAGCCGCACCTCTCTCTTTTAGAATTGCGAAAGCTAAAAAAATTTAAGAAAACTTATCTATAAATCAGTCTAATATGAAAATTTGACAACATTTCCCGATTGCCAGGTAATTTCAATATACTTAAAGAAATCATTATATATTCTATTTTAACAATATTTTACGTTCAAAAACAGTAACATTTGTATGATATTTATATTCACAAAGTATATAAGTAATTTTTAAATATTTTCCTGCTTGTATAATTGCACATTCAACGGCGAATAGTCAAATTTATTTTAAGATTTTTTGACCCTGTCCTTAATATGTATGTAAGTATTAAGGGTCTACTATGTTTGCCAAAGACAAAATGTGCGTAACAGGCCAAAGAGAAGTCGATTTCAAAGCAAACAGTTCAAACACTGATTTCAGCGAAACCTGAAGGAATATTTTAATGTGACTAATTTTAAAATGTTATGCATTGATATATCTTTATAATGTTTTTTGTTTAATTCAAAAATAATCAGTTTTTTACTTTTAATTTAATTTTAATCAGTGTCGCACGCTACATGTCGCACGCTACATGTCGCACGGGACATTTTGTTTCATATTTTGTTTTTGCAGCATCTCTGTAAGTCAATTATTTCCCCTGCACAACATGGCTTTGTAAAGGGTCGGTCCAGAACGACCAGCTTGCTTGAATTTACCTCTTTGGTAAATGAGGCATTTTAAGAGAAAAATCAAACTGATGTCATTTATACTGACTTCAGTAAAGCCTTTGACTCTGTGAACCATGACCTCTTACTATTTAAACTTGATTGTATAGGTTTCTCACCCGCCTTTTTAAGTTGGATTTCCACATTAAAAGGTAGGACCCAAAAAGTGCTTCTTAGGTCATCCATTTCGAGTTCGGTTCATGTTACTTCTGGTGTACCTCAAGGAAGTCACTTAGGACCTTTATTTTTTACCCTATTTATTAACGATCTATCCAAAATTCTGTCTCTCTTTCTGTCTATTCTAATGTATGCGGATGATGTTAAGCTTATCTTTTCAGACACAGATTCCCTTATTCATAGTTGTCTGCAAGGCGATTTAAACGCTATGCAACTATGGTGCTCGGCCAATCAGTTGTATTTCAATCCCAATCTTCGTTTTCCATCAAACTCCAATAGGCTTCTTGTTCTAAATCTTCCGTCTTTAATCAATCGTAGAAAAACTCTTGGTGTTGTTTTTCTTCATAAATTGATTATTGGCGAGATTGATTCCTCTTTTCTTTTAGAACGCTTCACCTTTTCTGTCCCTCGTAGAGCTACTAGGATCTTTCAGACATTATCTCTACCTACATGCACAACTAATTACGCTTTGCACAGCTCATTTCGCGTTTTGTGCACAAACTATAATAGCCTTTATCACGCTTTCTCTTCAGAACTCTCTCTTCCCTCCTTGAAATCCTCCCTTTTCCACTTCCTTTCTAGAAATCCTGAATTTACTAATTCTAATGCTTGTGTTTTACTATCTTCTAAAAAAACCTCTTTACGAGCTTAAAGTCTAGTGACGAAAACATTTCCATTCCCCAAAATTTCTGATATCTTATTTTGTGACGAGCGATATTAAATTGCATAAATAACTTATGCTAAAAAAAAAACAGTTTGGCATTCGGCACATTGCACAATAAGGTCCCGATCCTTCTTACCTAATAAAAATAACTTTCTTGTGCAGTGCCGAATGCCAAACTGTTTTTTTTTTAGCATAGTTATTTATACAATTTAATATCGTTCGTCACAAAATTGGATATTAGAAATTTTGGGGAATGGAAATGTTTTCATCACTAGACTTTTACCTCGTAAAGAGGTTTTTTTTAGAAGATATCAGACATTTTTGTAATTGTCTATACCAAGCCTCAGTACCATTAAAAAGCAAATAATAGAAAATTCCCTATCGTTACGTTAGGTTGAGATATCTCCAAAAATAATTAAAAAAAAAAATGTATACTAAATCTTAATTTTCGATTAATCGGTCCTATGGCAGCTATATGATATAGTAGACCACAAATGTCTATTTTGTCAGATTGGTTAAGATATCTCAAACAACAAAAAAGTTTTTCGTATTGAAACTGATTTTCGACTGATCCTTCCTATGGCAGCTATATGATATAGTGCTCCGATTTCAACCAAATTTGGTCGGGATGTATGGAACCATCTCTGATGCTAATTCTGACAGTTTGGTTGAGATAGCTCAAACAGCGAAAAAGTTTTTCGTACTAAATCCTTTTTTGACAATTTTCAATGGGCACAGGTCATAAAAATTATAAGGTGTTTATATAACAACATGTGTCACACATCAAAAAACGCGAAATTATTCATACTAAAACATATTAAAAATTAAAAAAGTCGTTAGAGCCGTTTTTTCTAAAATCGCCAAACGGTGTGATAAAAAAGCAATTTTCACCTGTAGCCATTTAGCTAAATGCTTTAGAGCGTTTAAAGGTATGCCTAAAAGCCCTTCAAAATATCTTTCCAACAATATATAGAACATGTCTGTAGCTTCTATCGTTTTAATACTGTGGGGGTGTCAATTTTATCGGGTTTTTAGCGATTTCCCGCTAAATTAACGATTTTTCGCAAAAGTCGTAAACCAAATATTTCTAGTTTTTTGATGGGGAATAGATCCACATTCACAAATATAAGCTATTTCAACGCTTTGATACAAACAAAAGGACTGACTTTTCATCTCATTTTGGGAAGGCGTCTATATTTTTCAAATTTTATTATCTTTCGAGCCAATAGTCGGATTTTGATGATCGGAGGTGTCATTCGACGCGTATTTTTTATAAGAATAATAATAAATTAAAAAAACGTCCCCACTTGCTGCAATCATCTAAATTTCGCCCCTCTCACTTACACCTGATTATCCAACGAACCAGGTGAGTTTCCAAAAGTCTTAGTATGTACTTTTGTTAGTTGAAACTATACCTTTCGATCGGTATATAACCCGACCTGATCGGACTGTCATAGCAAATTTTCAGGTTTGTCACGCCTCTTTCTGCCTGTTACGCACATATCTTTTTTGTGAAAAAGTTAATAGACCCCTGTACTTTTTTAAGTACGGGGTCTAAAAATGTTTCATGTTTCTTTCCGCACGCGCGGAATCTGGTTGAAACTGTTTATCAGATACATATCTACCCGTTAACCCGTAATAACCGATACAAATTAGTATCCACAACTGAAAACTTAATCGAAACAACACATTTTATTCTATATTTAAAGTATAACATTTAGTTTGCGTTCTGGCTGCCGTATATCGTAGATTTTTTTTTTTAAGTTTAACTATCTAAGAATACGTCCTTAATATGTCAAGGCAATCCGAACGAAATTGAATAAGGTATGAGCGTTGAAAGAGAAGAATCCCTTACGTGAACGACGGAAATTAAAACTTTGAAAGCGATTTTCTCGAAATGACGTTTTTGAAGTCAGTACCAAAATGACTCGAAAACTTATAAACCGATCTTTTTAAAACTTGACAAGGTTATCAATACAAAAAATTGTAATGTTTGATTCTACGAATTTTTTTTTTCGATAAAAATTTGCCGTTTTATAGTAAAAAAAAACCATTGGTTTTTTTCTAGTGATAATCGAAATTTTAACTTTTTTTAAGTTGATATTTTTTTAACTCATTCAATCAAACAGCAGTTTATACTGTTATTTAACTAAATCCATCGACATTTCTTATTTCGAATAATAACTTTCGCCACAATTGTGGTCACCACAAAACGTGAAAATTAAAATATAATTTCTTTGCCGGCCATTTTGTATGTGATAATTTTTAATAAAACTATTACTGAAAAGTGCTCAATGTATGAACTTTGAGGTGATATAATGGTCGTTGAAAAAAGATTCGTGCTTTTCGTAGAAACATTTCATGGAAATGACCAATTTTCTTGCGCTACAAGTGGGAGTAAGCAATAAACAATCAATATGGTATTTAAAATTAGAGAATTTTAGTTAAATTTATATTGCTTTCTTTTTTATCAAAAGTAAGGCGTATGTGAAAGCGCTATTGAAAGAATCCGTTTTTAAAAATTTTTTTTGGCAAACATTGATGCACCGGCAAAATACATCGAGTAGCATCTAAAAAAAAACATGTCCGATGCATCAAACTTGTGTCCATGACTAATTAAAATTATTATGACATTTTATTAATTCCTAAATAAAAGCTCAGTTGTGTTCGAATTGACTTGTTATTTAGTGTAGTATAGTTTAAAATGGATGATTTGGATTGTTATCTTAAGTAGAGGTGGTTGTGCCCAAAGTATTATCGATATTTTGGTTTTCACATCACCAATAAAAAATTTGAGCGATTTTTGTGGCGTCTGTAGAAACAAGAAAAAAATTCGTGAAAAAGTTGAAAATTAAGATTAAAATTAATGCAGTAAAATGGATCGCTTTCTTAAAATAGGTATAATGCGTATTAAAAGACAGTATCTTGAGAGAGCTGTCAGGCTATATGTATTTAGCAAGGCGGGCCAAATTGTTTCGGAGAGACGAACCAGACTTAAGGAAGAAAATGTTAATATACTTCTGTTTTTGAATCAAAACTTTTGGATTAAAAATCACTAAAATACTATGGATTATTATGTTATGGATTTTCTTCTTTAAACTTAAATAAACTTTAAATTTGAAATACAAAGCAAATATATATTTTTTGTGTCCGGGACTATTGTCGACTTTTGATAGCACTATCGTCGACATTCGATGGTTTTGAAATTACTATCGTCGGCTATCGACGGCGCCGACTATCGTTAATTGTCCACCTCTAATCGTAAGTGGATCTCTCCTTGATGCCAGTTGTCGTTATTTCATTGTCTAAATTCATTAGTCATACAGTCAGCTACCCTTAAAATAACAGCATTTTAAAACGAAACTAACCTGTTCTCTGCCAACATCAAAGGGATAAACCCTTTCTGAAGCCCATTGCATCTACGGAGCGCCGATGCTTTTTTATATAATATAAATATAGAGTCAAAGAATAACTTGCAGAGCGGGCCAGATGACAAGGTGCAGAATCGTCCTGAAATATAGGTTCGTGTTGCCTCTCAGTAACGGATTCAATACTAGGCACAAGGCCACTGAGAATAATTTCTTCATAATTTTTTGCGTTTACCATTCCCTGAAGCATTAAAATCGATTCAGTTTTTTACTTCGATATGCAACCCCATATCATAATATAAGGCGAACGCTTTACAGTAGCAATGCAGCAGTTTTCGGAATATCGTTCTCCTATTCTACGGCGAACTGTGCGGGAGCCATCGGGACCAATAAGGTTGAATTTGGAATCATCCGAGAATATAATTCGTAACCACTCAGATTCACCCCAATTTCGCTTATCAATCGCCCAATTTAAGCGAGCTTTCTTCATTCGAAGATTTAGAAGTGGCTTTTTTGCAGGTGTCCTTGCCATTAACCCCATCTCATTTAGCCGACGCTGTATAGTTCGTGCCGAAATATCCCTTGAATATCGTTGATGCACTTCAGACGCTATCTCAACAGCATTTTTAAAACGATCTTGGAGACTCGTTCTCATAATAGCCCGATCTTCCCTTACACTTGTGCCTTTTTTTCTGCCCGATCCTTCCTTCCGCTCCAATTCTCACGAAATTTTTTCAAAAATCGTCTCACTGAGCTTTCACTGAAGTCGGTTTTATCCGCTATTTACGAATTGACACATTTTGTTCAGCCAATGCAATAATTTTAGCTTTTTCAGACATTTCTTTCTTTAGACATAATTTTTAAAGAGCTCTAGGAAAAAGTTCAACAAAATGTGCTTTTAGTAACTGAGACGCCGAAAATGAATCGTAATGTGAAGAAAATAATCAGGGGAACTCCCAAAAATTAAAATAATCCGAATAGGATTATATTTGGGGAAAAATGCATGAAATTTCAGAGTGCCGCTTTTTTTTTTGTCGCTGAGTGTATAAGATTTTTGAATCTTTCAAGTGCTCATTTACACACAAAAGCACAGTGAGTTGATTAATGATGCACTATCAACAGCTTGCATATGAATGGCTATATCGAAACTTAGAGTCGCATGTTAAAAATGTTAAAAATAAAAGATGTGTGAAAGGATACCAAGAACCATGTTAAAAGTTAATTAACGTGTCTTCTGAACATGATATAAATAAAAAGGGTGCCCAAAAATTTTGTTTTGCAAGAAGGCGGTGTTTAATTTATTCAAATGAGCTGGACTTGTAGGGTCTTCCTGGAACGCATTTTGACAACATGTGTTCTTATTCTCTTAATTAATTTTTTTTCATGGTACTTAGTCTTGAAACAGGCAAATTCAAAAACGTTTGATATCTTCTAAAAAAAACCTCTTTACGAGGTAAAATTTTAGTGACGAAAACATTTCCATGCCCCAAAATTTATGATATCCAATTTTGTGACGAACGATATTAATTTGAAAATATAACTTATTCTTAAAAAAAAGTTTGGCATTCGGCACTGCGCAAAAAAGTTATTTTTATTAGGTAAGAAGGATAGGGACTTTATTGCGCAATGTGCCAAACTTTTTTTTTAAGAATAAGTTATGTATTCAATTTAATATCGTTCGTCACAAAATTGGATATCAGAAATTTTGGGGCATGGAAATGTTTTCGTCACTAGAATTTTACCTCGTAAAGAAGTTTTTTTAGAAGATATCAAACGTTTTTGAATTTGCCTGTTTCAAGACTAAGTACCATGAAAAAAAATTAATTAAGAGAATAAGAACACATGTTGTCAAAATGCGTTCCAGGAAGACCCTACAAGTCCAGCTCATTTGAATAAATTAAACACCGCCTTCTTGCAAAACAAAAACAAACTATCTGGAAACACTGATGCAAAAGCTGTCAGCTGTGGGTTCTATTGTGCACCGCTTTCACTGCTTGCTAAGGAATTTAGATAGTCAGGAAATACGTAATATCTTGCCGAAACGAATTTTCACAGATATGTGTTCTATTTAAAAAAATGTGGAAATAAGCTGACTATAACATATATAATTTCATAGTGATTTTGAGTGTAGATGTTTTTAAAATCGCCAATGAAATCTTAATTCACCCGTAGCTTCTTACCTATGTACTCCAGAAAAATTTTGAAGGTATGCTTAAAAGATCTTAAAAATACCTTTTCAACATATCTGTAGATTCTATCGTTTGGATACTATAATAGTTTCAAGTTTAGCAAATTTTAGCGGTTTCCCGCTAAACTAGCGATTTTTCGAAAAAGTCGTAGAACAAAAGCTTATAATTTTATGATTGGAAATAGATCCTCATTCACACATTTTAGCTATTTCAACGCTTTGATACAAACAAACACACAAACTGACTTTTCATCTTTTTGGGAAGGCTACTAAAAATTTAATTATCTTTCGAACCACTAAACAGATATTTATGATTGAGGTGTAATTCGACGCGTATTTTTGATAAGAATCGTAGAAAATTAAAAAAATGTACCAAAAGGCTCCAACGGCCCCATTTGCTGCAATCATATAAATTTCGCCCCTCATTTACACCTGTTTATCTTACGAACCAGGTGAGTTTCCAATAGTTTTAGTATGCACTTTTGTTAGTTAGAGCTATACCTTTCGAAAGGTATATAGCTCGACTTCATCGGACAGTTATAACAAATTTTCCATTCTGCCTGTATATATTGCTAGTCGTCTTTCGCACCCTTCGTGATGTTTTTGTGAACATTTGAATAATTTTGTACGAAAATCTGGCATTGTTTTTGAAATATTGGTCAACAATGAAAACAAGTTGTTTTATCATGTATTACACCATTTTTATTTATCCCAAACGGTTATCTCTTTTTTTTAAGGATTAAAAACATTTTACTGCTTTTGAACACATTGCAAAATCATGTCTTTTTGTATACTTTTAGAAAAATAAGAATTTTCTTATTATCTTAATTTCTGTTTTTTTCTTCTATTCTCTAATATTTTAACTTTTAATTTTTTATTCTTTCAGATTTGAATTTTAGCTTATACTTTTGAAATAATTTTGCAGACTACTTTTAGTCGACGTTTAAAATAATAAATATAATATCAGTACATTTGTAATGCAAAGGTATATACTTCCAAATTCATTTGCTTGGGTGTGTCCTTTTGTTGCAGACTTCGTCCATATCCTGCCAAATATTTGCGATACATATTTTTAATGGCTCGCGCACACCAAGGAATGCCGATCGAGCCACTGTTCTACCCATGCTTCGGCTGTCAGTTGTATAGTGTTGCTGTGTGGTGTAGGTTTGGGGTTAATTTCCTTTTCCTTCGTATTGTCCATTTCCACATTGCAGGACATTATTGTAGGGTGCAGTACAGATTTGAATAGTGATCACCATATTAAGGACTGAATTCAGCCTCACGCATCGTGAGCTCACTAGCAATTCAAGTGGGGTGACTGATCCTGCAACACCACCACCAACATTACTACTATGAAGCGCAGTAGCTTCGCCACCACCACCATCATCACCAACACCACCACCAACGAACCAACGCTTTGGCTTACAGCTGTTCATGGTCCCAAGCGTGAAAAAGCAAAAGAAAATAGAAAAATGCAAGCAAAAATAAATACCATAAATTCCAATTGCCAGCAAGCATCAAGGGTAACAGGGACAAACCGAGGCACACACACATTTCCATATTTACTCACGACATCAACTAGCAGCAGCTGTGACGCAGGACCGAGTCTGAGTTTTACTCCATATCTGAGTCGAGCCTAGAATATTAGGTTTTTGGTCTAATTGGAAATTACAATGAACCGGAAACGTTGCTGCCTAAGCATTAATAAATACTATTATAATATTGTGCATACATGAACACACTCTGTGTGTATGTGAGTTTTGTGAGATTATGAGAAATGGTATAGCTACCCCTAAAAGTAAGGTCTATGCAGGAGCACAAGCAACCCTGCAGTTGGGCAATACAGCCGCCGCATGCATTATTATAATGTCGTTGCCCAGTTTTTATCTAGCTGATGTGTGCCTTGCCGGCTACTAAAATTCACATACAAACATGCACATACGAAAAAGCTCCTGATCTAGCTCAATTGCAAAGTACAGTTGGAAATTGCTAGCGAACCTTAAGCTTTGACCATTGACAGTCGGTATACTCATGCATATAAACGGTGGTAGTGGTAGTGGTGTAATGGGGTGAGGAGAGAAGAGGAAGGGGGTTGAGTTTGCTAAAACATTATTTGAAATGAAATTTATTTGCTGGCGGTTCTTGGAACTTTCTTGATTCTCATGTACTATGACGCACGACGTTCCGCAGTCAACGTTGACGTTGGCATTTTTTGTCGTCTTTCCTTAATTGTACGTGTCGATGTGTGTGTGTTTGTGTATGCGAGCGTGACTGAAACTGGGACTGCATCGTATCGCGCGTACAACCATCCCCTGTAGCAGGAGCAGGCCCAAGCCAAAGGAGAGTACAAAACAAAAAGCAAAAATTAGTTAAAAATAAAAGGCATTTCAGTTTCCACTGCGCATTCCAAACAAACAGACGCGTTTTTCTTCTTCTTCATCTTCTCCTTATTTTATTGTGTGTGTCGCTGGAAAATTCGTTTGATTCGGTTCATTTCGGTTGCTTCCAT
This sequence comes from Drosophila rellima, assembly GCA_035043635.1. Lineage (NCBI taxonomy): Eukaryota > Metazoa > Arthropoda > Insecta > Diptera > Drosophilidae > Drosophila > Drosophila rellima. The sequence goes on along the minus strand of JAWNMV010000316.1, from coordinate 299,574 downwards.
CAGATTTCTTCAAATCCTCGTTCCCATTCCTGATCTCGTTCGTTCCACAAATCTGCCAAATTAAAATTATAAGATAATGGATTGTTAATTTCACAATATATTTAATGATTTTTACATAGTTATCAAGTCAACTCTGTGCTATTTTTTGTATTTCCTGTGCTTGTGTATATGTGCTAAGAATTTGTCAACATTTATTTGAAAAACGAAATAGATATCGGCTCCAAATTGGCGCCGTTCTCCAAACATTTGAATTCCCTTGAGGAATTTAAAACCCTATTAGGTGAGTTAACATCTTGGCTCTCACACATTCTAAGTGTCTGACTCAATCACGGTCTTAGTCTGAGAAACATAGACCCTACCATTGTTGTTACTATGTGTATACCTGTACTGAGGCACAGGTAAAGCAACTTCTTGAAACTGAAAATAATGAGTACTTATATTAGATAATATCATGTTCCCTTGGGCATATAAGAAAACATAAATATCTATAAGACGAAATGAAATGACTGTTTTAAAGGAAATGGGGGAAGAAACGTCCCCGTGTGTGCTACTCAAACTACATGTATTTGCCAAGTACTCGTACTAGCCTATATACTTGGTGTGTGTGTGTATGTGCTCGTACATGGCTGATTATCAATTTAGAGTATGCGCGATGTTTGTCTTCTTGTCTAACGCCCGCTTATAGTCCCCAACTGGCGCCATTGTTAAATATATCAAATGATATACGTACTTAAGGACGTGCTGGAGAGCTTTTTATCAGGCACGGCACGTAAATTCATACCACATATCAACACGCGGACACGGGCGTGTTTGTTAGACAGGTTGATTGCAAATACAGTGCATCAAGGGTAGGCTGCACTTTTTGTATGTTGACACACATTGATGAATTTTAAACCGTACTTTAAAACATATGAAACGGTCCCCAAACGCAACAATTTCTGATTTGAACTTTTATTTTTGATTTCTTTATTGCAGTCGGACCCGGCACCATACCATCCCCGTGGGCACCAGTGAATGCCGGTCCTCCGGGTCCACTCGGATCGGCAGACACAAATGGCAGCATGGTCGACAGTAAAAACTTGGATGTTGGCGACATGAGCGATGTAAGTATTACACTTAAATAATTATAGAGCACCTCGGTCCTATAAATCAACATAAATATACGATTATGTATTATTTGTATTATTGCCACAAAAGTATATTCCGGCAAATAAAAGTCCAAAACTAAATTTAAATCATTATTGAAAACACTTTCGAAACTTTAAAAGTAACAACAACTTTCTTTAATTCTAAAAGATTATAATATACACCTTCTTTATTTAGCACAATCGTATTCAATTATAAATTTATATTTTACTTATTATTTATTTATCAGAGCTCGTAAAATATAGTCAGCCAAATTTTTCTGAGCGGTCTGCTCACTCAAAAAACCGAAGAAATAAGACAGAACGCTGAGCGACAGTGTCAGAACAGCAACCCGTTTTTTCGTTTCGTTTGTGTTCTCGCTCTCGGGTTTCGGGTTGAGCGTAACACACGAATCGGTCTCTTACTGACCGCTCGATACGAACAAAATCGTTCGTCGCTATGCTACTGAGATTCAGAAGTGAGCAAAGCAAGCAATGAGTCGACAAAAAGGGTCTTTATTTTTGTTGGTGCGTTTCCCTTATGTTGTTGCCTTTGATATTTTGTCACAGGCAAATCCTTAAAGGGGAAGGGAGAAGAGGATAGTGCGCTCATTTGTGTGCATACCCAATATATATGCATATATGCGTATGTTTACCTATCCACACGCGCAGCACACACACATGCTCAAAAGACCCTTTTCCGAGATTTTTCGATGTAATGGAACACATGAGCCGAGCAAACGAACAAAAACGCTCGTCGGTTGAGCGTCGAGCAAGTCAAAGTCGTACGAAGTTTGAGGGTTTTTTGAGACAGTTTCGCATTGTGACAATGAACGAGTGATTTTTTTCTGACAACTAGCACGAGTGAGACCAAATCTTATGAGCTCTGTTATTTATACAAACAATTTTATATACACCGGTTTAAAGTCTTAATATAAGGAATTAAGAAATACAGAAATACATCGAGGTGTCCAACACATAGTGTAAATGACAAGCTTGGGTTTACAAATCATGTCCCCTCAAGTAAAGCAAATGTCAAGCGGGTGATCGAATTTCTCTCAGTGTGCGACTCGAGTAAACTTTTTTATAATGCTCCAAAGTTAATTTCTTAGTCAAAACCTTTTTCTTAAATTAAAATCAAATTCTTTTACATAATTTAAATTAATTTAAATTTAAATAACGAAAATAATCTTCCTTTTCAACCTTTACAAATCTTCAAGAGAATTTATAACAAATGGGTTTGGATTCAAGCCCAACTAATATGTATCCAAATACGCAAATTATTGCGAATAGAACTAGAAAATTAAGTGGAATCTTTCATACAAAATTTATAGTTTGCTTGCTAATACATATTATGAACTTTCACCATTTGATCTATTATACAGTATGTAATTTTGATCACTAATCGTAAAACCTACATCAGGTACTGATTACTGATTCTTTACAAACAAAGGAGTGATTAAAATAACCTGTTTATTGCTCTGGTTTATAGTTATAACATTATTATATTATAACATAATATTAAACGATATTAATTTTTCGAATTCAGGACGAAAAGGATTTATCATCCGCTGATGCCGAGGGTGTCTGGAGTCCGGACATTGAGCAAAGTTTTCAAGAGGCACTGTCAATATATCCACCATGTGGACGCAGGAAAATTATATTATCTGATGAGGGTAAAATGTATGGTAAGTACGCAAATTTAATTTCCATGGCATGATACTTGCAGATATAATAATACCCCGACGACTATATACTATGGTTAGGGGTTTACATAGTTTAGGAGCTTATGCTTGCAGATACTTAAGTTCTTCACATTGGTGTGCTATGAATCTCACGAAAAGTGCCCACAAAAGTTTCTTTGTCTCTCTCCCACTCTCTCTCTCTCTCTCTCTGTCTATTTCTCTCCTAGTGCGTTTGTGTGTGTGGATGCACCATTTGGGTGGCGCAAAACAGAAAACAAACAGGAATTTTGCGGTTGCCGTCGTTGGATTTATTTGTTCTTATACCCTTGCAAAGGGTATAATAATTTTACACGAAATGTGGAACGGATTAAAGAAGACGTGACAAACCCCATATAGAATATATATTCTTGATCAGGGCGACGAGCAAATTCGATTGAAATATGTATCCGTCTGTCTCTATGCAGACTAGTCTTTCAGTTTAGAAGGTATCTTAGTGAGTCTTGGTGTATGTACTACTTTTGGTTACGTAAATCGGATATTGTATATGTGGACATCTTGAAAAATTTTGCAAATTTTCAACTTAGCATCGTGAGAATATATGAATACTAACAAATCCTTAAATGGTATTACCACGTCGAGCATTTCTTTAAGCCTCTGGCTTTTTTTTTCACTTTTGGCGTATGTTTGCGGCGGTTCGTGAAAAGAAAACATAAATTCCGTACTTTGAACCTTGAGCTGAAAGTTGTGTCAAAGCGCTTTGTGCCCAGGTTGAATTCAGTGGGTGGTTGGATCGGAATGGGCTGGGTCGGGTTGAATTGGGATGGCTTGGGTTGGATTGGAAATAGCAACAGGCGGTGGCAGTGGCGTTCAAAGTTTGACACTAAGTTGTGTGTGTGTGTGTGACAATTCGAAGGCCGTTGCAGTGTTTATAATAAAAGCTAAGAGGGCACACGAGGGCCGCACCCAAATGGCGGCTTAATGGAATTACGAAAGCAAATTGTTAGAATTCTGACCGCCCTCCCCTTCCCAATTTTAATGTATGTATGTTCCCTGATTGCCTGACTTTTAGACAAAGGTAGGCACAACCCGCTGCTGTATCCTTGCTACTGGCACTGCCTTTATTGCCGGTGCTACTGATGCTAGCCGCATCCTGTGTGTTTTATTCGAGACGTCTGCACGCATAAACAACAAGTTGTGTAATTTATGTCCCAGAGGTTATTGTTTTCATTTCATGTTTGAGCTTGACCAACACCAAACGCAACAGCAGCAGCAGCAATCCACTTGCCATATCCTTTGGGTGCACGTTGTTGCATGAAAGTTCGCTTTGTTTTTAGCTTATATTTGTCCCTGTGCCTTTGCTCCTTGTCCGTATTTATTTCGGGGTTGTGCATATATTCCTGGGTCATTTCATTCTATTGCTTGAATTGTGTGTCTGTATCTATGTATGTGTTTGCATTTGTGTTTGTATTTAAGCAAGTAATTAATTTTCACTTTTCACATTGCTTACCTTGCTTCGGGCACAAAGTGACACCTTCATTGCTCAGGCTCCTTCTTAGATTAGTGGCCAACTGAGGCTCCGACTTTAAATGGACCTCTGATAAAACAAACCTGGGCAATTTGTTTAATTGTCAGCGCATCAGGATGGTCGATTGTGAATAATTATCCACAAAGGAGACTGACTTAACGTAACTGTTCCTATGTTAAACTAATAATAGTAATTAAGTAATTTCAGCTCTTAAAATTTCTCAACCAATCTTACAGATTCTGCATTTGATTCTTTTTTGCAATATGCCAAATTACACTTATACAAGAGCCAGCTAAATTTTAAATAATTTACATTATTTCGGAAAAATATATTCTAAATAGTTTTATTTATGTATAGCCAACCTACTCACAAATTAATTCATTCAAACCAAATTAGAAGAAATCGCACAACTGTATTCAAGTCATAATACCTTTTGAGAAGGGTACAATGTAATATAATATAATAATTTCGTTCGTGTTTGCGAGTTCATACTCTCGATTTTTTAAGTTGAGCCTGGTTGGGTATATTAAGTTTGTTAAAAGTATGTTAGGGGCAGAGGGAGGCGTGGCAGTATATTCTTAACAGCCGTGTCGGTATAACCTTGTCGGTCCGTAATGGTAAGAGCTCGAACAGACAAATTTGGTATATACATACATAGACTCCCTATAAAATTTTATTTACCGAATTTGTCAGATTCTGTTTAATCTGGGCGTTACTCTAAGGCTAGAGCTGCAGGCTCGTGTGCGAGGGGTTCTATGTTCGATTTCTAATTTGGTCAACAAATTTTTTTTCGTTTATTTAATTAATTTTACTTTTAACACATTTTTTAAATTAATGGATACAGTGCAAATTGGTTCAGATCTCATTTACATCAAAGATGTATGTAACAGCCATTGAAACAATTGGTCGATAATTAAGGATTAATTGAAAAATTGTGGGTCTTTTTTAAGTAATCTTAATCGAACTTGCAGCATTTTGCAAGGGCATTAATTCGGCATGCCGAATCTACGCATCTACGTGCCTAGCCACAGGGTATACATATTACTGTCGAGTGTACAATGAGCGGGAGACTGAGCGAGGTAATGTCCTATAAGTTCGTGTGATGTAAACAATAGTAACCATCAAGTTTAAACATCAATTTGTCGGTTTAACAGGGAAAGTTAGCATCGACTCATCAGTTTTTGTAAAAAAATAAAAAAATATTGGAATAAGAAGTTTTAAGATTTTTTTATGAATATTATTTATGTGCTATTTTTTTGACTTATTAAATACTGCTTCGGTTGCTCTTCGGAAATATGAAATTTGTAGAAACAATCAAATTTGAGAACCACAATAGCATTACATACCAAGTTTAAAGTCTCTAGCTTTTAAAGTATCTGAGATCGACTCGACTGGAGATAGGCACGGGCCTCCTTTTAAAGGCCCGGTCCGGTCAAATTTCCAAGAAGCCCGGCCCGATATTACTTTAGAAAAAATATTTTTTTATTAATTTTTCTTTATTATTTTTTTTTTGTTTTAGTCTTTTTTATAATTCTAACCCAATTTAAATTTACATATTATTATTTTTATTAAATTTTTTAATTTAATTTTTTTGTAAAAAAATTATTTTGTCTAAACTAGAGCTTGTAAGTCTGGTACGTCTATTACTTAAAATATATGCGGAGAAAATATGCTCACTTGTTGCTGAGCTTACTGGAACGGCTAAAACTTTTCGTGCCTACGTTTGTAATAACTTTAGCTCGTTTGCATTTTGTTAAAACGTTAAAATTGGTCGCACGCAACTGATGTGGCCAAGAATCGTTCTATTTCAGAATCAATACACTTTTTGGTAGTTTTCTTTTCTTTGAAAAATTTGAATCTAGATACTGAGAAAATTCATGATTTTTTTGAGCAGTACGTTTATTTTCAGGAGATTCTGGTACTAAAAGTTCACCATTTAGTTCGGAGAGCATTGCTTTAATCGTGCATAGCACATTCTCTCTTTTTTCTTCTGATAAAAAACGTAGTTTTTTGAATGGTGGATTTAAAAATAGTCCCGCTAAGTGAGTGGTTGTGGGAACGAATCGTTTTTTCAAAGACTGCATTGTTTTGTCTTTCAATTCTATCATTATTTGACTCTCAAAGCAATCATTAAAATAAGTTTTTCGCACCACAGCGAAAAGATTTTGCATAGTAGGAACTTTTTTCTGCGATTAGTTTCTCCGAGCACTCCTTAAATTTTTTTAAAAAGTCTAATAAGGGCTCCATAATATCAAAATTGAAATTTGCTATACGTAGAAGCTCATTTTTTTCAAGTAAACGGCTTTTAATTTCCCTTAGAATTGGTGAACAGGCAATCAAGCATGTCGAGTATGTCGAGTTCCATCGGGTCCTTATATTCTGTTTTAACGTCGTGGTCAATTTGTTATTAAGCTCTGAGTGTTAAAAATATTTTATAAGTTTTTTTTTTAACAATCTATTAATGTTTCAATTTCACGAGAGGATTTTTTTCAATTACGTCTTCCATAACTAGGTTTAAGTTATGGCAAGCACTTATATTGTTTGAAAGCGGCAACAACATTTGCTCCATTGTCAGTTACAAATATAGATGAGTTTATTTTATCCAGAATATGGAACTTATCAAGAATGCATTTAATATGGACTATGATGTTCTCACCAGTTTTTCGGTCATCTAAAAGTTCATTAACTCCTAAGAGCGCAACTTTCAGTTTAAACTTATTATTTATATAATGCCCACTCAACGAAATAAAGCTTCTTTGAGTATGTTCGTCGGTCCACATATCTGTTGTAAATGCCAGGTACTGATCTGCCACATCTGACATTATTTTATTTGTTTTGTTTATTTTAATTTGTCGTACTCTGCAGTTATAACTCTGGTACTTAAACACTTTCTTGATACGGCAAGATCGAGGAAACTCAGATGTCCGAACTCTGTACCCAAATTGATGAGCTCCTGTGCGAACTCTTGAAAGCTTCTAACTACCAAATTAAGAAAATAGATATTATATAAGAATAATTTATCAATCAAATATGGCTTTTCCTCATCTTCAGTCAGACTGAGTGGACGCAAATCTAATGCAACTAAAGCAAGTTGCTTACGTTCGAGTATATATTCGGTACTATTTTTTTAAAAAAAGGTTCGAGTGGCAGGTCAGCGTTTTAGTTCCCTGTTTGCTGTTGTACGCCAACACACATTTACACTCAATGCAGCAATTTAAACTTTTTCCAAACATTACTTCTCTTCTACCGTCCTCCTTAGAACAAAAAAATTAATTATTGAATCTTTTTTAATGACGGCGTCTTGCGTTTTTTCCGTATTAATTTTGCCGATTTGTCGCCTTCTTCTTATAAACACATGTGAAATTAAGTTAGACAAACATTGATAAGAGTCATATCGACAAAAGAGAGATGCGTAGATAAAACATATAGCAGTGTCTTATAAAAATATTTTAACCAATCGATATTAAAAATATTTTTTAAATTGTGACTTTTCGGGCCTACCGGGATTCGGGCTTTTTGCTTATGCCCGGGCCGCACGAAAAAAAGCCCGTTTTCGATTTTCACGCACGAAGCCTGGGGATTCGTTTTTGAAGAGGCCCGCGGGACACAAAGCCCGCACAGGTCCGTGCTCATTTCTAGACTCGACCACACAGACGGACGGATAGACGGGCATGGTTCAATCGACTCGGCTGTTGATACTTATATACTTTACAGTGTCTGCCATGCCTCTTTCTGCATGCTACATACATTTCACAAAACCATTATACCCTTTTTTGCCAATTTCAATGGGAACAGGATATAAAAATTTGTTAGGCACCAAATACAGTAACAAAAAATTAACTTTTACAAAATAAATCAGCAGGCAGCAGAATCAGCGGACCTGTTCCGAATTCCGAAAACGAGTTGATCGCTGTTCCAAATTCCACAAATCGACAAAAAGTGTCGTTTCAAAACGTGTGCTGTAGGGTCAGCGGAATTAAAAGTAAATCATTAAAATAAATCCCTAAAATGAAAAAACTGAAAGTTCTAATAATGTTGAACATTTTTAGAATCGATTCACATCACTACTTTAACTGTTTAAAGTTTAAGTATATTTTAAAAGAATTTTTTTATTAACATCTACAAAATATTGTATGAAAAACAAAACCGAGCGGCAATGACTAAGCCGATCTGTTCTGAATTCCACTTTAATTTGTATTATCGATATCAACTGTGGCAATCGAATGCTTCTAGAGTTGCTTTAATTGAATAATAGAATTCGAACAACGAAGGTTTTGTCTAATTCAGCTTCCATCTGCTATATTTAACATGAAATATTTAAAATGAATTTTCAAAAATAGTTTTAAATAAATCTAGTCGGATTTAAGATAAAATTTAGCTTTGTATGTTTTTATTTTTGAATTGGTGACAACTCTAGTTCTTGTCGATATGAGCAAACAAATGCACAAGACAGGTAATAAGCCGGTCACAAAAATCCATTCGCTGCAGTGGTGCGTCTCCATTAGCCCTAACACGCCATGCAGTACTTTAGAAAAAGTGACCTTTCCAAGGTTTATATCACAATTTATCTGGTACGAGCCAGTTGCCAAAAATCGTAGGACAGGTTAAAGAAATCAATGGATGATTTCTCTTGAATTTTGTCCAATATGGTTTCAAAAACTACTTGTTATCCAGTATGAATCTACAAATTTATTTAAAAAACGATTAATGGAAGATTGTGCTTTGGTAGCTGTATTTGGACTTACCTTGATTCTAGCCGATTTGGTAAGCTTGATGTCATGCGAAGCTGCATTTTTTTTTCTTAGTTTATTAATTTTCCGTTTTTGCTTGGCCGGCAAGCAACGAATAACCATAACTGCCGGCATTTTGCAATATTAACTTAGCAAGTTGTATTATTTTTAGCAATTTCTTCTTCTTCATTGACTAAAACAGCTGACTTATTGCTACCGAAACGTTTTGGAAAACGATTTCGAATAGTAAAAACGAGTCCATTTCGATCGAAATTGGCAACAGCAAATAGTAAAACGGTCGTTTTCGTTTCTTTTTTGAAAACGTTCGGAATTCGGAACAGGCCTGACTAACTCGTATTTACGACTACATTAGATCACGCCTTTAAAATTAACGATTGAGGTTATTCATCAAATTAAACCAAGAGGTATGTTTTTTAAAATTTTCGACATAATTTACTTAATTTATTGGATTTAAATAGTTAAAAAAAAATGCAAACGTCGATTCATCGATGATTCGATGTATTTTAATATAATAAGCGAGTGCCTTGCACTGTGAAATTCCTGCAATCGTTTCTCTTAAGCTAGCCGCTTTCGCCCCTAACGGGTTGCTAAATATGCGAAACGACTTCACCAGAGGCGACTAAACTTATATTTATTGCCAACACGTGGCTAATGCAGCCACTCCGGGAATTCCTTGCCGCCAACTGTAAAAGTTGTTCGCCAAAGTAGGCAAGTAAAAAGGACAAAAACGAGGAACTTTGTTGTTGTTGTTAGGGAAAAATGTTTTGGCTGCGGGAAAAACACGAGACAACTGCCTGCTGCTTTGGCATCCAAATATTGGCAAAACAACGTGGGAAATTGGCGTTTCCAGGATCAGTGTGTGGTAATACGATGGCATGACTTGGTATGGGTCAGGTCACAAGCGACGCGCCGCACAGTGATTTCCTTGGTAATTTTTGTTCCGATTAATACAAATTTGCCATTTTGCAATTTCGAAGACATTTTTTGTGTTATCGATTATATTCTATCACTTTCCAAGTTCCCATATGTGCGAGTGCACTTAATTTTTTGTCGCCATTTGCAATGTAAATTAAAATTGATAGAAATTTAAAGTACTTTAATATTAAGTATAGCCTACACATAGGTGACAAAATATTTGAAAATTAACAGTGTAACAACTTTGTTTTTAGATACAAATTTGGACAGAACTCCAATTGCGAATAGTTCTCTATTCTCAGATTTAAAGATATATGAATATAACTTTGTCTATAAGTTTGTCGAAGAATAAAATGTGTATAACGTGACAGAATCCAGATAGTATAATTTTATTCAGCATCAACAACTTAGTTGATATAGACACAACCGTATTAACTAGATTAAAAGCTGGAGCCACTAATCTTAATGCGCAGACTCCTATATATCCTAAGAAGATAAAATTTTTTCTTCAAATTTTGCAACGCGCCCGTAAATCGAAGAATACTAATTATAAAAGCCATTTTTGAGTTGAACTTTGGTTTTTGATACACATGATGTGTATTGTGATCTAATACTATAAACAAATTTAAAAAGATGTAAGCAAAAAAAAAAACTTAATATTTTTAATTTGCATATAACTATTAATTAATGCGAGCTATAATGACAAAAGAGACCACTGTTTATCGCTGTCGTCACTGCGTTATGTGTGAAAATATAACCATTGTTCTGTTGTTAATTTTCAAAATATTTACATAGTCTCTCTTGTACAAAAGACCCTCTCACACACCGACTCATAAGCATACACTCTCCCATCACAACCAACAGACCCACAAGAATTGCACTAAACTGGCGTTGGTTATGACACTTGACATGGCGGATGGACAGCTGCATCCAGTGCTTGGTTTTATAAAGGGAAGCTTCGTTCAGGCTGGTTTCTGCCTGAATACAGTGAAATTTGTGGCCTTAAACTTTCTGCCTGCTGTCGATTCCCTCAGCGTCTACCACAAGTATGCATCGCAGCTCGTTGCCACTTAGCTTGCTACATACATCAGTCCGCGCTAGTGACGAAAGCATCACGAAGGGTGCGAAAGGCGACTAGCAATATAAACAGGAAGCATGGAAAATTCGCGACTACTGTCCGATCGGATCGAGTTATATACCGATCGAAAGGTATAGTTTTAATTAACAAAAGTGCATACTTCGACTTTGAGAAACTCAACTGGTTCGTGAGATAATCAGGTGTAATTGGGAGGGGCGAAATTTAGATGATTTTTTGCTACTATTATTATCAAAAATACGCGTCGAATGACACCTCAATCATAAAAATCCGTTTAGTGGTTCAAATGATAATTTAATTTGAAATTGGAGGTGGCCTTCGCAATATGAGATGAAAAGTCGGTTTGTCTGTTTGTATCAAAGCGTTGAAATAGCTTAAATGTGGGAGTATGGATATATTCTCTATCAAAAATCTAGACACATTTTTTTACAACTTTTTTGAAAAATCGCTAGTTTAGCGAGAAATCGCTAAAATTTAAACCCACAGTATCCAAACGATAAAAGCTACAGATATGTTATATATCGTTCCAAAGGTATTTTGAAGATCTTTTAGGCATACCTTTAATCTTTCGTTTCGGCAAGATATTACCTGTTAACTATATATACTTTTACATTGCTTGCTTACTTCATGCATGTTCACTGCAAAACTAACCAGTGCTGCCAATTAGTTTAGTTTTGTTATGTGACAATGCTGGCTTTCATTTATTCAAATGAGGTAAACATTAGGGTCTTCCTGCAAACTTAGAATATATAGAAGACTGCAGCAACAAAGTGTCGTAGCAGCCAGAGCTCAAGACTATGTAGCTGATAGCTTTTAGGTTGGAGGAAAAACTAGTGTTGCCAGAAAGTTTGTTTTTGCTTTATGGCAATGCAAAAGAATTAAATTGTTACGATAATCCTAAATCTGATGTTGATTAAAATATTAATTGGTTTTTAAAAGTTAGGGTATGTATATTGATAACCTTCTAACAAAGTAATATTTGCCAGAAGCGTATTCAATTTTGTTGCGTTGCAGAAATAACCAGTGCTGCAAGACAGTTTGTTTTTATTTTGTATGAATGCGGTGTTTAATTTTTTTTAAATATGTTAGACTTTGAGTGTCTTCCTGCAACACATTTTGATTAAGTGTGTTCTTATTCTCTTTATTAATTTTGCTTTCATGGTACTTAGGCATAGTATAGGCAATTTCAAAAATGTCCGATATCTTCTAAAAAAAAACCTCTTTACTAGGTAAAATTCTAGCGACGAAAACATTTCCATGACCCAAAATTTCTGATATCCAATTTTGTGAAGAATGGTATTAATTTGTATATAAAACTTATTCTTAAAAATAGAGTTTGGCATTCGGCATGCTCAAAAAAGTAATTTTTACTAGGTGTGTATGTGTGTTTTTTTTTTTTTTGGACGTTGATGTACGCAGTACATTCAAGTGGCCCATACGACAAGGAGGTGGAAATCAACTAAAACTACCTAACTAACTAACTACTCCGGTGGTGGGACGACTTCCGTTCGCGCACTATACCGTGGGCAATGGTACAGCACGTGCTCCGGGTCCTCATTCCTGTTCGGGCAAGTCGGGCACTCCGGGCTGCTCTCGTGCCTGTACTTATGAAGGTACTTCCTGAATTTTACATGGCCCGTTAGGAACTGTGTTAGGTGAAAGTTAACCTCTTCCCTTCCCCTGTTCAACCATTCCTCCACCTTTGGAATAAGCCGATGCGTCCATCGCCCATTGGTGGCCGCGTCTCATCGAACTTGCCACGTAACAAGAGAAGCCATTCTCTTCGCTCTCCTAATCGCTTCCACTGGAACGCCGTTGCCCATCTCTGCTCGCGCCAAGTAGATCTCCCGCACCTCCGTAGCCAAGATATCCACTGGTATCATACCGGCCAGTACCAAGGCTGCGTCATAAGACACGGTCCTGAAATCGGAAATGACACGCAGGGCGCAGAGTCTGTACGGTGCTAAGAGTTTCCTCCGGAGACTCTTGTTGCCTTCGACGGTCTTTGCCCATATCGGCGCTTCGTACAGAAGGATGGACGCAACCACCCTTGCCAGGAGCAGTCGCCTTCCAACCTTTGTTCCACCAATGTTCGGCAGCATCCTCGAAAGAGCTCCCTGCGTTATCGACGCCTTATGAACCACGTACTCCACATGGGGACGGAAACTTAAGCGATTATCTAGTAGAACACCCAGGTACTTGATGTGATCCTTCGACCTGATGGTGCTGTTCCCTACTTGCACGCTCATAAGCTCGACCTTTTTCCGGCTCGTGATCAGTACTGTCTCCGTCTTGTGGCCTGCCAAATCGAGTCCCGCCTCATCCATCCACCCAGCGATAACTTGAATTGCTGCACCAGCAGCCGCCTCCACTGCTCCAGCCTCCTTAGCCACCACGGCCAATGCCAGATAATCGGCGAAGCCAATTAGGCTGCATCCTTCGGGCAGTTGCAGTCTGAGCACATCATCGTACATGATGTTCCACAGGAGGGGGCCTAGGACCGACCCCTGTGGAACGCCCGCTGTCACCCTGTAGCACTTTGGGCTCTTATCTGCCTCGTACTCCAGCACCCTATCTGACAGATAATTGGATATTATCCGTAGCAGGTATGATGGTAATCCGATCCGGTTGAGTGCACTCCTGATACGTAACCAGCTTTGCTAAGTTAAACGCATTGCGGATATCCAAAGTCACCACCGCGCAGTACTGTGTATCACCCCATCTCCACCTGGCTCCCTCGATCGCTCTGGATGCGATGTTGACAGCAGCCTGTATCGCGTCCACCGTTGACCTTGCCTAGCGGAATCCGTATCGGGCCTCAGACATTGCGCCTTTCTCTTCAACTACCTGCGAGAGTCTGTTGAGCTGGTGGTGCTTTTCTATCCCCGATTTGCTTGGTTTCCGACTTGACCTCGTCAACAGAGATCGGCTGCCATGGTTAAAGTCGGTGCGCAAAGCTGACATCGCCATATTCTCTGTGCTGCGGGAACAATGTCTCCACGATGCGGCGAAGCAAAATGGGACATGTCACTCTCAGCGAGTCCTGGCCCCTGATCGTCTTGGTGACGACATTGTAGGCGGTGCCCCAGAGGCTCACATCTGCCTCCTCGCAAATCTTCCTAAAGCAGTCAGACTTGCTTGTTTTGATCGCCTGCTTCAGAGCTCGCTTCGCAGTCCTCAGGTCCTCCAACCAATCCTCGAAGTCCGGACGTCTCCTCGCTCTCTGACTACACCTTCTAGCTCTCAGGCAGGACTTTTGGCCTCCTTGGGTGGAGTGTCCACGGCCCAGATGGCTGCGTTTTAACACCTGCTGGATACCCATCCGCTACCGGGAATCGGCTTATATGGCTCGCATATCAGCACGACGTTTGAACTCCTTTCCCTCACGGCTTGCATCAGTAGAGACTGGGCAGCCTCATAGTGGTTAAGGTTCAGTTGGGTGCAACTCATGCTGACTGCTTTGAGAGCGCGCTCCTAAACAGGGGGCATCTTCCACTGCCAGCTTTGTGCTTCCAATCTGAGCCCTTGTCTCTGCAGAAAATACACTTAGGCTCCTCCTTGCAGTCCTTCGCGAGATGGTCAGCCTTCCCACATCTTCGACACAGCTTGGACCTGTCCACTTCGCTCCTGCAGAGTCTTGCCAGATGGCCGAACTCGAGGCACCGATAACATTTGGTTATGTTAACCCGCTCTCGCAGTCTGCACCTGATCCATCCTACCTTAAGCAGGCCAGCTGATAGCGCCTTTTTAGCACTTTCTGCTGGCAGCATGATTGAGGCAGTTTGGGTTCCGCCATAACCTTTGCGCAGGTTAATGTCGTCTAGCGCAGTGTCTGTGATCTCCATCTGGCTCCGTAGCTCGTCCTTGATGTCCTCCTTGGTCGTGCTCTCGTCCAAGTCCTTGCACTCGATCGTGACTCGATGGGACAGGGAGTGTATCTCCGCAGCTCCACCAAGCGCTTCACCAATGAGGGTCTTGAACACGCTCGTGTCCTCTCCAGCTTTGCTGAGTTGCAGCAGTAACTCGCCTTGCAGGGTTCTCCTGATCCGGGTCACCGCTTCTCCCAGTCCGTGCAGCTTCTCGCCCTGTTTGACCTACCTGAGGATCTCAGAGTAGGTCACCTCTCCCACCGTCTTGATTACCAAGGCGTCGGGTCGCACCTTTGTGCTAAGCGCTCCCTTCGGCTTTCAAGGCTTCTGTTTGGAGGTAACCTTTCTCCAGTCATTGCCTGTGGGTGCAGTTGGGGTCTTCTGTTTTCCACTGGGTGAGTCCATTTCGACCACTCATGAAACTGGAATAGCGACCGCCGTATTTTTAACCCTCTTTGTTTGAGGCGTTCTTGCTCCTGTGACTTGCTTCCTCTTCGGCTCCACGGCTGATCGGAAAAATGGCGAGGTCTGGCAGGACTGGTGTGTCCTGATAGCCGCCTTTGCTCCGTCGTTATGCAGCTGGATGGCCACCAGCTCGTATAGCGCTCTAATGCTCTCGATAGAGTCGCGCATTGGTTGATGGATGCTTCGCCTTTTTCCGTCATCCAGCATCTCCACCAGGGTTGAGATCACGAAGCGCAGCGCTCCTCTGCTTCTCCGCTGGGGTGGTCACTGACTGCTGAGCAGGGGATGATCTCGCCAGTTTGCTACTTTTAGCAAACGCATGGTCTGTCTCCATCTCCTTCTCCAACAACTGGGGGGTTTTTAGTGTACTCATATTGTTGCGTTGTACAGTCGCGTTCTGATCCCATGGTTGTCTATGCAAGCAGGGAGGCCATGCAAGGGTTGACTCCCGCCTTTATGGGGTCGAGAGTACAGAGCCGGATCCGCGCTCTTCAGGAATTACTCAACTGAGCCTGTACGGCCAACCTAATGGCGACGAACAAGGAGCGTGCATTGCAGATTTGCCAAGTTTTTACGGGACGGAGGTGAGAACAGCATTAGCCTAGCAGCCGTTTCAGCTAGATGTCACTCCGCCTACTAAGGTGCTAGAATACTGTTACCGTCAGTCGAGGGGTCTTCACTCCAAAATGGGGAGTCCAGCATCCAATCCTAAGGCCTTACTGGTCTCAGCCTTTGTCGCCTTCTCGTATTAGCTAGGCGCGACACGGGTGTGTTGCGACTACCCAGGGGATACCTGGCGTTAAGCCGGAGGCTGCGAGTTGCTTTAACTGCTCTAGAGAGGAATCGATCCGGCCATTGTCAAGTTAATGACGATCAGAGTCTTTGCACCTGCAAGAGGCGCCTCTCCGAGCAGGAACATCCCCGTGTCACCGTTAGTCGCCTCGTTCGACAAGCCGTGTCATGCTGTGGTGGTATTCTACGACCTGCGTTTCACGGACGTTGATGTACGCAGTACATTCAAGTGGCCCATGCGATAGGGAGGTGGAAATTCATTAAAACCACCCCCACACCTCAGTCCTCATTCCCCGCGGAACCACAACGTCTCAAATCCCTCAGGATGCGAACTATGAGATTGCTTACCTCTGTCCAGTTTTCTTCCTCATCCACCATGAACGAGATAAGCTCCTCCGGTGAACCCACCTGTGCCGTCCATGACGCATATCTAGAGCAGTGATAAAGCACGTGCTCTGGGTTCTCCTTATGCAGTGGACAAACCGGACACCACGGTACCTCCTCATGCCTGAATTTATACAGGTAGTCCCTGAAACCTCCATGGCCGGTGATAAACTGAGTGAGTTGGAAATTTACTTCCCCTCTCTCTCGGTTCATCCAGTTCATCACTTTAGAAACTAGGCGATATGTCCACCGGCCCTTCTCTGATGCATCCCATCTTACCTGCCGTGTTGCCATGTAGCTGCCCGCTCCGAATACCTGATCGCCTTCACAGGGTGGATACCCTCCCTCACTTGTCTCCATCTATACAGTTCGACCATCTTTCTTGCTAGCAGGTCAATCGGAATCATCTCTGCCAAGACCAGGGCGGAATCCTTCCGAAATGGTTCGAAATTCCGATATGACCCGAATAGCTGCAAGTCGATACGGTGCCGCTACTCTCCTGCGAATCTCCTGACTCTTATCGAGGGCCATAGCCCGTACAGGGGCTGCGTAAAGCAGTACTGAGGCCACCACTCTCGCGAGCAGTCGTCGGATTCCCGCACGGGGTCCACCAACGTTGGGTAGCATTCGCGACAGGGATGCCTGTGTCTTTGCTGCCTTCACGCTGGCATACTCAGTGTGTGCCCGGAAGCTCAACCTGCTGTCAGTCATAACTCCCAGATACTTTATAGCTGGCTTCGAGTGTATGGTCACTTCGCCTATCTAGACCTTCATCCTTTCTACAATTTTCCTGCTGGAGATTAGACAAATTCGGTCTTGTGTCCTACTAGCTGCAGTCCCGCCTCCGTAAACCAGTTCCCAATCATGGCGATCGTTCTTTCTGCTATCTCTTCTACCTCGCGTACATGTTTGGCTACTACCGTTATCGCCAAATCGTCGGCGAATTCCACTAGAGTACGTCCTGTAGAGAGCTGGATGCGCAATACATCGTCATACATTATGTTCCACAGAGGTGGTCCCAGAACCCACCCCTGTGGAACTCCTGCTGTTAACGTGTAGCGTCGAGGACCATCCTTGGTTTGGTACTCTAGAGTCCTGTCGGATAGATATCTGGATACCATCCTTCTTACGTAGTGGGGTACCGTCTTTCGGCCTTTAGCTCCTAGTATGCATTTCCACCTTGCGGAGTTGAATGCGTTGCGGATGTCTAAGCTGATGATCGCGCAATACTCCTTAGCTCCCCACCTCCACCGAGTACCCTTGATTGCATTGGAAGCGATACCGACTACCACCTGGATTGCGTCGATCGTGGATCGGGCTTTCCGGAATCCGAACTGCCTTTCAGAGATAGCCTTTGTAGCCTCCAAGAATTTTGCCCGTCGTGTCAAGCAGGCAGATTGGCCTAAACGCCGAGGGATCGTCTGTCGCCTCCTTTCCCTTTGGTAGGAGCAGAAGCTGTTGAAGTTTCTACTGTTTCGGAAACACCCCTTCCCTTGACCACCGAGTTAACGTTTCTGTGACCGCTTCCAGCATAGCTACAAGAGCTGCCTTGTTAGGGACGCCATCTGGTCCTGGGGCTTTCCTGTCACCAATGCTTCTACTATCGGCTATTAATTCCAATGTTGACACTTTATCAACCTGCTCCGGGTTGAACGAATGAAAAATCGTTGTCTCCGCCGTGTGTTCTGGGAACAATGCTATCACAATTGAGCGCAGGTGTTCTGGGTGTTCACTGGCTCCTTATTTTTCTTGTGACCACCTTGTAAGCTATCCCCCATGGATTGACCTCTGCCTCATCACAAATCCTGCGGAACACCTCGACTTGCTCGCTTTGATCGCCCGTTTGAGCTTCCTTTTTTTCGACCTCTCGTTCGTTGAGATAGCCTCCTAGCGTGTAGACAACTACGTCTTAGGAGACTGATCTCTTCCGTCCACCAGTAGCAGAGAGCCCCTCTCTTGCTTGGTCGCCTTCTCAGCATAAAAGCGTCACAGGCTGCTTCTAGGTTGTTCGCGAGTTGGCCTGCCATGGTTTCGGCGCTACTGGCCAGCCAGCTAGAGAGATGTAGCCATTGTGATAGTGCTGGTACATCGAGGTTGTCTTCTCTCCATTTAGGGCCTGTCAACTTCGGCGGTCGAACATGTCTTGTTCTTCGATCATGCGTCCTAAAGTAAATCGCTTGGTGGTCACTGAATGTGAATTCCCTACCAACTTCCCAAGTAGTATGCTTACTTAGGGAGCTGCTAAGAAAAGTAACATCGATGATGGATCCTCTGCCGGCTTTCGAGTAGGTTAATTCCATTCCATCATTAGCGATACACAGATCGAAAGTCGCCACCATTTCTACCAAACATTTTCCTCTTGGCTTGGTTGACTTGCTGCCCCACTCCACTGCCCAGGCGTGGAAATCGCCGGCGATAATTAGTGGAGCCCTTCCTCTCGCATCATCAGTAAGCCTCCCCACCATGTCCTGGAACTCGCTCATTTCCCAGCTCGGTGGTGCAAGCAACTGTAGATGGTTACCCCATCAATCCTGGCTCAGGCAAACTCGATCTGGCTCGACTCGACTTCCCGGGGGAGAGTCTTGAGGGACCATAGGGCTGCTTTGCCACAGCTGCTCGCAATCCATCCGTTCTCCGCCCTTCATCGGTAAGGCTCTGATATTAAGGCCACGTCTGTTCCACGTTGCCTTATCGTTTGCTCCAGGAGGGCGCTTGCCGCTTCACAATGGTTTAAGTTTATTGGATAAACTTCATGCTTTCTGGGCTAGGGCACTTTTAAACCGGGGGCACCTACCACTGCCAACAATGTGTTTTACATCTTGTTGGGTGTCCTTACAAAGCATGCCTAGCGGCTCGCTTTCGCAGTCCTTCGCGAGGTGGCCTTTAAGACCGCAGCGAAGACACATCTCCGATCTGTCCACTTCGCTTGTACACTGCCTTGCGATGTGCCCAAACTCTAAGCTTTTAAAGCACCTTGCGAGGGAAACTCTTTCACGAAGCCTGCAGTTTACCCAACCAACTTTCAGCCTCCCGGCCTTGAGCGCAATTTTGGCAGACTCAGCTGACATTCTCACCGTCGCTATTTGGGTGCTACCGTATGGATATCTGCAGCTGGTTTTTAATAGCTGCCCCAATGTCCTCGGATGTCGTAACTTCGTCCAGGTCCCTGCACTCGATCACAACTCGGTGTGTCATTGCCCTTACCGTCGCCCTCTCTCCCAGTGACTCTCCAATAAGCTCCCGGAATGTCGAGGGGCCCTCTCCGGACTTATTAAGTTGAAGAATGAGCTCTCCCTTTTGCGTCCTCCCTATCCTTTAAACAGCCTGGCCAAGGTCGTTCAGTTTTTCGTCCGTCTTGACTTTGCACAGTATATCGGCATAGCTTTGCTCTCCGGCAGCTGAGATGATAATGGCGTCTTGCCGCGGACGGTCCTTTAACATCATATTCTTTGGCTTATCCTTGGGGTTGACCTTGGGCTTGTCTTTCGGCTTGCGCTGCTTCATCTGCCCTCATCTTTGCTCCGCTTCGTGCTAGGCGTTCGCGCTCCCACATCTTGCTTTCTCTTTTGGTCGGTGGCTGTACGGAATAACGGCGATGTTTGGGACGACTCTGTTGATCTTATGACCTCCATTTTCCTCCAGCATGTTGACCAATTCCGCAATCTCCCTGCCAAGGTCGCAGAGCGCCGTGCTGGGGTCTCTTGGTCTTTCAGGCCGCAACTTCGCTGTCTTAGCCAGCGCCCGAGGTTTAGACCTTGCATCAGCGGGATGATCATCCTGAGGTGATCTGTTCACCCGACATCTTCTAGCAAAGGGGTTGGCTTCTTGCACAAGCTCCTCTCTCTCCTCCTTCTATCGTTGGGGTATTCATGTTTAACATTTGTTGGGTCCCAACTCCGAGTCGTTATTCCTATTCGTAGCACAGTCGCGTATTTGATGACCCCATGGTTGTCTATGCATGCAGGGAGGCTATGCGAGGGTTGACATCCGCCCTTATAGGGTCAGATGTTCAGAGCCGGATCCGCGTAGGTAAGGAATGTAACATCTTAGCCTGTGCTGCCAACTGAACGGCGACGAGATAGAGATGGAGATATTCGGAGATTTGACAGATTTTAACGGGACAGCGGCGGTAACAGAATTTGCCCAGCAGCCATTTCGGCCAGATTTCACTTCGCCTACTGAAGTGCTGGAATACTATTACCGTCAGCCCAGGGTTCGTCAGGTCCATGTAAGGGTTCCAGTGTCCAATTCTAAGGCTTTACTGGTCTCAGCCTTAGTCGCCTTCTCGTATTGGCTAGTCGCCACACGGATGTGTTGCGACTACCCAGGGGACACCTGGCCTTAAACCGGAGGCTACGAGTTGCTTTAACTGCTCTAGAGAGGAATCGATCTGGTCATTGTCAAGTTAATGACGATTAGTGTCTTTACACCTGCAAGAGGCGCCTCTCCGAGCAGGAACATCTCCGTGTCACCATTAGTCGCCTCGTACGACAAGCCGTGACGTGCTGTGGTGGTATTCTACGACCCGCTCACGTGTGTGTGTGCGTGTTCTTTTTTTTTTTTTTTAATATTTTAATAGGGTTTAGATAGGAAGTAACAGAATAATAGATAATAGATAAAACATGGCTGGAAAAATATGTAGAGATAAACAAATAGGGAAGAGGCTTTGTCCGCTCCCGCGGTATTGGACTATGAAGTTCTACTTCACGGGGCGGTTTTAGCCATGTTAGGCTCCTTGACCTATTCGGATATCCTGTTTCTCTCTCGGCGGCGCATTTCCTTCATTATGGCCGATGCCATCCGTCCCACGGCATTCCAATTTTCGTCCTTTTTGAGCATGTGGTCGACAATGTTGTCAGAGGTCAGTTGGTGGCTGTCTGAGCTCATCCTACTCCGTATTGAGTCGAACAAGGGATATTCGAAGAAGGCGTGTTCGGCGTTATCCACCACTTCACCTGGACAATGGTCGCAGAACGGGCTGTCAGCATGCTTAAAGCGGAAGGGATACGCTTTAAAGCAGCCATGCCCTGTTAGTAGTTGGCAGGTATAAAAATCTACCTGGCCATGGCGACGTTTGAGCCAAGGTCGTATGTCCCTTATGAGGGACCAGCTTCAATTTACGGAGTTAAGCCATCTTTCTTGCCACTGTGTTATGGTGTTTTCCCGTTGGACTCTGTTCTCTGTAATGCCGCTACTGCGTTCCACTGCCAGAAGATCCAGTGGGATCATTCCTGCTATGACTAGAGCTGCCGAGTCTGAGACAGTGCGGAAGGCACAAGCGACTCTTAGAGCGCATCGCCTGTACACGGCATTGCAATCCCGGCTATACGTGGGTACGCTCATCGCTGGAGCGCAGATTACGGATCCATACATCAGGATTGAGGTTACTACTCCCGCTATTAGCTTTCTGCTTTGCTGCCTAGGACCTCTGGTGTTTGCCATCATCCTGCTTATGGCATTGGTAGCGTGGGCTGCTTTGGTGCTGGAAAATTGGAGAAGGTCCTTGAATTTCAGCCTGTGGTGGTATGCCCAGATATTCGATGGCCGGTTGGGTAACAATAGTTGTCGCACCTATGCTGAATGTAGGTTTCTGCGGCTTTTTCCTGCTGCTTATTAGGACGGCTTCAGTTTTGTGTTCAGCTAGACAGTGGCCGTGATTTGTTAGCCAGGTGATGATGGCATCGAAGGCGGCGCTACAGCTGTCGGTCGCATCGGCTAGCAGATTTTTTACGGTGATCAGCGCGATATCATCAACAAAACCGATGAGCGTGCATCCCTCTGGTAGGTTAATGCGCAGGACTCCATCATATATGATGTTCCAAAGCAATGGGCCCAAGAACAGAACCTTAGGGACTCTTCCATTTTTAATATCTAGCGTGCCGATCGGGCAATAATGTTTTTGCGCTCGCGTTGCTTCAATAGCACGGCTTGCTATGCCTACGAGCTCGCCAATAGCATCTGTCGTGCTTCGGTGCTTACGAAAGCCATATTGACGGTCAGAGAGGCCACAGAGGTTTTCGATCTCGATTTCCAGGCGGTTGCAGATTATTTTCTCCATTATCTTGCCCGTGGTATCCAGCATGCAGAGTGGCCGGTATGAAGACGGGTCTTCCGGTTTCTTTCCAGGCTTGGGTATAAGCACTAGCTTTTGCTTCTTCCACCTGAGTGGTATTGTTCGGTCCATTACGCACTTATTGTACAAAGACAACTGGACGTGCGGCAATGATTGTCTTTAAGACTGCATTTGGAATTCCATCAGGGCCTGGTGCTTTTCCTGGCTTTATGATGGCTGCTATCTCCAATACTTCGTCGCAGTAGTTTGAGCTACTGATCTTGAGTGTTTTCTCGCTATTGAGGCATCTCTTATAGGTTACGCAAAATTTTTATATATCGGTTACGTGACGGTTACCGGTTTTTTGTATGTCTTGGTTTATAAAGTAAAGTTTAAAAAATATTGAAGATATGTAAATGTAAAAACAAATATTAAAAAGTTTTAAAAGTTCTGATCTTTTTATTGAGATTAATATGTAAATTAAATTAGGGCAGAAGTAAAAATTTAATTTAGTTTTAAAAAAACGATGATTACACCTTAAGAGCATAATTACATTTTATGCTTGACCGATCCGAAATTAACCGTTATTCATGAGTCGATTTCTTATCGGTTTTTGGGTCGCGGTATAATGAAAAAGTTTTGTGTTGGTAACGGTTTCAGTTACGGTTACCAATCGGTTAATACCGGTTAACGGTTACGATATTAATCCCTGGTGAATTTATTGTATATATGGTTCATGCATAGAATGGCTCTCTGTATCTTTAATAGATATGAACATGAAGTTTCTGAACGAGTTTAAGATAGTTCTGACGTTATACGTTATATAATGAGCAAGAAAAATCAAGTGCAATTGTTTGTGATTCATAACCGATTCGTTCTCATTGTGTTGTAGTCAAAATTACTATATTTTATTTTAAAATATAAACACCTGTTCTCGATACATGATAACTGATTATTAAAATATGAACTGTGTTCGAAATTTAACAACTTAACGTTGACGTTATATTAACATTGCCGAGTTGGCATCAAAACGAGATTACTATTTACAAGGCTTAAACGATATTTATTAATTGTTCAATTTTACAATTGTGATTTTTATCATTGCTTCTGCTGTGTGTCAAAAGGGATATATCTAACGACTGTAAGTATATCAAAAAAAAAATGTATAGTAAAACTTTATTGTGAAAAGCATTTCACAGGAGAAGACAATTCTTAGATACCGCCACAAAATGAAGTGAAATGGACAGCACTCTCAGAAATTGCAACAGATAACGACAGTCAACAGCTTTATTATTCAGTGCATACTTTTTGGAAGATTGTAATTATAATCGTTTTTAACTGTACAGTTATAATTTATTTATTAAATTTTCGTCGTTATCATTGATCATTGTTTTACCGGTGGGGAGCTAGCCTCTATCAGATGACATATATATTATTATTATATTTCAATGTTCTTAAGAACAAGAAAGAGTTCATTCGTGAGTGCAATGAGTTCGCGGACGAGGGAGCTTTACCTTCAGATAAATGAGCTGTACAGAAGGCGCCAAAAGATTAAATTAAAAAAATAAAATATAAAGCCATTAAAATCGTAAAACTTTAATTTACTATGCATTTTTTCTTAGGAAGACCCCTAAATGTTTAAAAGTTAATCCAAATCCGTTTCGTAGTTATACTAAATGTGTTCTTGAATTATTCGTAAAAATACACCCAAACATTTCTAATATTCTATAAACAAGCGGTCATGAACTAAGAAAAAAGCAGTCACGTTTTTTTTGACTACGTTTGGGACCTGATCTATAAAGTTTGTCGCGTGCGACATGGTAAGCCTAAAATGTACAAATTATAAATAATTTTTTTTTTTAAATTCAAATTATAAATTGTTTTAATGTAGATTTGTGAAACGGAGGCGAGAAAAATAAATCCAACTGATATTAATAATACTATTATCACTTAAGTTAGTTTCCGTTCTTTGTTTTTTTTTCTCATATAAAATGAGTTCACTTATTTTTGTTTTACTTTATTGAAGATATTTTGTTAAGTTCGTAATATTTGTCTTAAAATAAATATACTAAATATATATGAAGTTATTTAAAAACGTATTAAGCACGACTAATTACTTAAAAGGTACTCAAATAAACATAAAAAGTATGATGGAACAAAATGTCGCGTGCGACATATCGCGTGCGACAGTGAATAAAATTGAATAAAAAAAAAAATACTGAATATTTTTGAATTAAATAAAAAACATTATTAAGATAAATCAATGCATTACATTCTAATATTGGCCGAATTAAAATATTCTTGCAAATTTCGCTGAAATCAGTGTTAAAACTGGTCGCCAAAAAATTGACTTCTGTTTGAGTCGCGTGCGAATGCCTTGGTTTTCTTAAATTATCTTGAAAAGGAACAGTTGTCCAAAATCAACCTTAGTACCAATTATAGTGCTTAACAAGAGCTATAAGATTCGCCTTTAGTGAAAATAAAAAAGTGTCTTGGCATATGTTTTTTTTCACTTTGAATGCGTACGAATGTCGCATTCGACATTAGAGAATTGCCCATATACTTAAAAAAAAGAATATACATATGTATATGCATAATTTAAAAAAAGATTGGCATTTCGCACTTTGCAAAAAGGTTCAGATTCTTCTTACCTAATAAAGATAACTTTTTGATGAGTGCTGAATGCTAAACATTTTTTTTTTTTTTGATAAGTTAAGTATACAATTTATTATCTTTCGTCACAAATTGAATATCAGAAATATTGGGGTATGGAAATGTTTTCGTCACTAGACTTTTACCTCGAAAAGATGTTTTTTTTAAAAGATATCAGAAATTTTTGAAATTGCCTACACCATTCCTCAGTACCATGAAAAATACCTCGCCTACCTGGCACTTCGAAAGCCCAACACGTATTTGCACTTCGTTAGACACACCGAAGGTTTGATGGTGCCCCATTGAAATTTCGACTAATTGTTTGTTTACATCTATATGTTCTACTGAACCGATGTAAACCAAATTCGATCAACATTAAAGATAATAGAAAACTCCCAATCTGTGGGTTTGGTTGAGATATGTATCTCCAAAAACAAAAAATTGCATATTAAATCTTAATTTTCGATTCATTGTTTCTATGGCAGCTGTATAATACAGTAGACCGATTTCAACCAAATTCGGTCAAACGTGTTCTGGCATTGTTACTTTGTTAGAAGGTTATCAATATGCATACTCCAAATTTTAAAAACAATTAAAATTTAATTGAAAATCAGTTTTAGGAATATGGTAACAATTTAATTCTTTTTCAACCAAATTCGATCAAACGAGTTCTGGCATTGTTACTTTGTTAAAAGGTTATCAATATGCAAGCTCCAAATTTTAAAAACAATTAAAATTTAATTGAAAATCAGTTTTAGGAATATGGTAACAATTTAATTCTTTTGCACTGCCGCAAAGCAAAAGCAAACATTTTTGAACACTTGTTATTTCTCCAACCAAAAGCTTTCAGTGACATAATTTCGAGCTCTGGCTGCTACGACACTATCAATGTATATATTCAATTAACAATATTAGTAATTAATTAATATCGACTAATATTCCACTACAACACTAATAACAACGCTAAATACATATGTACCAATCTTACAGTAATCGCAATTAGTAAATGTAATGTAACATCACTTGCAAGCAGTATGTTCCCGCATGATGCTGTAACCCGTATGTATGCCAGCAGGGTAAATGTATATATTCACTTAACAAGTAATTTCTTGCCGAAACAAATTTTCACAGATATGTGTTATATGTCAAAAAACGCAAAATTTCGTTTACTATAACATTTTGAAGTTTTTTAGTGATTTGAGGTGTGAATTTTATTAAGTCGCCAAAGGAATATTTTTTCACCTGAAGCTTTTTACCAATGTAATTTAGAAAAAAGTTTAAAGGTATGCCTAAAGGCTCTCCAAAATACCTTTCCAACAATATATAATGGATCGGATTTGTTAAAGTCATAACGCCCTAATTTAATGAGAATTTTTATATAAAAACGAGAATTCTAAATAGACTTTAACATTCCTATCGAATTTTAATTTGAAAAGTATTTGTAAGTATGCATTCACATTTTACACTTGCTTTTATTCAATTAGTTGTTCAAAACCCATTTATCAATTGAAAGCGAACTGCAATAAACATCGGGGTCAGTTTATCACAGAAATAATTAACAATTTGTATAGTAGATCGGAGCAATTCAATTGACAAGCGTCGCGACATCGACGCATCGATTCCAGCTTTTAATCTTTAGTGAGCAATAAATAGTCTCGCTTCTAATTTATTTAAGTGTATCATACTATGAACCGAAAATTGAAATAATCAAAGATTCTAATGGCTTTACTATTATTAGTCGTGTAATTCACTAAAAATCACTTAACGTGATTTATTTCTATTAGTCTTACAAGGGAAGCCAAATGGTTCATTTTAACCCATTTAGAGCCACTATCTCCAAGCGAGTTCTGAAAAAAAAACTTTAAAATACCCGTTATTTTAACTAGAAAAATATTTTTTTTTTTAGTTCTCTTTGCGATTAAATCACATACACTGTGCTGAGCACCGTTTGTTGATATTTTGAATTTTTTACACCCTGTGCCCATTGAAAATGGTCAAAAAAGGGTATAATAGTTTTGTGAAATGTATGTAACAGGCAGAAGGTATAATCTCCGACCCTATAAAGTGTACATATTCTTGATCAGTATCAACAGCCGAGTCGATTGAGCCATGGCTGTCTGTCTGTCCGTACTAGAGATGGGCACGGGCCTGTGCGGGCTTCGTGTCCCGCGGGCCTCTTAAAAAAATCCCCGGGCTTCGTGCATGACTTGCGGAAATGGGCTTTTTTTCGTGCGGGCCCGGTCCTAAGCCAAAAGCCCGGAGGCCCGGTAGGTCCGAAAAGTCAGGAATTAAAAAAAATTGTATATGGATTGGTAAAAATATTTCTATAATTCACTGCTATATTATTTACACATCTCCTTTGTCGATATGACACTTATCGATATGTTTGTCAAACTTAATTTCACGTGTGTTTATAAGAAAAAGTAGGCGACAAAGCGGTAAAATGAATAAGGAAAAAAAAGAAATTTTTTTTCAATAGTAATATCGGGCCTCTTGAAAATTTGACCGGGCCGGGCCGGGCCTTTAAAGGGAGGCCCGTGCCCATCGCTAGTCCGTACCGCCTTGTTTTTCTTTCATTTTTTAAATGCAATGGATTTTAAAATTGTTGGTTTTAAACACTCTTGGCTCTAAATGGGTTAATTGTAGTAAAACATAGTATACTATTCATTAAACGCACACACAAGTATCTACTTATTTGCTTATATATTTGGTCGCACACAAATTCAATTAAAATGCAACTCGTTCCTTTTTGGGCCATGGCCCATCGATTTGCTAAGATTTAAAGCGTTAAGAAGTTGAAATGCAGCTCATTTCATATTCATATTAAATATCTCCGAATCGCTAACGCCTTTGTGTGTGACTGTGTCTGTGTTTGTATGTGTGTGTCTATGCCCTGCTGTTCGGCTGGTGTTGAGGTTTCACCCTGTTCTAACCCCGGAGTGCATCACTACCCAGACGGGATTTCTGGCATGTGCTGACCAAATTCTATACAGCCGGGGTACAGAGAATTTCAGGAATAAGTTGCACAGCCCTGAAGCTATAAGCTGTCAGAGGCGCGCTCAGCAATCAGAATCGATCACCTCATTGCGTGAAATCCTTGCAGCCAAGTCAGCTACAAGCTCTCGCGTTTTGCGTGAGTTCTACAACGCGTTTGGTTGCTCAAAACGCTGGTGAGAATCGTTCGCTTCAAAGTAGAAGTTCCCTGCAGCCAAGTCAGCCACGAACTTACACATTTCTTTAAGTTTGATATAGCGTTCGGCCATTCAAAACGCTGCCCAGAAATCTTACCAAGCTGTGTTAAATACACGCAGCCAAGTCAGCTACAAACTCTCGCGTTTGTTTGAGTTCGACGAGGTGTTTGGTTGCACAAAACGCTGCTTGGATTTTTTCTTTGTTTCCTTTTTTGTCCTAACTTTTGTAGGATTGTCATAGGATCTTACAGAAGTTATTGCAGTGCACAAAAAAACTCGATCGGCTACATTTTGTATGGGCTGCAACTCTTTTTATGTGTATTTCGTGCCGCTTTTTTTTTTGCGCTGCAGTTTTGTGTCAGCACGTGTTGTATGAACAACATATTTAGAAAAGGTAAGTTTAATTTGTTTATTGCGTATTTTAATAAGATTTAGTTTATTTAAATATTACAGTTTGCAACAATCGGCAGTGCCATTGTTTTATATATTCGTACAAATATATGTACATTAATATGCCAGGTAAGTAAAATACAAAAACACATAAAATACAACATTTTTAATTACTGTCTGCTTTTCTTTATTTGGAGTGTTAATATATATCTAAGTTAGCTTAAGTAATTATAAGAATGTAATCTATGATTGTAAAGCAAAGCTTTAATAAAATTGTTAAATTTAAATATGCGTAACATTTTTATTTCTACTGCCGTGCAAATTTGCCGCTCCCTAGGGGTGGGGTAATTCAATGAGAATTCCAACTGGATTTCCTATTAGAACCAGTCAGAATTTCAACTGGATTTCCTACTAGAACCAGCCAGAAATCCAACCAGAAAAGAAATCCAAATACTAAAACGTTTGAGTTCGTAGCGGAGTCTGCCGTGCGGTTTTGTAAATTTCCTGCAGAGAATTCTGGACACGCATGTATAAAAGCGAATGAGGGTTTTACATAAACTCGGATCGCAGAACTGTGAGCACGCTGTACGAATTCTGTACACTTCTCTGTGTAAAATTTTCCAGTGGGTAGTAGCTAGCACGAGAGTTAGCTTCAAGTAGAGATGCGGGCTTCGTGTCCCGCGAGCCTCTTCAAAAAATCCCCGGGCATCGTGCATGAAAATCGAAAACGGGCTTTTTTTCGTGCGGGCCCGGGCCTAAGCCCAAAAAGGCACGATTTAGAAAATATTTTAATATCGATTGGTAAAAATATTTCTATAATTCACTGCTATATTATTTACACATCTCTTTTTCCGATATGACACTTATCGATAAGTTTGTCAAACTTAATTTCATGTGTGTTTATAAGAAAAAAAAGGCGACAAAGCGGCAAAATAAATAAGCAAACAATTATTTTTTTGTTTTCTTTAGTAATATCGGGCCGGGCCGGGAATCTTAAAAATTTTACCGGGTCGGGCCAGGCCGGGCCTTAAAAATGTTTCGCGCTCGGGCCGGGCCGGGCTTTCAAAGGGAGGCCCGTGCCTATCTCTAGCTTCAAGTAATGCATAGGTCGCTAGGCAAATTATGAAAAGTCCTATCTCCGCGACGCATCACTCTTAGCTAGCTAAGTCGTTAGCTTTAGGTAATGCACAGGGCGCTGGGCAAACAAACGAAAATCAGAAAAATAGCGAAAGCTAGAGAAGGGACAAAGGTTACGAAGAAAAACGAAGACGGATTTCTGTTCGGTATTTTTTTCTCTGCTTTGTCTGCTTGCTTGTGCACATTTTACTCGGCGCGTTTTATTTCAGTTTTCGGTGAAGGGTGAAAATCCTAAGACGTGACGCTTGTAAAATTAAACAAAGTCTTATAAGTATTGTTTTTTAAGAACCTTATTATATACAAGTAAAAGCTTAAATGATTATATATTTAATTGTGCTTCTTATTTTTATCCAGAATTATATTTTCATCTGAAGGCAATGACACAATTTCTTTTCCTCATTGATATGTAAGTACGCAGTGTAATAAAATTTTTTTATCAAATACATATAAGCCATTTAATTATAATTTTGCTTTACAGACGCTACTTCTAACTATTAGTTTGGACCATGGAGCAGAAGCTTCGTAACGCGATCAAAACAAAAAATAAAATTAAGCTAGAAACTACATTTAGATATATAAAAGAATAAAAAAATATTTTAATTTTAAACCTGCCTATTTTATTAACTCCTTTATACTAGCGACGTACTTATCTATCTCGTCCTAACGATGTTCCAACCCTTTGGAGCTAGGCCGTTTCTCTAGGTTTTCGCTAGTCACCACCTCTTTGGAGCTAGGCCGTCGTTAGCTAAGGGTAATGCAACGCCGTACCGCTCGGAACATTCAGCGGACATGTAAAAATTCGTTAGAAAAACGCGATGGTCGGTGCTCCATGTCTCCCAGTACCCATCACCAGTTCCTTAGGCAATTCCCTAGGTTTTCGCTAGCTACCCGTACCGCAGGGTGCGTTGAGGACTTCCAAAGAAAACTGATTGAGAGTTGCCATATAAACTGAAAAAGAGCGGAAAAATAATTTGCAACTTTCAAAGCAAAATGTGTTTGTTTTGTAAACATCACAAAAATGTGTAAACATGAATAATGTTGATAAAGGTATTCAAAAAACGCTGTTAGTAGAGGTTTTAAGTATTTGCGTTTTATTGTGAAATTATCCAATGTGTTGTTTATGTGCTTTTTGGGTAAAAACTAACAAATGTGTTCCAGTTCTGTTAAGCTTTACATTAGAATATCAGAAGGTATCAGCAGAGTTTTGCTTAAATATTATTAACAAAACCATCTAAAATCAGATGTTAATAATACTGTTTGCCCGCTTTTGGCCCTTTCACATGTTGCAGTTGTGAATTTATGCTTAAAAATCTGATTTTTCTCGGAGTCACATGGGGAGGGGGTGAAGACACGGTCAAATTGAAAATCAAAAGAAATAATTGTATATTCTACTTTAGTCTAATTAGCAATCATGCAAGAACTAAAATATTTTGCTTTATATTTCAATTTAAAAAATAAAAATATATACCTTTTCACTGAGTCGTGGTAAAAGGGGGGGGTGAAGACAAAGTCAAATTAAAAAAAAATATATAAATTATATTTTAGCCTAACTAAGATTAAAGCATCTAAAGTAAATTTGAAGCATCTAGCTATTTATTTCGATTTAATTTAAATATTTTCCCTTTATTTCATAGTCAGATAAGGAAGGGGAAGTAAAGGCGTGGTCCAAAGAAAAAATCAAATTTTAAATTAGTCTAACTAAGGTTCATGCCAAATTTCAAGTCCCAAGCCAAATTTCAAGTCCCAGGGAAGAGCGCGCAAAGCATAAAAGCGAAACCGTTACTTCTGTTCCTTTTTATCTCTGTTATTCTAATTGCTTATGAACTGCATTTGGTTGTAATTTTAACATCTCAAAAAAGAAGAAGCTGACGTCGAGCTCACACGAGGATTAGTTGCTTTTAAATGTGGAATACTAGTGAAATTATTCTTTTTAACGTCAAGTAAGTACTAAAATACAAAAGAATACTATTGCATTTATATATATTTTATTAATTTGCAATATAAGAAACATTAATATTTCCTTTTATATATTTATTAAAGTGCCGTCAATTATAAATACATACATACATATATGTTTTTGGAAATGAGCAATGGAAACGGAAATGTTAGTTAGCAGTGCACATAACAGAAGCTCTGCCAAAGCAGCTTCTAAAGGTTACTGCTATTCATGTCTCGCCCCTGAATAAAAGCGAATTAGAAAATTCAAGTTTGGCAACTGGTTCTGCTCGGAAAAGGAATGTGTTTGCAAGGTGCCAAGTCTTACTGGGTTGGGTTGTTTCTTGGCATCTGCTCACTTGCACTCATTGAGAACCAGCCCTGTAAACTAGAGATGGGCACGGCCCTGTGCGGGCTTTGCGTCCCGCGGGCCTCTTCAAAATATCCCCGGACTTTGTGCATGAAAATCCAAAACGGAATTTTTTTCGTGCGGGCCTGGGCCCGGGCCTAAGCCAAAAGCCGGGTAGGCCCGAAAAGTCACGGTTTAAAAAGTATTTTAATATCGATTGGTAAAAATATTTATATAATTCACTGCTATATTATTTACACATCTTTTTTGTCGAAATGACACATCGATAAGTTTGTCAAACTTAATTTCACGTTTGTTTATAAGAAGAAGAAGAAGACAAAACGGCAAAATTAATAAGAAAATAATAAAATGTTTTTTCTATAGTAATATCGAGCCGGGCCGGGCCTCTTGAAAATTTGACCGGGTCGGGTCTTAAAAATTTGTTTCGGGCTCGGGCCGGCCGGGCCTTCAAAGGGAGGCCCGAGCTCATCTCTAGTATATACCAATAACTCTCAAACTTATATATATATATAAATAAAAAATTGTGTAATAGTGCGCCAATGCTTTCAAAGCTCAGAGTGAGCTGTTTCTCTGCATTTTAAAAGCTTTGTATATGTAAAAAAGGATTCTCCCGCGCGTGCGGTTTGATTGAACTAGTTCACATATAGACGAGCTTAACTTGGAGGTCGATCGATAAAAATTGTATCTATCTGGCTTACATACACATCTGGTTTAATGAACTAGTTCATGTTTAGCCGAGCTTCTCCTGATATGTTTATTTGGAGCACCATCGCTTTTGATCCATTTCTAACGAAACTACTTTGTATCACTTACTTGACAAAACAGAGCACTTATTTTCATAGCATTCCTCCCTGCCTGGCTTCGCTGACTCGAACAAGAAATTGGGTATTGAATTGTTAAGTAGTGGGTCGAAGGGTATGTATATTTTTGTGTTGCTTGGATGACTTGTATTAAAGTAAGCTCACCCCCAACAGTAACGTGACGAACTTTGTACGCCGAATTCCTAGTAATATTTGTAGGCTTGCTTGGTTGTCTGTGCTACGGGGTTTGAGTCGTTAAAAATAATTTTATACGGTTAGAAATGAAACTATGTTAGGAATGTAATTAGTGAACACATAAGCGTATGTACAATAAAAGCTGGATAGCATTCTGGGAACAGGGAGCTAGCAGTGGCTTGACTCTGCCAAACAAACTGAAAGCATGCCACAGCTACCGTCTGCCGGCAATCGGACAATTGGCAAGGCAACGCTGAATCTCTTACGTCAGTGGACACATTTAGTCGACACGTAAAACTGTCGTCAGGCTCTTTGAATTCAATTTGTACCTAAAAAAAGTAGAATTCGAATTGAAACAGCATAGAATACATCAGTCCGAACGTATTGTATTTTAGTCCACGTTTCGGGCACTTTATTCAGGTATTCAATACAACATTTCTTAAAGCCAAATCGATGTATGCAAGGAAATATTTTTAATATTTGACTTCTTTTTGTTACAAGGAAGTTTCGTACGCATTTGTTTGTCATAAAATTAAGACATACTTTGTGCAATAAATCGGATTTTAGTGATTTCTTTCGAGAATCTTTCCAATCGAGCACTATGCTCTTCTTAATAAGTGTTTCATGACATTGGGTTTCTCTAAATACTAAAGAAACAAGAGTATGTAACAAATGTACATATGGGCAATTCTCCAATGTCGAATGAGACATTCGTACGCATTCAAAGTGAAAAGAAATATATGCCAAAACATTATTTTATTTTGAAAAAAGGCGAAACGTATAGCTCTTGATTAGCACTCTAATTGGTGCTAAGGTTGATTTTGGGCAATTGCTCGTTTTTAAGATAATTTAAAAAAACCAAGATATTCGCACGCGACTCAAACAACAGAAGTTGATTTTACGGCGACCAGTTTTAACACTGATTTTAGCGAAACCTGCAAGAATAAAAATATATCAAAAACACCATGAAAAACTTGTTTTTAATTAAAAGTTCAATATATTTCTAGGTCATAAAATGGTTCATGTTACAATCTTACTATCTTACTTAGTGTAAGCGTTCGAATACAAACGGTCAATTTTGAAAGTCAATTTTTAGAAAATGGGCAAAAATATAGAAAAAGTAAATTTATTTGAATGTAGAATCGATATGCTCATCCTACTGCATTTCTTCCAGCGTATATTGCTTAAATAAATATCTTGAATATATTTCTGGAAAAAAAATTACCAAGGATGTGAAATTTTGACCAATTTTACGTGGTATGTGCAGAAAGTGCAGCTTCCACTAGAATATTTTGCACCTAATATATACATAATATGTATATGTATTACATATATTAGTTTAATTATCACCAATGTGCATTTATGGCATACACTAGAATTCCTGACAATTTATGCCAAGTTTGGTATTTATCTTGGGTGTGCAATAATGTAATGTTAGTCTGTAAACACTGGTAATAATATCTAATCAAAACTTTTTTTTTTGGCTTGTCATTTTGTGTGGGAGTTCTAGGTTGAAAAACCTTAAAATACATATTAATATAAACATAAAACATAAAAGTCTAGTGACAAAAACATTTCCATGCCCCAAAATTTCAGATATCTTCTAAAAAAAAAACTCTTTGCGAGGTTAAAGTCTAGTGGCGAAAACATTTCTATGCCTTAAAATTTCTGATATCCCATTTTGTGACGAACGATATTAAATTGTGTACATAAATTATTAAAAAAAAAAAAAAAGTTTGGCATTTGGCACTGCGCAAAAAGTTTTTTTTATTAGGTAAATGGGATCGCGACCTTATTGCGCAATGGTGCGCAATTATTGCGGACCAAATTTGGTCATTATATATAAGAACACCACAGATGAATATTAAGTCAGATTGGTTGAGATATCTGAAACAACAAAAAAGTTTTTCTTATTAAAACTGGATTTTCGACTGATCCTTCCTATGGAAGCTATATGATTTAGTATTCCGATTTCAACCAAATTTTGTCAGGATGTATGCAATAATTTCGAATGCAAACTCTGTCAGTTTGGTTGAGATATCTCGGACATCAAATTCCGTTTCGATTATTTTCAATGGGCACATGGTATAAAAATTATAGTGTTTAGATAACAGGTAATATCTTTCAAACCCTTTAACGGAACTTTATGTGTCAAATATCAAAAAGGCCGAAATTGTACATACTAAATCATTATCAAAATTAAAAAACAAATCGCTAACGGCGTTTTTTCTAAAATCTTTAGAAAAAAAATTTAATGGTATGCATCAAAAGACCTTTCCTACGATATATAGAACATATCTGTATCTTCTATGGTTCGTATACAGTGGGGGTTCCAATTTAACGGGTTTTAGTGATTTCCCGCTTAACTTGCGTTTTTTCGAAAAAGTCGTAGCACAAACGTTTCTAGTTTTTTGATAGAGAATAGAAATTACCAAATAAAAGCTATTTGAACGCTTTGATACAAACAAACAAAAGGACAAACTTTTCATCTCATTTAGGAAAGCGACTAAAATATTTAAATTTAATTATCTTTCGAACCAGTGATCGGAATTTTATGATCGAGGTGTCAATCGAAGCGATAAGAATAATAATAAACCAAAAAAATTTATCAAACGGCTCCAACGGCCCCATGTGCTCCAATCTATTTAATTTCGCCCCACCCACTTACACCTGCTTATCTCACGAACCAGGTGAGTTTCCAATAGTCTTAGTATGCACTTTTGAAAGTTAAAGCTATACCTTTTGATCGGTATATAACTCGACCTGAGCGGACAGTTTTTTTTCCAAATTTTCCATTCTTCCTGTAGTCGCCTTAAGGTCCCTTCGTGATGCTTTCGTCACTAGCGCCGACAGCCGTCCGCAGTGAAAAGATAAACCGACTGAAGACACAAAAAGATTTCCAAAATTTGTATCTTTATTAGAATTACATACTTATACATATATAAGAGCATATGATAACTCGCTTTATAAATTAATAACTTCATTTGCTTTCTATAATACGTTTGATTGCAACATTTATATAAATTTGGTTTCTATCTGTTAATATTACAGGGCGCAACGAGCTAATCGCGCGTTACATCAAATTGCGGACCGGAAAAACGAGAACCCGTAAACAAGTGAGCTCTCACATACAAGTGCTCGCCAGACGAAAACTTCGAGAAATCCAAGCCAAAATTAAAGTCGTAAGTTTGCAAATAAATATATTACCAAGAACAACACCAACGATAAGCAGAAAACAACAACAAAAATAAGTTTGTACTAACATTTAAGTATAAACAGCAGAGAGGAGTTTCCATCCGTTTGTTGTCCACAGGCTTTACATACTCGTACATAAGTACATCTGTTTAAGTTGCAGAAAAGCTGAGTTCCCACTTCAATTGTTTCCATAATCATTTTGTTTCAACTTGTGATTAATGCCGAAACAGACACTGCTCTGTGGGACCTTAGTCCGAAAAGCGTGACTAAGATCTATATTTTGAAACTTTGAGCAAAAGTATTAAAACTTTTCTTTTTTATTTAAGAATAGTTTATATGTATATCATATAGTGTTTAATATTGATATCAATTTGTACGAAATTTAAATTTGTTAAATTTAAATTAAAATCAGTTGGAGAAAGATCCTAACAGTTTTATTTAAATTAAACTCATTATTGCCCGCATTGCAAAAAAAATAAATAGAAACTATTTGACAAGACTTGATATTTTTGCAATGCACAAGCATGAGGGTCAATTTACTTTAACCAATTGTTGTCCTTTGATCGAGTAGTCGAACAGCAAAATTATAAATTTCAGAACTATTTTTTTTTATGTGAACCAACATATTCAATGCCAAATGTAGATATGCAATACTTTTGGAAATTTTATTGGCTTTAAGAAAATGTGCACTCTGGTCATCCCAACATTTAAAAAAAATTTTTTTGCGAAATTAAAAAAGAAAATTAAGTTTGAAAAGTAGTTTTTAACGAAGGGCACAATACTTTTTGCATTGCGAATGAAAATCGCTTAAGGATGGATTTACTTACTTTTGGGATGGATATTTATTTTATTATAAACTTTGAAAAAATAAAAAATTTTTATTTTTAAATTTCTTTGAAGTATAACTATCTAATGCATTCTTAAAATATCGAGTTAATCCAAGCAAAATTGTCTGAGATATGAGCGTTGAAATAGAAGAATCCTTTACGTAATCGACCGAAATTGAGACTGAACGCGATTTTTAAAAGTGACTTTTTTAAAGTCGGTGACCAAAGTTACTCGAAAACTACTGAACCGATCTTTTTGAAACTTGACAGGGTAGTCAATACATAAAAATTTAGTGTTTGATTGAACGATTTTTTTTTTTTTTAATAAAAATTGGCTGTGAAAATTTAAATTTAATCTTTGACTATCGGACAATAAAAAAATGTCTGAAGGTATTCAATGTATATACATATATATTATATGGTCGTTTTAGAAAATATCCTAGTTTTCGTAAAAAAATTTGTTCAAAGGCCGACCTAAAGCAGTTGACCAAATACTACTTAAAACGTGTCAAAAAAATCATGAAAAACAAATCTGGAAAAAAATAATATACTATTTTGTTTAATAAATATGCGAATTCATACATAGAAAATTAAAAAAATAATGCTTATAACGCATTATTCTGCCAGAGAACGCCTCCCCCCTTACATTATTTTGAAAAGGCAACTTAAATTCTGATTTACTAATAACCAGCTGATTTATTTTTAAGGGCACAATAATAGTCCCTTAATAACAGCGTCTCTTGAGCAAGTAGGTAGTAGCCTTGATTATTAACACTGTTGCGCTAACTGTGGACATCCAGAACTCATTTGGATAAAAATAGAAAGGCATAGGCAATGGGAAATGTGGGTGAACCCATGTTTACTTGGACGTTTTAGGTGGATTCTCCATTTATATTATAACAAAAAAAAATACAAAATTATTTAATTTATGTCCACATATTATTTTAGTTTCCGTTCTTGCTTGTATTCTACCAATGCTGTCGTCGTTAGTGACCTAATTCAAATGACTCTTTTTCGTTCTCACTTGTGTGCTATTCCTCTGCCTTAAACAGTTAAATGTTTTTCTTGCCCAATCAACAGTTTGTAAA
Source organism: Drosophila rellima (assembly GCA_035043635.1). Classification (NCBI taxonomy): domain Eukaryota; kingdom Metazoa; phylum Arthropoda; class Insecta; order Diptera; family Drosophilidae; genus Drosophila; species Drosophila rellima. The sequence continues at coordinate 261,136 of JAWNMV010000316.1, read as the reverse complement.
CCATGGATTGTAAGGGTGTACTACATTCAAATAGCTTTTATAAAGCGTTTGTGTTTTCGTTTATCATTTAATTTTTTTGAAAATTGCATCAACTTTGACAAGCTCAACATTTTACAAAATAATTTTCTAAATATCTTAAACCTTTTGCATAAATTACTTTAACTAATCCTTAATCGAAAAGAATAAACTTAACTTTATTGTTCAACGGACCAACCTGAAATTTGATTTTTGCACCAGTTTTCGGAAAGAATGACAACTGTCCATAAGTTATGTTGGCTTTGAGGACATCGGTCTATTTTGACTTATTTTCATAGACTTGCGACAGCCCATAAGAAAAGTCAACTGGGGTCTTAATTTGGCTGAATGAAATCGAATAGCATTGTTCTGTAGATCTGCCGACCCAAAATCCGAACCTAACAATTACATTTTGTTTTTTTCGGTTGCCAGTGTCCCATATAGGAAAGGTCTGCTTCTCAGCATAGGCATTCAACCAAAATTGCGTCTGAAAAATTATCTGAAAAAATGATTTTTCGGCCAAGAATGAAGTTAAATATAATCCTATTATGTATAATGGTATGAGACATAAAAAAATAAAAAAAAATTGAGTTAAAGCAATCGATAGGATTATACTTATAATACATTTAAAAAAGAATGTTCAAAAATTTACATTTTACCATGAAAAGCAAGGAAGAATATCTTTGTTGCAAATTGGGCTATGCCACCAATCAGAATCAGAAACTGACTCAGAATCAATAGTAATTAAAACGGCAGATCGGTTTCTACAAATCTATGACAGTGTGGCTATCTTGTTATCCATATGTATTTCAGTTACCCCAAGCCGTGTTACTCCGTCATTACTCAGCAAGTTTGTTTTGCTTGAGTGTGGTTTCGCAATCCTCATAGATACTCACACACATACATACATGTTCACATGCAATGACTCACATAAACACTTAGACACGATCAAAATGAAACTCTTTTTCCAGGAACCCAATGGTGTATCCTTGCATTTACTCAATGAGAAAGAGCAGACCCTGCAGGCCATGAGCTCAATGACCAGTTCACAAATTGTTTCCGCACAGGCGGCCAATAATCTTGCCCTGGCCGCCTCAGCTCTGACGGCGGGCGTGCACCATTCGAAGCATCTTCCGCATCCCGCCTATCATCAGCACCCACACCACCACCACCATTCACACCACAACCATCAGGTGGGTGTGGCTGCTGTTGCCGTCGCGGCAGCTGCCGCAGTAGCGCAATCGCCGGCAGCTTCCGCGGCTGCTGCTGCTGTACATGCTGGTGCGACTTCCAGCTCCGTTGAAGTGTCGTCGTCGTCGTCTACACGACACCACAATGCCCAGCATTCCCATCATAATTTGCCGCATCACACGCATAGCCACATGCAGCCTCACCATCACCACCATGCGGTGACTGTTGCAGCAGTTTTCCACTTACAGCGGCAGCAGCAACAACAGCAGCAGCAACCAAGTGGAACAACAACAGGTGCAGTGTCACCAACTGTTGTTGATGGGGTTGCAGCGCATGTGCTAGCGCAACCGTTGCACCATCCGCCGTTGTATCCAGGCGTAAGCAACTGTTCAAGTACCCAAACTAAACATACGAACCATTCAACAGCCAAAAAAATCTTTTCATCGCTGCACAATCCAACAAGAGCCACTAACAGGCAACATTCCATATCACAACACACCACACTATAATACATTTTAGCAAAGCACAGCTCTTGGCTCTCTCTCTTTCAGCATCATCGAACCTCAACTCAAACTTATATCTTATCAACCTTGATAACTTCTTTGCCCACGATTCACACTCATTAGTTATTTGTTAATAACTACTCACATACTCAGAATTTTATACTCTTCCTTTTGCTCTGGATGCGCTCCGGCGATCATCTGTTTTGTTATTGGGGCATTCAGAAGTTCATTTTGATACACAATCATAAAAACCTGATTTCTTATTTTGTTTTTTTGTTGAATTCAGCATGAAATTTTTAACATATAAAAAACGGAATATATAAAAACATTTGTAGTGGGGTGATTTTTTTTTAAAGTCATCGTGTTATTCAGTAGGTTCTGCTAACTAATTTATCACAAGTACGAGTAAAGGAAGCCATCATTGTTTGTGTTATCTCTCTTTTTCTCTCCGTTTCTCTTTTCTTCGCTCGCTCTCTCTCTCACTCTCAAAAGCCTCAAAAATATCATAGCGCGCCCTCTATCGCAGCTTTCTGTCGCTGCCCGACGTCCACAACCCAAAGCCCTCACCATGTTGAGCCCTCTATTGTCATATTGACTCTGAATGCTCCCTCGCTTTAATCATTATGCGTATGCTACCGTTCGTTTGTGTCCAGTCATTCGTTACTCGTGATTCTTAAAAGCAGAAATAAACAAAAGCCACCTTCTCAACGCTCGCCCGCTCGCTTGCTCATTGAAATCGTCTCATTTCTATTGTATATGCAAAAAACAAAAACAGCGCACAACATGAATTATTTATACATAACTGTATTTTTATGTATTTTTAACATTAATGTTTGTTATAATACAAGTATTTAGTAGTTTGTATATTTATGTCTTCGTCTTTGTATATAATAAACATTTAGTGAGCTCGCCGAATCAATCAGCTAATCAGTCGATCAATCAATCAATCAATCACCTAATCATTTATCCGTGCTCCTATCATCAGCTGTGTAACCAAGTCAACTCAAAGTACTCGTGCTTAGCTTAGTGTTCCAAAGCTTGCATACAAATATATGATAATTGTGCATAAGTATAAAAAAAATACAAATTATTAAAATGTATCTTTTTTCCCCGCTCTTTATGTTCTTCTCTCTTCAAATCGACTTGGATGGACTAGCAATTTTGGCAACCCGGCCTGCAGCCGAGCACATCGCAAGAGTAAGTTGCATTGCCCCATTTAAATCCAATAAAAAACAACGCATTTGCATTGACCAATAGTTTTTATGATTACAGCATTAAACCGTTCGCCCAGCCGCCCTATACCCCCGGCAAGCCCTCGACGGCGGTGTCCGGCGAGATCGAGGCTGGTATTCCGCCTGCACAGTTGCCATGGGAGGGCCGCGCCATTGCCACGCACAAATTCCGCTTGCTCGAGTTTACAGCCTTCATGGAAATCCAAAGAGATGAGATCGTAAGTAGTTTAAACATCTCTTACTTGATTTCGTTGAGGATTTTATCGTATCTAACGATCTGTTGAAGAATCTCCCATAGCATTTCATATTTTTTATCTGTCTCACAGTATCACCGACATCTTTTCGTACAGCTGGGCGGCAAACCATCCTTCTCCGATCCGTTACTTGAGGTGAGTATAATCCGGAAATGAGCATACGATGAAGTTATATTTCTAATATGATAATTAATTTACATTACAGACTGTTGACATTCGACAAATATTTGACAAATTCCCGGAGAAATCCGGCGGCCTCAAAGATCTCTATGATAAAGGTCCGCAGAATGCGTTCTACCTTGTTAAATGTTGGGCGGATCTCAACACGGACGTATCGACCGGAAGCGAAACGGGTGATTTCTATGGCGTTACAAGCCAGTAAGTTAATCAGATTTATATATGTATATCAATATATATGTACAATGTACATACTATACTATAAATATACGAATATAATCAAAATCAACTTTATCGCAGATATGAAAGCAATGAGAACATTGAGCTCGTTTGCTCCACAATCGTTTGCTCCTTTGGCAAACAGGTTGTAGAAAAAGTCGAGAAGGAGTACTCACGCCTGGAAAATAATCGCTACGTGTATCGCATTCAGCGCTCGCCGATGTGCGAGTATATGATTAATTTCATACAAAAGCTGAAGAATTTACCTGAACGCTACATGATGAACAGTGTGCTCGAGAACTTCACAATATTACAAGTGAGTGCTCTTCTTAAGTTTCTCTTCTTAACTATTACTAACACTCAGACACACAATTTTTCTTTCCCTCTCTTCCATGTCTGTCTCTCTCGTTTTGGTTATTATGATAGGTAATGCGAGCGCGTGAAACGGAAGAGACACTTCTATGTATAGCGTATGTGTTTGAAGTGGCGGCGCAGAATAGCGGCACCACGCACCACATCTATCGCCTTATAAAGGAATAGCATGAGCTGCATGAAGCAGTGCCAGCTCTGTCCGCGAACCCCACCAATGCACAAGTCAGCGAATACAACAGTAACAACAACAACAATACGAGTAGAAACCACAGCAATAGCAACATTAACAACAGCTGCAATAACACAACAACCAACAACAGCAACAACAATAACAATAGCAATGCCGTCAACAACAGCAACAACAACAGGAGCAGCAACACCAATACCAACAACGCCAACATCATCAACACGAATGCAATAATCACAGAGGAAACCCAAAGCTCGGAAGCGCTGCAAGGTAGCCAGGAGACGATTTCGACCGTAATAAAACAATCGCCAACGTCGCCGCAGCATCAACCGCTTAGTGGTATATCAGGGCTGCAGGTCGATGAGGTGATATATGCGCAGATGCAGCCAGAGAACAACTACCAGATGCAACAGCAACAGCAGCAACAAAATCAACAACAATTGCAGCAACAGTCACGTCTAAGCACTCACATATTGTTGCAGCAACAAGTCAAACAACGGCAACAACAGCAGCAGCATTTAGCTTCTTACCAAGACCGTCCACCGCCGACGCCCTACAGCGTCTGTTCCATCAACAATAGTAGCAAGCAGCATGAACAGTATCAGCAACAGTTTGACGTCGATCAGCAACAACAGCAGATGCAGTTAAACACATACGAACAATTTTTGAAACTGTCCGCTCAAGAATACACACAACTGAATGCAGCTGCTGAGAGTGCGGCTCTTAATCTGAGCAGCATTGGTGTCAGCAAATCCGGTGGCGATGACGTCACTGAAGAGGCGACACACGAGTTACAAATGCTGCGCCAAGTGAATGTTGCCGCAGCAATGGCAGTGGTGGTTAATGTGGCCACTAATGCAAATGTGAGCGCCAATGAACCCGTGCCAATCACTGACTGCGAGCAGTAGCTAGACTGTGTTAGACATAAAAAGTCAAGTGGTCGATGGGGCATGGCATGCGGTTAAGCCTGCAAAAAAAATTATGAGGCCAATTATTGTAAAAGTACTATATGTATTATTAATGTGTACTTTGCACACACGCAGCACTCACAAAAACACATTAACACTTACACATATACAAACGCATATGCAAGCGATATCATTGTCTTAACTTATTTATGGATATCAAATGCATACTATTACCACTTTAATTGAGTCTGTACCTAACTGAAATAATCTGTCGAAATTCACTAAAAAGCATAGAATTTTACCTTTTAGACAACAAGACAATCCTCCAGCTGAACATTTTCTATTGTATTGTTGGGTACGTGCTGACTGCCTGATTGCAATTGCAGTGTCCCCTTGTGACTCGATGTGTCCTTATGTGCTGTGCTCCGCCATGCTGTGCGTGGCGATTGCTTGTCTGCTAAATCTGTCATCAAATTAAATTTAAACATACATATTTACATGCATAAAAAAATACATTTAAATGATCTCAAAGTTACTTAAAACATATTTTTTTTGTGTAATTTGTATATTTTTATGAATCTTTTTATTTCTCAATACGAAAGAAATTAATCAGTTGTCTTAAGCTGATTTATTATAAATAATGAATGCAATTTTAAGAAAATTTCTTTATTTAACAACAAGGAAAGTAATATTGTAAAACATAAGAATAAAAAAAAAAAAAGCGTAATGTATTCGGTTCTATCATATTCTTTTTTTTATAGTTATTAGAGTATGAAAAAACATGTATAGTAAAATTACAAAAGTTATTTTTAATTAATGTAGACTCGCAGTTTAAGTCACATTCATGGGTTCAGCAGTTACAATAGGTTGACAAATGGATAAGTTGGCAGGTTAATAGAATAAGCTAGCTGAGCTGAGAGTGCATTACTCTATATATTTAGCAGCCGGGAAATCAACGAAATATGCACAACGACAGAAAATAAAATTCGAAATTGCGTACCACGAAAAAATATTTCGTAAATGACTGTTAAAAACAACAACATTAAGAACACACAAAAAAAAAAAACAGCAGCATGCCATTATGCGTGTTAACCCCTATATTACTTCTCTACATACTTATGTAACTATAGTATAAAGGAATATGTATTTGTAAAAAAATTCATTTCATAATGAATCGAACGATCCACCGTTATTTAAATGATTAACTATTGATTTAAATACATTATTATACGGAAATCTTTATGATAAAGAAATGGAAAAAACAAACAAAAAATCTATAAAAACCATGAACAAATTCAATGTCAAGCGCATTGAAGTCGCACAAACGACGGGAAAAATAAAATCAAATAACTATCCAAACCCAATGTCTGCTGGCTGTCAAATTTAGTTGGGTGTTTCGTGATCTAATGCCATATATTAATTGATGCAATAACAATTCATGAACACTTCCGGTCGCAGCCCTCAAATCCGTGCTCCTTTGCGGCGACTTTACGGTATAGACATGGCGGCATGCTTGGGATTGATTGTATTGCATGCATCTAGCGACTTACACCTATAATTGCAAATGATTACAATTTAAAAGATTACAAAACAAATGAAACAAACAAAAAAAGAAGAACTTTTACTAAATTAAAATAAAAAAAATGTATTGTAAATGTAAAATAGCATCGTTTTCGTATGTTTATGTAACTACTAAGGCCTAATATAACTATACAAAGAGTTAAGAAAGTATAATACATATTTATAAATGTAAAGTATTTCGTTGTTGTACGATTAAAACAAATACGCATTTTTTTTTTGTTAGTAATTAATTGAAATTCAAATGCATACAAAAATCTAACAATTGAATTAATATAAAATGCAGACAGAGAGAGGAAATTTGTACACTTATCGTCAAGAAGGCATAAACAATAATGAAAAACAAAAACAATAGTGAGAAATTTTGAAAAAGTACTTTGATGATACAAATATTAGTATAAATTACACACACACACTTGAAAAGGGGTAAGATGTAACAATAATAATAAATCTAAAGAATGGGAAAATGCTATTTTAAAATTTTTAATCATGATACAGTTAAAATTACAGATATTGATTTACAAAAGCCCAAGCTAAATAAAGAGAAAACAAACAAAAGAAAAGATTAATTGCATATTAGAAAACAGACCGTTTAAATAAGAAATCAAAAAAATATACAAAATAAAATAGTGCCTAACAGAAGCAACAGAAGGCGTACAGCTAAAATTGGTATAACAGCCATGTCAACTGTTTCAATCATAAGCAATTGTGCGATTTATTTCCAAGTCAAGATTGTTAAGTTAAAAAAAATACACACACACACCTCAAGTAAATAGAACATTACAAATGGGAAACCGAATATTTACAGAATGTGGTTGTGCATGTGCTCGTTTTCATTTTGGTTTCGATTTGCTTCGTTTATTTTCGATTATATTTGGTTTCAATGCAAAATCTCACATTATTGAAGAATCTGAATAACGATATTTACAAATAAATCCATACAGTATAAATAGCTAACACTCAAGTTAATACCCACATTAAGATCTTAGCTTTATATATTTGTTGTATATTATCCCCCAAACATTATCCCACCAACACTCAATCAATTCATACCACGAAGCAAACGGAGAGCTACTTAGTTTTAAACCATCTGAAAATTCGAGTATTCGTCAATTGCACAAGTGTATAAGCTTTTCATTATCTGACCAATTGGCAAATTATGAACAAATGTGAGTTGCAGAAGAAGTATCCACACTTCTTGTAAGATATACAGTACATCAAATAATATTTTTTACGATTCTCGTTATTAATACAACTGAATGATTTTGCACAATGTCTCTTGGTTTGTCAATCTGAAATTTATATACTTTTCACTTAAAAGTTTAACTTTATTTTCGTTATTTGTTTTCCTTTTCCTTTTTTTTTTAATTTTAGCTTCAGTTTGTTGCAAGCAATCTATGTACACATAGAGTTTTTAAATATATGTGCAAAAGCAGGACATGTGTAATGTTGAAATGGTCCTTCACTTACTCACCTACTTTCCTCTCACCACCAACCATCCCACAATCCGTCACGTCCCTTGGCCAGTTCATGATACATTTTAAGTTATGTTTGAGTTTTGCTAAATAGAAAATTTTACATTTTGGTACGAGTACTACGAAATAAGCAAGATTGAACTATCATCATCAGCAAATAATAGTGCTTAAATCAATTATTGATTATTGAATCAACTGATTAACTGAAAACAATAACATGGCAATGATGAACAGTGAATATGTAAAACAATAAAATTGCAGTTACTTATATTTACATAAATAATTGCAATCTATGATAAAAAAAAGTATATACTATATACAATATATACATATGTATATGAATAAGTATTTTGTTTTATATTTATCGTTCAACAAAATGCAAAAAAGCGACAGAGCTCGAGTAAGGGAGAAAGTAACATGTGAAATTTACGTAAGAAAAAAATGTGTCATTTTAATTTTTACACTAAAATGCATTAATAAAAATTTTAATATATTGAAAAGAAATTGCCTATTTATCTATATATGGTTATAAATATGCTGAATCATGCCCACTTAAGTCAATTAAGTAAGGCGGGTGGTTGAATTTCAAACCCTATAAGAATCTGGTTTATTTTTTAACTATTTGTTAAAGAAAGATCGATCAACGTCATTGTAAACCTTCAGAATTTATGTATATGATGTTTCCTCTTTAGTCCATATTAACTGTTTTAATACCTAGGCTCTGGCTGTCCTTGTGCAAAAGAATATCGATCATTTGGTTGCGTAAGTTAGGGTTAGGTTATATAGACAATTACTTGGCGTAGTGCTGAGAGTACCTGTGATGCATTATTCTGCCCTTCGTTGAGATTTTTTTAGTTGTTTTATTAGAGACTGCCTAAGCAGGACAGGGTTTCAGTCGACAGTATGTATGTGTATGCAGACATGCCCCAATTCAGACCCATACAAGAGTAAAGCGCAACTGTTTTGCTATCTTACTTATTTTTTGCATGTTAAGGTTACAAATCAGTATCCTGGCCAAAACTTATTTCAAGGAGAGAACGAAATCAAAGCTGAAAAGTGGTTCTAAGCCAAACTTCGGAATTTTTAGATATCCGAACCGGATCAAGAACCGGCCCACCTTCTTAAGCATTAGTTTCGGTTCCAAAAAAATTGTATTACATAAATTACAATGTACAATGTGAGGCTAGCCAACTAAGCCGCCTCATGTACCACGATATGGTACACCAGAAGGGCTCAGTTCAGGCTGGGATATCAGCCGAAACGTCGCGACGTACAGAACACTACAAAAGCTTCAAAATGACTACTTACACAAGGTGATGGGTACTTCAAACTTGTGGATCAAAGTTGATTGGAAAACCAAAATTCTATTTATATTTATTTTAAAAAATATCTGTCAATTTGTCTGTTTCTATGCACCCTCGAATTTTAGTTCTTGAGTAAAGTGGATAAAACATGTGTCGAAATCGAATTACTATATCATATGGCTGACATAGGAACGATCGGTTGAAAATCAACCTTTAGTACAAAAAACTTGTTTGTTCTTTAAGAAATCGTAACCAAATTCACAGATGATGTGTTTTGTATTGCTTTGATTATCCTGTCAAACTTTGGTAGAAATCGGACTACAATATCATATAGCTTCAATAGGGACGACCATTAAAAAATGAACTTTTGCCATGAAAATTTCTGTTGTTTCTTGAGATATCTCAACGAATCTCACAAGTTGTAAATTTGACATTGTAGTATCTAAAAAAACCCGCATTACGAGGTAAAAGTCTGGTGACGAAAACATTTCCATGCCCCAAAACTTCTGATATCCAATTTTGTGACGACCGATATTAAATTGTATAAATAACTTATTTAAAAAAAAAAAACAGTTTTCCATTCGATTAACACATTGCGCAATAAGGTCCCGATCCTTCTTAACTAATAAAATTAACTTTTTTGCGCAGCGCCGAATGCCAAAGTTTTTCGTACTAAATCCTTTTTTGACCATTTTCAATGGGCACAGGGTATACAAATTATAAGGAGTTTTGATAACAGGTAATACATATCTTCCAAACACACCCGAAAAAACGTGTCATACATCAAAAACGCGAAATTATTCATACTAAAACATATTAAAAATTAAAAAAAATCGTTAGCGCGGTTTTTTTTTTTTAATCGCCGAAAGGAGGGATAAAGAAGAAAAGAAAAAAGATAGAAAGAAATGAAATGTATGCCTAAAAGCCCTTCAAAATTCCTTTCCAACGATATATAGAACATATCTGTAGCTTTTATCGTTTGTATACTGTGGGGGTTTTAGCGATTTCCCGTTAAACTAGCGATTTTTCGAAAAAGACGTAAAACAAACGTTTCTAGTTTTTGGATGGAGAATAGATCCGCATTCACAAATATAAGCTATTTCAACGCTTTGATACAAACAAACATACAGAAGGACTTTATTTTCATCTCATTTTGGGAAGGCGTCTAAATTTTTCAAATTTAGTTATCTTTCGAACCAGTGTTCGGATATTGATGATCGAGGTGTGATTCGACGCGTATTTTTGATTAGAATAATAAAATAATTTTACCAAAAAGCTCAAACGGCACCATTTGCTGCAATAATCTTAATTTATCCCCTTCCATTTCCACCTGATTATCCCACGAACCAGGTGAGCTTTTAATAGTCTTAGAATGCATGTTTGTTAGTGAGAGCTATACGTTTCGATCGGTATATAACTCGACCTGATCGGACAGTCATAGCAAACTTTCCATTCTTCCTGTGTATATTACTAGTCGCCTTTCGCACCCTTCGTGCTGCTTTCGTCACCAGAGCGGACTGCCGTCCGCAGTGATATACAGATCGAATTTAGTGAAAAGCGGATCACTATATCCTATAGCTGACATGGGAACTGTCGGTTGAAAATTATATCAAGCCCAACTCTGCTGGCATAAAAAGTAAACAAGGTAAGAAGAAAAAAATTATTGCTTGACATTAAAAAAGATTATACTTTATCGAATAAAACCAGAATCATCCAGATCGGTTGTATGATTTGTCTACAATTCCGTTCAAAAATTGTTATTTTATATACAAGTTTTTTTCTTTAAATGGGCAAACTTTAAGAGGCTGTACCACATACAGTTTTTACCAGATTTAAAAATTCTTTTGGTTTCTTAATCCTTGAAGAGTTCTGTATCGAATTCATACATAACTTTTTACGAACGCGTTCCCCAAAAAAAAATTAATTTTGGCACGCTTTTCGGCCTGCGGCCCCAGCGGAGGAGTGATTGACATCCGCAATAGATGTAGCAAAAGTGATTAGACGCTGAGCAACTGGTGTGGATGACTGTACCTCGGCGAGTAGGAGAGTCAGATGTGGAACGTTTAGAAGGCTCGTTAAATAATGATAAATTACTAAACAAATTTCCCATTTCGAAATATGGCAGAACATTTATAAAAAGCTTAACCATATCTTTAAAACTATCTCTGGTACGCTACATTGATTTTCGAGCCTCCAACTCATGGGTCCGACAGGGTTCACAACGACATACGAAACCATTGTTTTTATCAATGCAGACTTTCACTTTTACCAGGACCAGGACACTTTTAGTGAACGGTACGTCCACAGAAAGTGCAAGAGATAAACTCCTGTTTAGCGTCAGTTACTTGAGACTTCTAAAAATAAGACAGATCTATCAAAAATTATTTATAGGAATTATAGAAACACTGCACTTGCATTTAAAACAGCACCAAAAGACAGGCGCCATAAATGAGCACAACTCAGCAGAGAAAGTGAAGAGCCACACCAAAAGGTAAATGAGAGCGTAATCAACCAACACAGATAAGAGATAGCATTAACCGCCCAAACAAAAGCAATTAACTATGCGCAGCAGATGACAAATTTAGAGTTAGAGAGCGAGAGAGAATAGGAAATTCTAAAACCGAATTTCACTGTATGGATACAAAAATTAAACTCGAAGTTAATTACTAAACAGTCGCGGTTTAACCACAACAATAATTTCAATAAATCACCAAAATCACACACATCGTAAATTGTTGTTTTTTTTTTTGTTGCCACTTACGCAAGTTTGCGTAAAACGGCTCATTCTTAGGGTACAATTATATAATGAATTCCTTAACCCTTTATATGGCATGCTCCCAGATTTTTAAACGGATATGTTTTTAACATAGTAAATTAAAATTTAAAAATACTACTCTTAGTTTTTTAAATTTTTTGTTCAAATTTTTTCTTTAAGATAAAGTTATTTTTTGGGTTTTTTGTCTTCAATTCAGTTTTAGTGGTAATACTATATAATTTGCATAATATTGACATAATATGAAAAATCGTTTTAAAAACTAATTTTTTTTTCATTTGAAATATGAATACTGATCTCATTACATAGATCTTCCGTTTCGAAATTATAGTTTTTGTTTTTTTATTTTTTTTGCTTAGCAGTTAAACACCATACTGCTAAATACTAAATAAACGCTACTAAAAGTAACTATATAAGCAAAAGATTTACAGAAGAAAGCGCTTACATTTTAAATTTTAATTTTTTTTTGTTCTGAACCGAAACCGTACCGGTCTTTTGAAACCAAACCAAACAAAAAAAGCTAACCATTTCGAAATCCATATAAGATCTTGTGTAATCAAAAGGTAGCCATAACCGAAACCTGTGTATATATGCTTCGGTTTAATTTCGTGATTTTTAAAACTAAATACAAATAAAACCTGCGAAATTCTATCGATAGTAAACGTCGAAACATGAACATGTTGTGGACTAAATAAATCATTTTAATTTTTAATTACGATCAAAGTACATGCAGACAGGATTGTATAAGCAATGGATACACCAAATAATATATTTTAGAAGTGTTTTAGATGAAAGAATATCCTGAATATTAAAATGTACACTTTTTTTGTTAAATATCCAAGAGATAAAACATAAAATAATTTAAGAACAGCAAGTCGTGAAACCGCAAAGAGAGTAACTGCTGGAATTTGGGGATTGGATTATACTCCTAATTCTTTGTTATTGTTGTTTTCAGTATTCCAAGTATGTTATTGAGTTGTGATTATATTTTTTATTTTTTTTGTTACTGTTGTTGCTATTCCTCTTGCTTCATTTGTTGGTGTTGATGTGTTGTGTTCATTGAATTGATGAGGTGCGGACAAGTTGCTAGGCAAATAGCAGCCACCCGATGCAAAGAAAGGCGAGATATAGAAATAGTCTGGACAGAGTCTGCTCATCCTCGTACTGTGTGGTACCACGATTAGCAGCTAAAAGTAGCAAGAAAAAAAATTAATTACTATGCGCTTTTGTGATGACAACGATTTAACTAGCTAGTTTAAAACTTACGTGCCGGACGTGGTTCACCCAAGTTAAGCGTTGATGTAAAAAATCCAAAAGGAAATGCACCAATACCGAATGACATGTGAAATCCATCACCAAAACCGAACCCTAGGAAGCCCGGTGCTGGCTCAGGCTCAGTACGCTGTCCGGCGGGTCGTGGCGGCACCTTGTTGCTGAAATACATAAAGTTCATTCAGTTGATTAAATTAATGGCCTAACTGCATAGTTGTTAGCATACCGGGGATCCTCCTGTCGTGTACTATTGCGACCGTAAAGCGGTATTACTTTGTCCTTGTCAACGGCTGCTTTGCACACAGGACAGAGTTTGCGATTGGGTCGCGTCAACAACCACTGATGCAAGCAAGGCCAACAGAAGAGATGGCCACACATGCTAACCACAGCATCCTTGGCTGTGTCCAAGCAGATATTGCACTCGTACAGCGATTCATCATTTTGCTCCTTGTCCTTGTCGTTGCTAGTGCTGTCTTTGATGGGTTCATTTGTCGCACCAGCAGCGCCCGTTTCATTGAGGTCTGCAATGTTACCGCTGAATAGGGCACTGCCTGTGAAGGAATATGACGATGCCCGTAGCTCCGATGTGTTTTCAGTTTTATCCCGAGCCCAGCCAGTATTGTCGCTGCCCACGCGTTCCGACGGACCAGCGGAGGAATTGTTGCTACCATTGGATGATGTGGTGGGCAGTTCTGGCGCCGTTGGCATATGTGGTTCGCCAACCAGAGTCGCTGTCGCTGCTTCCATGGTCAACACGCTACTTTAAATGAGTCTCTGCCTTAAATGTATTTTGTTCGGATGCTTTTACGACCTAGCGTTAAAAGATAACAATTGTATCACAGGACAGTTAAAGAAAAATATAAACACACACACACAAACCGCAACAAATATAAAAACTGTCTATTACTGTGTACCTACAACTGCGGCTAATTGACTATGTTTGCCTGTGAATGTACTATTTTCTAAAGAAAATGGTCAATAAAGAAAATGGATAGAATCTCTCAGCTTCCACTTATATGCGCTTGTTCTCTCCTAAGAATTCGAAAAAAAAATTTAGAATTTACTCCTAAACTGACTTTAATTTGAAATTTCTACTCGAAATTTCTGATTACACACAAAAGGCCTATGAAGAAAATTACGGAATTTTTTTTTGAACCATGAAGATAATGGAATATTTTTAAGGGTTGCAGACTGCCCAATACTTACAGGGTATTCCAGAGAGTATCAAATAATGTGAAAAAAACTGCTGGTATTACACAAACAGATGGAAAATGACCGCATACTTTCTAATGTTTCCAATGAGTTAAGCCCTAGGCATTCACTATGGACTCTGGCTAAAAAAAATATAAGCAGCAGGTGATCCCGAAATTCCCGATTAGAAAGCCTGACAGATCTTGTGTCAGATCCCCAAGAGAAAGAGCAGTCATTTGCAGAGAATTTAGAGGCCAGATTTCAACCGTTTAACACCAGCTCCACTAGTAGTCAAAGAAGAGTCCAACTGGCGCTTGAGTCCCCCGGTTGCATCCATTACAGTTGAAGAAGTTAATGGCCACATTCAACATCTGAAAGCTAAAAAAAGCTCTAGGAGATGGCCTGGATAGTCTCACACTCAAGGCTATGCTTTTTAAAGCTGTATTGTTTCTTGTCCTATTGTACAACGCTGTACTGTAACGATCTGCATGATACATAAGTCCATCTTCATTGGACTCATACAGAGCGATCAGTCAACAGCCAAACTGTTCGAGCGATGCCTTCTGCCGCGCCTACTTCTACTGGAAAGCATCAAGAACAAAATTCCTCCCTTTCAGTTTCGTTTAGTTTCAGTTCAGTTAATTTCATGGAACACCTGAGCAGCTGAATAGGGTTTTAAATTTTATACTTAAAGGGTTTGAGGCCAAGGAGTACGTGGTAGCGGCGTATCTGGACGTAAAACAAGTATTCGATAGAGTTTGACACAATGGATATCTTGCTAAAATCAAGCTACTTCTGCCTCCTCAACTACTATGGATAGTACACCGGTCGTTCACTGTGGTATTAGATGGTGCGGAGTCCAGTGTGAGGACAATCCAATCTGAAGTACCACAGGGCATGAGGCGCAGGCGCATGAGCATCTGTCCAGGCGTCTTCTTGCAGGGTCAGATGTTGGAGCATCAGAGCAGCTACAAATACTTGGGAGATCACTTGAACAAGCATCTTACTTTTGCCAAGCATGTGTCCAGCATCATAGCGACTCTCAAAAACAGGATTAGCAAAATACGATGTCTTTGACGACATGGCTTGCAAGCATACGGAATAACTGCTAAAACCGAATCTATCCACGAATGTCGAAAAATATTACTCAGAATATGAAAATTCGGAAGAAAAAATAAGGAATCCAAAATTGGGCATAAAGCTATTAGGAATTCGAAATCAGGTATATACTTATTAGAAATTCAAAATAAGGAAGACAAAAATTAAGAAAATAAGCATAAGGAAGATAAAAAATAGGAAAATAAAAATTAGGAAGACAAAAATTAGAAAAAAAAAAAATACTTTATTAAGAAACGCGCTATTTTTAATAAAATATTTTTGATTTTGGCTTAAATTTTTCCTATTAGCAAAAAGACAACATTTGTCGAACCAATTATTTCAAAATCAAAATCAATAGCGCCTACATTAAATACATATATGTTGACATAGAGCTATTCTAATAAGGAATTAGGTATATAACTATTCGAAAGAAAATTTAACCAAATACAGAAAAGCCGAAACTACTTTTCTTAGTTTAATTTCCTAATTTTTGTCTTCCATTTTTTTTTTCCTAATTTTTTGTACTCCGAATATTTTTATAGTTGAAATTCTTAATTTATGATTACTATTTTTTTCTTCGTTATTTTAAATTCCTAAAACTTTATTCTAAAACTCGCTAAAACCCACCTAGGAAAAATCCGCATACTACAGCCAAAACCCTTCGACTAATATGTGCTGCTTCTTGGTAATTAAGAACTCCGAACACTGAAAAAGATCTGAGAGAACATAATTTTGAGGATGTCCTACATGAACAGACTGCGCAGTACATCCAGCGATTAGAAAAATATTTAAGCCCTCCCGCACGACACCTTCTAAACTGGCGCAACATATGGGGAAGACCTATGACAAGAAGACTAAAGCGATATCACACTATACTGCTTGCCACTAGACAATTGAAAATTCATTTAGTACCCTATAATTTTGTAGTTAATTAGCATTACCTATCCTTTAGACTTAGTTGTATTAGAATCTTGAATAGACCTCTAAATTTAGCTTTTTCCCGCCAAATCTGACTATTTCCCGACAAATGACCAAATCCGACTTTAGCGAAAGTAAAATTACGGAGCAAAAATATTTATAGCAATGGACAGCGGAAGTTAAATTTTTCCCTATTTTTACAAAAATGTTATATATGTAAGGCTAACATTGGAATATTAATTTTCTTTATTTGAAGACATTTTTCACTTTTTTTAACTTCACGATTGTAGATGGCGAATAAACTTGAGTGCACTGCTCTGTAGTCAAATTGTAATTGATTTGCCACCTTACATGCAAAGTTTTACCCTAACTTTAGTTGCAAGGGATCTATAGTGTTCTCTGTCTCACGCAGTGACTCAAGGATACACGCATGACAATCGCTTAGTGTGTAACTCTTCTCTTAATCTGCAGTCAAACTTTCTTTTGTCATGTACGCCATGTCAAACCTCATGCAACATTGCATCAAACTAAGTTGACCACCTGGCGAATAAAAGGACCAAAGCGTACTCGCCACTAAACACGAAAATGAACAGATTAGACTCGTTAAAGAGACACTTCAAATTTTAGACCTGACATATATAAATTTGGTATTCAGTACAATATTGATAGACCGGACAAAAAAAAAACAGCTTTTCAATTCTGCGACCGAAGCGAAGCGGGGCTGAGCCCCCTAGTATATACATAAATATTTATATACACTACTGACCAAAATAATAAGAACGCGCTTATGAGCTTTCTTTCCCGTCTGGTACAACTTTTTTAATAAACATAAAGAAAAAATGCAATTCACTTTCAGTTTTCTAACCTACTGTAGATTATAAAAGTATTGAACATAACAATTTTTCAATTCAAATATATAGTTTGTGATCGATTATATCTGAAAATGATAAACAAGGGGTAGTCAAAATAATAAGTACAGCAATTCTACAAGGCCCAAAACTCAAAGCGTATCAAACTTTTTCAAATTTTTTTTTGTAATTTGTTTGCAATTCTACGTTTTAAGTCTCCCCATTGGTATTTAATTCAGCTTAAGTCTGGAAACTGCTTAAGACCCATCTCAAGGACATGTTTTCCTCAGCATATGGTTGCGAATTGTCAGTCAATATGTTTTTATATCCGAATTGGGTCGTAGTATCAGTTATGCCATGTATCCACGCAGCGTCATGCCAAGAAAAAACAGGCCCAGAATACTATACGTCCCCCTCTGTGCTAAACGGTTAATTTTGTGTACCAGTCTTCCAACTCTTTGTATTTGGTGCGCCGTACATGTCTTCTGGAGCTATGTCCAAAAAGATTTTTTCTTATCCATAATATATTATTCCTCTTTTTAGACCCCCATGGCCGTGGACCATGCCAAATATTGTTCGTCACGCTGTCTAATCTTATAAGTTATTTAGACATAAATTTCTCACTAGAACCTAAGAATCTAAAAATAGATAAACCCTGGGACAGAATAGTTTATCTATCTTACACGCTGGCGATAAGCCGCAGACCTAAGACAAGTGGTCTACGCACAGATACGGAGTCTTCACACCATCTGCGTGTGGTAAGAAGACGACCCCATGTGCAGCAAGTATTGATCATTTTAGGTTACTTATTGTAATAGTTCTAAGTATTTTAAGATAATGATATAGTTTTCAATAAAGCTGCCGAGTCTCTCGGCAGATCATTCCAAAAACCAACTTCGAGCTGTGCACACATTATTCCGCCGCGTCGCTACTCCTATTCGTATTTTCATTTTGGTGACCCCGTATTTTTACGCTAGTTTTTTTGTTTTAGATCTAATAAAACGCGAGTGTAAAATAATAATCACGGTTCGCGTCGCTTAAAAAAAAAAATTATAATGGAAAAGATCTACGAATTAATTGAAACCCAAAAAATCTTGGGTTTCGAACTGGAGCAAATGTATAATGCGGCTGCGGTGGAAGCCAGCTCAATGGACTCGGCGCACCTGCGACGCCTAAAGGAGGATGTAAATGCCCTCGTCAATACCTTCGATGGAAACCATAAAAAGTTAGTCGGAAACAAAGCAGATGCAAAAAGTACGCCGTACTTTAAGGAAAAGTACGGCGTCCAGGTCCGTGAAGTTATAAATAAAACGTACATTTTACTTGGCAGAATCTCTCCAAAAGAGACTGCTCAATTCGATATTGAAAAGTCCGATAGCGCGAGCCAACAATACTCAAGAAGAGTATCGGCCATAGCTAGGAAGTTAAAATATGCATTGAGCGAATATCAGGCAGTTTTGAATAGAGTCAAAACTGGCTGTGAGCCAATGTCAGAGTTAAGGCAAGCTAAAAAGCTTAGTCAGAAATTCTTCATGGAATATATTGAATTTCATGAAGACGACGAGCTGACATAAATGTTTTATTTGCTTAATAAAACATATGAAGAGCTCGTTGTAGTAAAATCCTTAACAGGGCCAGAGAAGTCCTGTAGGTTAAATTTTGAAAATTTATTTCACTCTCCTTATGGAGGAGAATCTACGGTTGAAGCCTTAACAGGGCTAGAGAAGTCCTGTAGGTTAAATTTTTAAAATGTATTTGACTCTCCTGATGAAGGAGTAGAAGCCTTAACAGGGCCAGAGAAGTCCTGTAGGTGGAGTTTTGAAAACTTATTTGACTCTCCTTATGTAGGAGAGTCCTCGGTTAGCGTGAAGACCGTCTTGGACACGATCCAAGAGAAATATCATGCAGACAAAACATTAGAAAGGCCAGAAAAATTCCTTAGGTTGAATTTTAAAAACATACTTGACTCTCCTTATGTAGGAGTCCTCGGTTAGCGTGAAGACCGTCTTGGACACGATCCAAGAGAAGAATCATGCAGTCAAACCCTTAGAAAGGACAGTGAAGTCCGATAGGGTAAATTTTAAAAAATCATTTGATTCTCCTTATGTAGGAGAGTTCTCGGTTGGTGTGAAGACCGTCTTGGACACAATATACAAAATAAACACCGCTGTTCCAAATCTCACAATAGAAAAAAGTAGTTGTGAGATCTTTAAAAAAAGTTTGAGCAAAGATAGGAACGGGAAAATTGTGGGCAAGCTATCTTTAAAGCCTAACTCATCCCAAATAGGCAGATCCGAACTCCAAGAAAAAAGAAAATTCTTGTTTTTGGAACGGAATTTATCAAAAAATCCGAATTTAAAAAGACGATATTCGGAAAGTTTAGATGAACATTTAAAATTGGGCCACATGTCACCCTTAGAAAACTCCAAAACAGCTTTACAATACAGAGGAGAGTAACAGGAGACAACATTGAATTACATAATAGATACAAGTGGACTAACTCCAAGATTAACATTAAACACATAATGACCCTCTTCCTACTTAAAGAGAAGTATCTGGCTCAAAAGAGTTGGAGGTGGGGCAGGGTTATCAAGCCCATTATATTTAAAGATGGGCTTTGTAGAAGGGTAAAAGTAAGAACCAGCATTGGAGCGGTGATGAGATCCACACACAATGTTTGTCCTTTTCCTACTAAATATAAAAGAAGAAAGAAATTCTAGAAACAAGTACAAAAGAATGAAACAATTGAAATTGAAAAGAACAAGAAATATCCCCACAAGTAAGCCTAATTTAAGAAATAAGTTAAAAAATAGAGATATGCTACCCTGCATATTAATATTGCCTTGTACTACAAATAAGTCAAATTGTTCAAAATGTAACAAAAAAAACAAACATAATAAGGCAGGGCTAGTTTATGAAGAGCAGGACATTTTATGGTTATCAAGGACGGCGTGGAACGTAACTATTCACGCAGATCTGGAGAACTTCGGCCGTTTAAGCATCGAGTGGAGAAATCGTGGGCTACACCATAAACATAAAAAAAGATTAAAAATGATTCGCACAGCGACACAATGATGTCGTTTCTGACGACATCGTCAAGTAAATCCAGGCTACGAAGACCATGAGGATTTTGGATTCACAAAGTACACAAAATGAGAAGTACTTGCTCGATCTACAACCTTTTCAACACACTGGTCGATTCGTCATCATCAAGGCAAAATATAAATATGTCTTAATGGATGAGGCGAAGACAGTGAACTACGGCATGTCCGTTAACAACTGGGATCATCGCCAAAAGATGCACTGACATTGTGTGCACAACGGCACCCATTTTCAACGTGAAAGCAGCGGCTAAGTGCTGTAACTAAAACATAATGCAGCTTAAAAACAGTTGCTACCAGCTTCACCATTCAAATTCATGGTTGTGCTCAATCCCGAGCAAAAGAAATTGCTGTGTCTTTCGTGAGAGCGTTCCAAACCCAATTAAGCCTTCTGGATAAGAAATCCTTCAACTTCAGCCTGGATACTTCCTCCATTCGGAGGACGTCAGCTTGTGAGTAGATGAAGATCTGATAACAGATGTGAACTTCTGGATACCAGCACTCAATCGCCTACTCAGCTATCGTCGATGGAGCTTATCAACCTGGAAAGAGAGCTGCGAACATTAAAAATCTCCGATTTGCCATGTCAAAGGCAAATACTCGAATTTGGACCCACATCACGCCGCTCACTACTCCGCCAACACCACAACAGCGAAAATAATCACCGGAATCATCATAAACATAAACTAATTATATTGAAATGTAAGCATTTCAACAGGGCCAGAATGTCTAATCTTATAAGTTATTTAGACATAAATTTCTCACTAGAACCTAAGAATCTAAAAATAGATAAACCCTGGGACAGAATAGTTTATCTATCTTACACGCTGGCGATAAGCCGCAGACCTAAGACAAGTGGTCTACGCACAGATACGGAGTCTTCACACCATCTGCGTGTGGTAAGAAGACGACCCCATGTGCAGCAAGTATTGATCGTTTTAGGTTACTTATTGTAATAGTTCTAAGTATTTTAAGATAATGATATAGTTTTCAATAAAGCTGCCGAGTCTCTCGGCAGATCAGTCCAAAAACCAACTCCGAGCTGTGCACACTTATTTCGCCGCGTCGCTACTTCTATTCGTATTTTCACACGCTGTGGCTTCATCTAAAAATTTTTTCCTCGGAGTAAGGACTATACGTCCTGGTAACTATATTAATTTAAGTCTACGACGAGCAATCCGAGATACTATTTCATTGTTAATTTTGGCGGAAATGGCCTAGAAAGTCATGATGTGAAGATTTCTTCTTCCGTCCTAAATTTTTAGTAAACCCTTTTGATTTTAAGGTATTCTGATTAAATCACTCCAACCATCCAAGACTTTTCGGAATTTCCCGACGACTTTTGAAAATTAATGGCAATCTACTCTTCTTCAGGAGTCAATGCTTTTTTCGGCCCATTTGAAGAATTTTTTTTAATTTTAAGACCAATAAATCTATGAGCAAATACTGATCTAATCCATCAAAATTTATAAATAACACCAGTGTACTTATTACTTTGACCACACAAAAAATGACCATTCAGCACAAATTTATGCTTAGAATTCAGTAAAATTTCCATTTTAATTTTTGATTTAAATGCTTAACAATACTGTATTTTGAAAGGTACAAAATATAAACAATTGGCAACATTCAATAACAATCGAGTTATTTCATAACAAATTATCACGATACCTATGTACTTAATTAAATGTACTTTAGAATGGCATAAAATATAATTTCGTTCCAGTTACTTTTTGCGAAACAATTGTTCATAATGTGTTGTAGCGCATGCTACATAAAATCTATTTCATTTGTAATTTTTAGCGAATTTTGCATCATAAATCACACAAAATCCAATATCTAAAAGAAAGTTGAGAATAAAAGAATGCAGAGTCAAAAAAGTGGCGTTTAAATTATATATCTCTTTAAATTATATATCGAAAGCAACTTGTTTTAAATTAAACGGTCAATATATTTCTATGTATTAAAATGGTTCATGTTACAATCTTACTAAGTGTAATCGTTAGAATAAAATCGGTCCATTTTTAAAGTCAATTTTTAAGAAAATGAGCAATGATATATAAAAAATGAATTTATTCCAATTTAGAATCGGTAGGTTCATCTTAGTGAAATTCTTCTAGCGTATATTGCTTAAGCATGGTACCCAGTAGCTGAAAAATCCAGTTTTCCATATAAAAAAGGGTTGCAAATTGGCTCGAAATTTTATAATTTGTAAGGCTATTTCTAAGCCCTTGTCCATTTTCTCACTTTTGTTATTCGCAATTTTATTTATTTGTTTGTTGTGCACAGCTGACGCAACAGTGTGACCAGTCAACCTTTTGGGAGATTTTTAGTGTTATGCTGTCACACTGAAGTTTTGTAAGCTAGATATCAAAACAATAAACATTTTGAGCGTCCAAAATATTTTCAGCTACTGCGTACTTCAAGCTAAGTCCGGAGAAAAAATAAAAAAAGGCGAATGCCAACACAGTGCATCAACTATGATTTGTTTTAAATTTGAAAATGCAGAACTGATTTGGGTAAAAAAAAAAGAGAATAGGCAATGGAAAATGTAAATTAAAGTTAATATAGGAGAAATATGCTATGGCACGCAAGCACAGCGCATATTGGGTGCACCCATCTCTTTTGAACTTCTTATGTGGATACTCTACTTGTATTAATAAAAAAAAAACAAAATTATTTAATTTATGTCTACAAAAACGATTTCAGTTTTCGTTCTTGCTTATAACACTAGTTTACAAAATGAAAAAAAATGTTGTGAGTTAAATCGAAGTGTGATTTTCTCATGGACATTGGCCTCCTAAACACAAAAATCGAACTTAAAATTTTTTTCATGGAAGCGTTTTCGATGTATTAAATTTTGTTCGTATTTTCGAAGTTGTTCCGACAATTCTGCGAATATTTCCAGTTGTATTCAACCGGTTTGGTCTAGCAAGCACTTAAACTGAAGGTAAGTCAACTCTCTACAAATATTTCTCACACAGTATTAAGATCGGCTAGCGATTTCAATAAGTTAAAAAATACGGTTTTTTTGTGCCATTTTTTGAGTTCGAAAGGTCACATATCGCCCTGAAAAAAATAGAAATTGCAAAACTAAAATCAGTGGACGAGTGGTTTTTTATGCCAACAAGCACGAGTGAGACCAAATTTTGCTGGCTCTGAAAATTTCTCAAAACTAGTGATTATCATTGAAGAAAAACGTAAAAGATCAGAAATCTAAAAATCATTACCGAAATGCAAAGATTGTACAAAAAAAAAGATCTTAGTGTCAACCATTTTTTTCTAGGTCCATTGTAGGTGTGATTTTTTATACCCGTGCCCATTGAAAATGGTCAAAAGGGTATAATGGTTTTGTGCAATGTATGTAACAGGCAGAAGGAAGCATCTCCGACCCTATAAAGTATATATATTCTTGATCAGCATCAATAGCCGAGTCGATTGAGCCATGTCCGTCTGTCTGTCCGTCTGTCCGTCTGTTTGAGTCAAAGGATCTCAGAAACTATAAAAGCTAGAGACTTCAAATTTGGTATGAAGGTTGCTGGATAGCGGGCGCAGATCAAGTTTGTTTTAAATTTTAGATGCCACGCCTCTTTCGCCCGCCAATCGCAAAAAACGATTATCAGACGCGATCTTTAATATAAACACTTCTTATTAAACAGGAAGATAAGAAGTAAGCCAATTTAGTGACCCTGAAAGTTTCAAAGCGATTGACTATTAAATAGAGAAGATATTTCAAATTTGCTTTTAATTCACATAAATCAAAATCATAGACATAGGCAAGTGCGAGCGAGATAGCACATGCACATTTGTTTGTGCAAAAACATAACAGTGAGCACGTGTACGCAGAGTGCGAACGCAAATACGAGCGATAGGCAAAGTTATCGATATTTGGCTACAATTTCTATCCTATTTTAATATATATACATGGTTTAAGTTAATACATATTTACGATTGTGTTAAAATATATGTATGTAGATATTAGTATGCATTGCAAAAAGCGATATGTATAAATGCCACTTTATAATTTTGCACCTCGACACCTCGACGACAGATCGTTTTACAACACTGAAATCTCTGAATTTATAATAATTATTATGTTAATAATAAGCTAGTAAGCTCGCACATATGCTCAATAGGTTTTCAATTATTATTATTGTATTCAAATGCTTAACAAATTCTGCAAAAAGAATCAAATATTAAAGCATAGCACTTAAAATTAAATTGCGCGCGCAATGCAGCAGCCTTAAACAGCTGACTTCGATGATTAAGAAGAGTGGGACCGATTATTTGGAGTTGCCGGACTTCAGCAAACTGAGCAAATTTTAGACAATGGCTGCTCTTGGCATGAACAACATCGATTTCAGCGACTACGATTACGATTACGA
The DNA here is from genome assembly GCA_035043635.1 of Drosophila rellima. Taxonomy (NCBI): domain Eukaryota; kingdom Metazoa; phylum Arthropoda; class Insecta; order Diptera; family Drosophilidae; genus Drosophila; species Drosophila rellima. The sequence continues at coordinate 236,135 of JAWNMV010000316.1, read as the reverse complement.
TTTACTATTTTAATTAAATTAAATACAATTTATTCAATCGGACCACAATATCATATTGCTGTCATAAAGAAGATCAGTCGAAAATAAACTTTTTGGTTGTTTGAAAGATCTCGACCAAACTAATAGGATATGCATTTGAAATAGTCCTATATATCCTGATAAAATTTGGTTGAAATCGGACCACTATATCATATAGCTGCCATAGGAACGATCAGTCCAAAATCAAGTTTTAGTATGATAAACTTTTTTGTTGTTTGAGGTATCTCAACCAAACTAACAGAATGCGCATTTGGGATGGTATTCTACATCCTGAACAAATTTGGTTGAAATCTGATACCAAATAGCTGCCATAGGAACGAATTTTAAGATAAAGTACGAAAATTATTGTTGTTTTTAGAGATAAGTCAACCAAACTCACAGATTGAGAATTTGTAATTTGGTTTAAATCGGTTCACTAGATCACATATGTAGATGTAATACGAACAATTAGCCAAAAAGTTAATGCCGCATCATCACACCTTCGGCATGCCTAACGTAGCGCACCTACGTATGACCTATCGGAGAGCTAGGGCACAGGGTATTATACAGTCGAGCACACTCGACTGTAGCCGGCGCCCACTTGTTTTATTAAAAAAATACAAAACAATCATTATTTACGGTCCCTGTGTAGTATCCATTCAGTTAGCCGACTTTTTGAGCAATCTATTAACATTTATTTTTAAGTATCAAGTTACTTAAGTATCGTCTATACAAGCCGGAATGATAATTATTTTTAAAATAACTGGAAGTATTGAGCATGTAATTTTAATCATTGCTTTTGCTTTTCGAATGCCGTGTTTGGCTTTCGGCATACAGTTATCCTGCCATCTGAGCGGAAAATATTAAACTTGCTCTAGGAGAGATTTCAAAAATAAAACTAGCGGTGAAGGCATAATGAACAAGACAGTTTATATGGACAATTTTAAATAAAACCTTTAAAAAGTGCCGGAAAGCTAAGCATACCGAACAATTTCACTTTTTAACAGGACAGCGATCCGAAGTACATATACGGCCCAAGACGTTAAAATGTGGCTAGTTTATAGTGTGGCACACACCTCAATCCAACTCAACATTTGTAGAATGAGCTAAAAAGAAGGGTCAAAAAACGGGCCATTTCCATAAAATCCGAGTGGAAGGCAGCTTTAATTGAAGAATGGCATTGAAATGTTTTATTTTTAAGTATTTTATATTTAATTTGTTATGTGTGCCAATACTTTAAGGCACTGAAAAAGTGAACTTTACCGATTTTCAAAATTAAATAAAATAATTTGAACATAATTTAAAAAAAAATCTGATTTTGGTAGTAAATTAATTATTTTATACAGGAAAAATTATATCAGTGCAAATGAACCCCAAATGTAAAATCGCTTGCTGTGCCAATATTTTTGTGTGACTCTGTATGTATTTCGTACGTTTATGTTTTAGATGCTAATAATTTCCTCCTGAATGCAAATAGTAGCAATCAGGTTTTATGATTGGCGACCAATTACCCGCTAAATGCCCCTAAAATATAAGTCACGTGATGTTTTGGATAATCAGTTCCGGATATCAGTTGAACATACCTGAGAGTACCATCTTACATATTCGCTTAGTTAAATCTAATCATATTTTGTATATCCACATAAATACATCTAAAAGTACATATATATAGGGTCTGGTTTTATTTAGTACAGGCAAAACCGATAGGAGGGTTTTTAACCTATATATAAATGGACATGTGTGTACTTTGTATCTGATATACACTTCTACACTCCATATATGCTCACATAAACAAATAAATGTGTATATATATATAATATACACTACATAGTGCATACAAATATTACGATAACATACCCTGCGGTTCGGCTGGAGTTGAGGCGTCACTCAGTTCTGGCCCCGGAGTGCATCACTAGTAGCTAGCACGGGAGTTAGCTTCAAGTAATGCAGAGGTCGCTGGGAAAATTATGAGAAATCCTAACTCCGCGATGCATCACTCTTAGCTAGCTACGTTTAAGTTTTTGGTAAAGTGTGAAAATGCTAAGGCGTGACGCTTGTAAAGTTAAACAAAGTCTTGTAAGTATTGTTTTTTAGAACCTAATTATATACAAGTAAAATCTTAAATTCTTATTTTTATACAGAATTATATTTTCAACTGAAAGCGATGGCTCAAATTCTTTTCCTCATTGATATGTAAGTACACTGTGTATTTAAAATTACTTATTATATATAAGCCATTTAATTATAATTTTGCTTTACAGACGCTACTTCTAACTATTAGTTTGGACCAGGGAGCAGAAGCTGCGTAACGCGATCAAAAGTTAAAATAAAAATAAAATTAAGAAAATATTAATACATGTATATAAAAAAATATTTTAATTTTAAACCAGCACCAAGCTCCTTGGAGCTAGGCCGTCGTTAGCTAAGGGTAATGCAACGCCGTACCGCTCTGTACGTTCAGCGGACATGTAGTGTAACAATTCGTTAGAAAAACGCGTTGGTCGGTGTCCCATGTCTCCCTAGTACCCATCACCAGTTGCTTAGGCAATTCCCTAGGTTTGCGCTAGCTACCCTACCGTAGGGTATCACAAGCATATGCATACATGTACAGAACTACAAACATTTGTGCGCACAAAAAATACACACGCATATGCAAAATATTATATGCAATACGTTACTGTTATTGCTTGATTGTTTTGTTCCAATGGCAATCAATCCTAGGTGAATTTTAGACACTCACATAGGTTTACTCTTGCTAGCCTCACACGAGATGTTGCAGATGAACATTTTCCCTGACTCCATTAAGTACAATTGTGTCTATTTTGTTTTTGTCACCAAGCGAATTTGGTTGGCCTGAATATGTGTGCATACTACGAAAATACACGCAACCATATGTATGTACACTTGCCAGAAAAACTATGCGTACAAGCTTAATGCGAAACTTTGATTGTAAAACAAGAACACTTGTATTCATGATATTGTCTTAATTTTATTTTTAAATGACTGACACATTAATTATAAATAATTCTAGTAAGTTTTCTTTTTATTTTATTTTAAGAAATATGCATCGGATTTTAGCACAGAAAAAGTATGCGTACAAACTAAAATATGAACAAAAAAGCACTTATCATAAAAAAAAACATTAAATCTAATAAGAAGTCGGATACTCATTCCTTTTAATAGTTTCCAAAAACGCTTTGGATTTGATTTGACCATTTCTTGGGTCACATCAGGCCAATCCTCCATGATCCTCCAAGCCTCCATATCCTTGGATGTAATTGTTCGTAGAGGAATCCTACGCTCCGAAGAACCCCAAAGATAATCTATGGGATTCAACTGTACCGACTGGGGCGCCGAGTGCAACTGGTTCCTTGTATTATATAGCAGCCATGGCTTGACATTGTGGTCTGTATGCTTGGGGTCATGGGCCTTTTGAAAACAAAAATCTTCTGGGAGCCCGTATTTTCACGCGTTTTCGTACAAATTGTCTCTTACGAGTTGCTATACACCTCCTTACAATCAATACCATCACACCGCATAATTTTTACATTATTTTACACTGCGGTGTGATGGTGTTGATTGTAAGGAGGTGTATAGCAGCAAGTGGAGTGGGCAAACTTATGTTTATAGAATCTACAATGGACCACATGGCTTACTTCTAACTCCTAAGAGACAATTTGTACGAAAACGCCTGAAAATACGGGCTCCCAGAATATTTTCGTGTTCAAAAGGCCCATGACCCCAAGCATACAGATCACAATGTCAAGCTATGGCTTCTATATAATACAAGGAACCAGTTACACTCGGCGCCCCAGTCGCTACAGTTGAATCCAATAGATTATCTTTGGGGATCTTCGGAGCGTAGGATTCCTCTACGAACAATTACATCCAAGGATATGGAGGCTTGGAGGATCATGGATCATCCAAAGTGTTTTGTGGAAACTATTAAAAGGAATGAGTATCCGACTTCTTATTAGATTTAATGTTTTTTTTTTATGATAAGTGCTTTTTTGTTCATATTTTAGTTTGTACGCATACTTTTTCTGTGCTAAAATCCAATGCATTTTTCTATTTTTAATTTTAAAAAATTAATATAATTCATAATAAAAATAAAACTTACTAGAATTATTCATAATTAATGTGTCAGTCATTAAAACAATTTCACTTTTTAACAGGACAGCGATCCGAAGTACACATACGGCCCACGACGTTAAAATGTGGCTAGTTTATAGTGTGGCACACACCTCAATCCAACTCAACATTTGTAGAATGAGCTAAAAAGAAGGGTCAAAAAACGGGCCATTTCCATAAAATCCGAGTGGAAGGCAGCTTTAATTGAAGAATGGCATTGAATTGTTTTATTTTTAAGTATTTTATATTTAATTTGTTATGTGTGCCAATACTTTAGGGCACTGAAAAAGTAAACTTTACCGATTTTCAAAATTAAATAAAATAATTTGAACATAATTTAAAAAAAAATCTGATTTTGGTAGTAAATTAATTATTTTATGCAGGAAAAATTATATCAGTGCAAATGAACCCCAAATGTAAAATCGCTTGCTGTGCCAATATTTTTGTGTGACTCTGTATGTATTTCGTACGTTTATGTTTTAGATGCTAATAATTTCCTCCTGAATGCAAATAGTAGCAATCAGGTTTTATGATTGGCGACCAATTACCCGCTAAATGCCCCTAAAATATAATTCACGTGATGTTTTGGATAATCAGTTCCGGATATCAGTTGAACATACCTGAGAGTACCATCTTACATATTCGCTTAGTCAAATCTAATCATATTTTGAATATCCACATACATACATCTAAAAGTACATATATATAGGGTCTGGTTATATTTAGTAGAGGCAAAACCGACAGGAGGGTCTTTAACCTATATATAAATGGACATGTGTGTACTTTGTATCTGATATACACTTCTACACTCCATATATGCTCACATAAACAAATAAATGTGTATATATATATACTATACACTACATAGTGCATACAAATATTACGATAACATACCCTGCGGTTCGGCTGGAGTTGAGGGGTCACCCAGTTCTGGCCCCGGAGTGCATCACTAGTAGCTAGCACGGGAGTTAGCTTCAAGTAATGCAGAGGTCGCTGGGAAAATTATGAGAAATCCTAACTCCGCGATGCATCACTCTTAGCTAGCTACGTTTAAGTTTTTGGTAAAGTGTGGAAATGCTAAGGCGTGACGCTTGTAAAGTTAAACAAAGTCTTGTAAGTATTGTTTTTTAGAACCTAATTATATACAAGTAAAATCTTAAATTCTTATTTTTATACAGAATTATATTTTCAACTGAAAGCGATGGCTCAAATTCTTTTCCTCATTGATATGTAAGTACACTGTGTATTTAAAATTACTTATTATATATAAGCCATTTAATTATAATTTTGCTCTACAGACGCTACTTCTATCTATTAGTTTGGACCAGGGAGCAGAAGCTGCGTAACGCGATCAAAAGTTAAAATAAAAATAAAATTAAGAAAATATTAATACATGTATATAAAAAAATATTTTAATTTTAAACCAGCACCAAGCTCCTTGGAGCTAGGCCGTCGTTAGCTAAGGGTAATGCAACGCCGTACCGCTCTGTACGTTCAGCGGACATGTAGTGTAACAATTCGTTAGAAAAACGCGTTGGTCGGTGTCCCATGTCTCCCTAGTACCCATCACCAGTTGCTTAGGCAATTCCCTAGGTTTGCGCTAGCTACCCTACCGTAGGGTATCACAAGCATATGCATACATGTACAGAACTACAAACATTTGTGCGCACAAAAAATACACACGCATATGCAAAATATTATATGCAATACGTTACTGTTATTGCTTGATTGTTTTGTTCCAATGGCAATCAATCCTAGGTGAATTTTAGACACTCACATAGGTTTACTCTTGCTAGCCTCACACGAGATGTTGCAGATGAACATTTTTCCCTGACTCCATTAAGTACAATTGTGTCTATTTGGTTTTTGTCACCAAGCGAATTTGGTTGGCCTGAATATGTGTGCATACTACGAAAATACACGGACCATATGTATGTACACTTGCCAGAAAAACTATGCGTACAAGCTTAATGCGAAACTTTGATTGTAAAAAAAGAACACTTGTATTCATGATATTGTCTTAATTTTATTTTTAAATGACTGACACATTAACCAGTGCAACTGGTTCCTTGTATTATATAGCAGCCATGGCTTGACATTGTGGTCTGTATGCTTGGGGTCATGGGCCTTTTGAAAACAAAAATCTTCTGGGAGCCCGTATTTTCACGCGTTTTCGTACAAATTGTCTCTTACGAGTTGCTATACACCTCCTTACAATCAATACCATCACACCGCATAATTTTTACATTATTTTACACTGCGGTGTGATGGTGTTGATTGTAAGGAGGTGTATAGCAGCAAGTGGAGTGGGCAAACTTATGTTTATAGAATCTACAATGGACCACATGACTTACTTCTAACTCCTAAGAGACAATTTGTACGAAAACGCCTGAAAATACGGGCTCCCAGAATATTTTCGTGTTCAAAAGGCCCATGACCCCAAGCATACAGATCACAATGTCAAGCCATGGCTTCTATATAATACAAGGAACCAGTTGCACTCGGCGCCCCAGTCGCTACAGTTGAATCCAATAGATTATCTTTGGGGATCTTCGGAGCGTAGGATTCCTCTACGAACAATTACATCCAAGGATATGGAGGCTTGGAGGATCATGGATCATCCAAAGTGTTTTGTGGAAACTATTAAAAGGAATGAGTATCCGACTTCTTATTAGATTTAATGTTTTTTTTTTATGATAAGTGCTTTTTTGTTCATATTTTAGTTTGTACGCATACTTTTTCGGTGATAAAATCCAATGCATTTTTCTATTTTTAATTTTAAAAAATTAATATAATTTATAATAAAAAGAAAACTTACTAGAATTATTTATAATTAATGTGTCAGTCATTAAAAAAAAATTAAGACAATATCATGAATACAAGTATTCTTTTTTTACAATCAAAGTTTCGCATTAATCTTGTACGCATAGCTTTTCTGGCAAGTGTATATAGTATATATACATGCCTTCCGATAACGTATGATATGAACACGTAATTTATTTTTGTATGCTCAACAGACTTTCACAAAACAGACACCACAATTATTTATTGCGACTTACATTTAATGTAATTTCAATTGGACAATTTACACTTATATAAAATACATCTAGTCTGTATCAAAGCGATGCCTTTAATTTGACGGGTTGTGACAATCAGCCAGAGATATTGATATGTTGTATCGATATATCGTTTTTTTTTAATGTCAATATAAATATCGATATGTATATATTTCACTTTTTGTACACTGATACCAGTTTTGAAATTTTATAGCTAGTTCGATTGCTAGAAAAATGCGAACATTTCTGGAAATCTGGCTGTTTAAAATAAGTATAAAGGTTTGTTTTGCTCTAATGTGTATTTTTCTAAAACTGTGTGCAAAACTTGTACGCAAAAGGAAAATTTAGCAATTCTGTGAAATGTTAACAAAAATGGAAACTAAAAGGCGCTACAGACACTTTTTGTTAAAAAGCTGTCAGTGTCGTGTGAACAAGCGAAATTTAAAAGAGAAACCGACTCTCACCGATGGATGAAGAAAGCGACCTATTCCATCGGTTTTTTGTGCCGGTCAAATCGTGCCATCACGCTCAGATTACACTTTTTGGATATTTTTTTGTGTTTTTCGGACAAAATAAAGTGTGCAGGGAATAAAAATGTGTTGAGTGTGACCAGCAATATTTATATTGGCATTAAGAAAATAGAATCGATTAGATTTTGGTGTGAACACCGATGCGAATTATGTGAATGGTAAAATTCTCCGAAGGTGAAAAAACGCTGGTGTAACTCGGGCTTAAGCTATACATTTGCGGAGTACGGATACTCTATTATTTAACCATCTCAAATTTACGATAAACTGTCATCACTATTTTGATCTTTTGATAATCGATCTTATGAGCATGTGCGTCAAGATAGCAACGGTTCGCCAGCAACGAAAAACGGAACTTGGTTCATGAGTCGGAACCAGTTATGAATTTTATCAATGTTTTTCGAAACTTAATCAATAAAGTAATGATGCAGAATTGTAGAAAATTTATTTATTTATAGTTTTTAGCAATATTATGGCAATTTTAGACTTTAAACTGGGTGAAACAAGTGAAGATAAAAACTGAAAAAGATTACATTTTTACCATTTCTTAAATATCTAAGCTCAGGAGGGCTGCACCCGAAAACCGCTTATACACGATTAAAGCGTGCAATTTCACCTTTCTAATGATACTATTTTTAAAAAAAGTTTTCAGAACGTTTTTGAGATATTTTGGAAAGAGCGCAGCTACCTCGGTGAAAGTCCATACAAAATGTACTGCCAAACTATATGTCTTGTTATCAAACCTTAATATCTTTTCTCAGGAAGGGTGCCCCATAGCGCGGCACATAGCAAATTAAAGCTACAAGTTTGTTGAAGCTATCGCAATTAAATTTAGAGAAAGTTATCAGACAGTTTTTTAAAAAATTAATTAATTGTAAATTAACCTCAAAAAGTTCACGAGCAAGTTCAATCGAACTGGTAGCTCCAATGTGAACTGAACTACTACTCAACAGAAAGCTCGTTGATATGGAGCGGATTATATTTGCCTGACTATTTTCGTTGCTAGCTTTTTACTCACTTCTGACTGCTTGCCCCCAGATGCACGGTATGGGAGAATATAGGCCCCAATTTTACAAACATTTTGAGGTGCCTGTCATCAATTTCTATCAGACAGTTTTTGAGAAATTTGCATTTTTGTATATTCTCCATTTTACATACATAAAACAACGTGGCAGCATTTGTACATAAACGAAAAATGTGGCAGCTTTTTCGTATGCAACAGAAAGTCGTTGCTAACTTTTTACTCAATTCTGACTGCTTGCCCCCAGATGCACGGTATGGGAGAATATAGGCCCCAATTTTACAAACATTTTGAGGTGCCTGTCATCAATTTCTATCAGACAGTTTTTGAGACATTTGCATTTTTGTATATTCTCCATTTAACATACATAAAACAACGTGGCAGCATTTGTACATAAACGAAAAATGTGGCAGCTTTTTCGTATGCAACAGAAAATCGTTGCTAACTTTTTACTCAATTCTGACTGCTTGCCCCCAGATGCACGGTATGGGAGAATATAGGCCCCAATTTTACAAACATTTTGAGGTGCCTGTCATCAATTTCAATCAGACAGTTTTTGAGAAATTTACATTTTTGATATTTTCTATTTAACATACATAAAACAACGTGGCAGCATTGTGCGTGTACATATGTAAATAAAGGCTGCCTGACTGATGCACATAGTCGTGATCATTTCACTTTTTATGAATGAAAATGACCGAATATATAATAAATTTTTACATTAATGTCATTATTTATACAATATATTTATGTTAAGCAGGCATTTTTTAAGTAAATAGCATTATGTATTTTGGCGCATTGTATGTATTGTATGTATTTACAATTAATTAATTTTCCAAAAAACTGTCTGATAACTTTCTCTAAATTTAATTGCGATAGCTTCACAAAACTTTTAGCTTTAATTTGTTATGTGCCGCGTTATGGGGCATCCTTCCTGAGAAAAGATATTAAGGTTTGATAACAAGACATATAGTTTGGCAGTACATTTTGTATGGACTTTCACCGAGGTAGCTGCGCTCTTTCCAAAATATCTCAAAAACGTTCTGAAAACTTTTTTTAAAAATGGTATCATTAGAAAGGTGAAATTGCACGCTTTAATCGTGTATAAGCGGTTTTCGGGTGCAGCCCTCCTGAGCTTAGATATTTAAGAAATGGTAAAAATGTAATCTCTTTCAGTTTTTATCTTCACTTGTTTCACCCAGTTTAAAGTCTAAAATTGCCATAATATTGCTAAAAACTATAAATAAATAAATTTTCTACAATTCTGCATCATTACTTTATTGATTAAGTTTCGAAAAACATTTTAAAATGATAAAATTCATAACTGGTTCCGACTCATGAACCAAGTTCCGTTTTTCGTTGCTGGCGAACCGTTGCTATCTTGACGCACATAAATTAAATACAATTTATTCAATCGGACCACAATATCATATTGCTTTCATAAGAACGATCAGTCGAAAATCAACTTTTGTGTTGTATGAAAGATCTCGACCAAACTATAAAAAAAAAAATTTGGTTGAAATCGGACCACTTTATCATATAGCTGCCATAGGAACGATCAGTCCAAAATCAAGTTTTAGTATGATCAACTTTTTTGTTGATTGAGGTATCTCAACCAAACTAACAGAATACGCATTTGGGATGGTATTCTACATCCTGACCAAGTTTGGTTGAAATCTGATATCAAATAGCTGCCATTGGAACGAATTTTAAGATAAAGTACGAAAATTAATGTTGTTTTTAGAGATAAGTCAACCAAACTCACAGATTCAGAATTTGCAATTTGGTTTAAATCGGTTCACTAGATCACATAGATGTAATACGAACAATTAGTCAAAAAGTTAATGCCGCATCATCACACCTTCGGCATGCCTAACGTAGCGCACCTACGTATGACCTATCGGAGAGCTAGGGCACAAGGTATTATACAATCGAGCACACTCGACTGTAGCCGGCGCCCCTTTGTTTTTAATACATTTTCATTTGGGCCATGGGTCCCGGCGCGGACAGACTTTGTTTTTAAATATTGTTTATTAATGTTATACTGATATTTTATATTAATGTTGTGTTTATAACAATTACAATTAGTATAATCAATGTTAGGATGATCAGTAGGCTATTTAAATGTTATTCAAAGTTAAAAGGGTGTTAGCAGAAATCAGAGCTTTAAAAAAATTAATCGCTGAAGTCTTAACATATCTGCATTTTGGCAACGAGTTAATGTTGGATTTTGTGTCCTAGAGGACAAAGTTCCCGACGTTAACAATAGTCAGAATTTGTGGGTTCAATTCCAATCGTGAGCAGCTCTATCAAAATTGTTTTATTATTAGCAGACGATGTAAACATTGGTCCCAGGTTCAAGTTTCGAGTTGCGAGAATTTACAACATTGCTATGCCTCTTCTTTGATGCCATTAAGAATTTTGTATGTAAACTATCATACCCTGTAAAGGTTTCTATGGCAGCTATAGAATATTATCATCCGACTTCGACCAAATTTGGTCAGGATGTGAAAGCCAGTCGCAAACGTACAATTTATGAGCTTGTTTAAGATAACTTAAGAAACAAAACAGTTTTCCTACTAAAGGCCTGTCTCAAGCGCCGCAAAAAATTTATGTCAGGAATTTGCTAATTACTTCGTGTGTGTGGAACATAACTTAAACAGTGTGACCATGTACCTAAAACTTGTGACGATATTTACCTAAAACGTGTAAGGTCACTCTGTCGAATCAGCAGTGTATTTGGCTCCATTTTTCACTTGACACTTTCGAAATAAGTCGGGCATCCAGCTCCGCGGAAAATAATAAATCCTGACAAACTTCATCTCAAATAAACTGTGCCAGTAATTTTTATTTTCGATTCTTGAGTATCCAGCAATGTGAACGAAATCCACAATTGCCTACCGATTGCGTTTGTGGATTGAGAGAACAGCTGATTCACCGCTCGAGTTTTTATTCCGAAAATAAAATATAAGTTACTGTTGCCCGACTCGTCTGGTATATTGGTTTCACTCATCACTGAGTAAAGCCGATAGATAGCTGGCAAATCGAAACTTGTCTGCGATAGTCAAGTCGGATCATAACAAGAGAGCATATTGAAAGTGCGTCAATTGACGACAAATACGCATTTTACTGGTAAGTTAAACAAACATGTTTTTCAAGACATCGATATTAACAAAAACATCGGATAGCATCTAAAAAAATCGCCAAAAAATCATCGATGCTAGATGCATTCATGTTTTCTTATATCACCAACTCAATACAATCTAGTAGAGCTGGGAAAAAAATCGATAGTGGAGATATTCCATATTTTCGATGGTTTCTAAACAATAATTCGATAGTATCATTTTGTATCAACATTGTTTCATTCAAATAATAGAAATACTAATTTCAAAGTAGTTCAGTCTTTCAAGAATATATCACAAAAAATTAAAACAAAATAATTCCAGTACAAATAGAAAACTAAACAAAATGAACTTAAATTATTTGGAGATCCAAAGATTAACAAATGATAATTGAGATAAAAACAAAAAATATTAAATGAAATTTAAGTTGTTCTGAAATCCACATATGTATTTTTGTTAAGGAAAGTTAACATTTTCACAGTTTTGGCCTTTAAAGCCGCTCTGCGATCACTTATAATAAGTCCAGCCTTGCTGAACATTCTTTCCGACTCAGTTGAAGCAGCGGTAATGCAAAGAATTCTTTTTTCAATTGATTAGTTGCGAATCAGTTGGTGCACACAATAATATGTGTAAATTTTATTATAATAGGTATCAACTTTTAGATTAATAAATATTCAGGGTGGCACATCTAGCGGTTGCTTTTTGAACTACCTAATATTTCGACTTTAACAGTTCGAATGACATTGCCAGTGTGTCAACTATTTAGTAAAAGGTTTGAGGTTTACGAAATGGTTAAGTTTACGCTCGAAGAAAATTGGGAAATACTGAAAACTTATTTCCAAAGTGAGGAGTATTCAAGATGAGAATTTTTATCGAAAAATTATCTATTCAGATGAAGCTCATTTCCACCTCGGTGGTTACGTCAATTTGCAGAATTGCTGCATTTGGGGCTTCGAAATCCGCACGTCGTCTTGGAGAAGCCAATGCAACGAGTGACTGTTTGGTGCGGTATGTGGTCAGGCGGCATCATTGGCCCGTTTTTCTTCGAAAACGAATCAGGAGCCGCCGTAACCGTCAATGGTGTCCGATATCGCGGCATGTTGGAAGACTTTTTCTTCCCCCGAATGGAAGATGAAGACATCGACAACATATGGTTTCAGCAGGACGGCGCTACGTGCCACACAGCCAAAGTTACATTCGAAAATCGAATAATCAGCCGAAAAGGCGATGACAACTGGCCGCCTCGCAGCTGCGATTTGACCCCGTTGGACTATTTTTTGTGGGGTGCCATCAAGGATAAGTGATATGCCAACCATCCAGAGACGATTGAAGAGATTGAAGTCGCCATTGAGGACCATACTAGAGATGGGCACGAACCTCCCTTTGAAGGCCCGGCCCGGCCCGAGCCCGAAACAAATTTTTAAGGACCGGCCCGGCCCGTCCCGGTCAAATTTTCAAGAGGCCCGGCCCGGCCCGATATTACTATAGAAAAACAAACCAATTTTTTCCTTATTCATTTTGCCGCTTTGTCGCCTTCTTATAAGCACACGTGAAATTAAGCTTGACAAACCTATCGATAAGTGTCATATCGACAAAAACGATGTGTAAATAATATAGCAGTGAAATATAGAAATATTTTTACCAATCGGTAATAAAATATTTTTTAAATCGTGACATTTCGGGCCTCCGGGCTTAGGCCCGGGCCCGCACGATAAAAAGCCCGTTTTCGATTTTCATGCACGAAGCCCGGGGATTTTTTGAAGAGACCCGCGGGACACGAAGCACGCACAGGCCCGTGCCCGTTTCTAATTGGGGCTATTCAATAAAAAAAAAAAAATGTATAAAATAACCACCCTTTTTTTTATAGCCATTTTAAAACGGAAATTTTTCGTGGGCCATCCTTTTCTTACCTTGTAATACTTCAACAAATTTGTGTTTTGGAAAGAATGAGCCGCTAACATATATTGGAATATCTCCAATATTGCGTCTACCTGGTTTGTCTGTGTGTTTTAAAAATTTGTACATAATTTGATTATTTCCAGCCGCCAAAACCAATTAATTTTGCACTTGCGCCAAAAGCAGTGATGCGAAAATGCGGGCTACTATCGTTAACTATCGTAGTCAAAACATCGATAGTGTAAAGTTTAAGTAAAAATTCGATATTTCGATACTAACCTGAGTCGACCCTGCTCTACAATCTGGCGAGCACGTGCAAAAATAAAAAGTTGTTTTTCTACGTTATTGAGTATTTCAAAACAAAATGCGTAATAACAATGCAAAAATCAAATTTATAATAGCAGATACAACTGCTTTTATCAATGCAGTTCCATTGAATGTAAGTGTTTTCATATAAATCAAAGATATTAAATACGAATTGATATGATTATCGACGTATAATGTTAATCTAGGAATATGCGGAAAATGTGCTCACCGTGCCAGAGGTGGTTGCCGAGGTGCGCAATAAAAGACAAATACGCCGTCTGTGTGTTCTACCATTCGACCTGCAGGTGCGCGAGCCGCGTCCCGAAAGTGTAAAGTGTTGCGTGGAGTTTGCCAAAAAGACAGGCGACTATGCGAGCTTATCCGGCATTGATTTAAAAGTTATTGCCCTCACATATGAATTGGAGGCCGATATAGTAGGTACGACCCATCTTCGAAGTGAACCAGTAGTATCGCAGGTGATAGCTTCCAAGGAAAAGCCTGAGGAAATGCTTGATGTCAACAATAAGCGATTGGTGGGCTGGTATATGCCCGAAGGCAACGAGGACAATGATGGAGATGATATTGAGGACGAATATGATAACGAGGATGAAAACGATATTGAAACGAAATTAGGCAAATGCACTGACAATGTGGACCATATTAAGGCGACCATAGAAGCGCAGCTCAGAGGACAGCAGGTACAAAAACCTAACAGCACACCAGCAGATGCTGAAAAGGTTGCCTTTATCGACGACGACGACGAGGATGATCTTACTCAGGAAGATCTAGATAAGTTATTTGAGAAACTCAAATGTGCACCATGTGTTGATGAGGAGCGAGCTACTGCCGATATTTTGGATGCACTGCCCATTGAGAAAGTCGAATCCGAAAATGAGCATCAAGAACAACAAAGCAAAGTAAATGAAGATGAAGACGTTGGCGACGATGGCTGGATAACCCAATCAAACATCAAAAAGGCCAAAAAGGCACTAGAGGGCAAAATCGAAACAGACATTGTACCGCTGGTGGCATGTATGACAACAGATTATGCGCTGCAGAATGTACTAAAGCAACTGAATCTGCAACTAGCCGCACTCAATGGACGAATAATTAAGCAGTTGCGCACCTACATCTTGCGTTGTTATGCATGCTTAAAGACGACAAGCATTATGACAAAGGTGTTCTGTCCAAATTGCGGCAATAAAACGCTAAAACGTGTGGCGGTCAGCCTAGATGAAAACGGCAAACAAGTGATACACATAAGCACACGACGACCGCTGTCGTCCAAGTATAAGAATCAAAGCTTGCCACGCTTCCATGGAGGCAAGCATTCGCGCAATCCCATACTTTTCGAGGATCAGCCATTGCCACGACAAATGCCGTCACGCGTTGCAAAAACGAAGACTAATGCTCTTGATGATGATTACATTGCCGGCATCTCGCCATTTGTGATGCGTGACGTAGACTCTAAATCGGCAATGCTCCGCTCAAAGGGAAATTTAAAGGAGTGGGCACGCAACAACAACTTTGAGGAGGATCGCAGACGCAAAAATTATAATCGTTTGTACAAATAATGAGCAGCAGCTACGTTCAATTTTGTGATGCATATATTTCGACAAATAAAACGTTAACTGCATTATCAATTTGTGCGTATTATGTAAATACAGAATTTGTTATAAAACACGTATAATTAAACAGTTAACGGCGCACTGTAAAGCATGATTTCCTTTCGATGAGTTAGTCTGTAATTTTTTTTTTAAATGCTTAGACCTGATCTGTACTATTGATTTCGATGCGCATAAGTATTGGAACTAATCTTAACATGATTTTCAACATGAACCAGAACTTTGTTCTAAGGCGGTATTTGCAACATGTTTGACAAGTGAAATGGCAATACATATTTCAATTAATATTTCCGCGATATCTGAGGAGAATGTCCAGTGTTTAAAAAGTGGTTTCGAAGCAGTAACGAATTTGATGAATATATGTAGATAACATTTTAAGTTCATCACTGTCTTAAAATAAATTTAAAAGATTTACAATTTAATTTTTGTTCTTTAGGACTATTTAGCTTAGCCTATTCTAGAATTTATTTTGATCAAATTCAGGCAACTTTTACTGTCAAGTTATAGCAACACTTGTTAACAAAGTAGCACATTTCAACTCAAGAGGCTCTACATTTTGATGCCAACGGTTGGCTAGCTTTTGCTGTGGCTGTTCCGTACTGTTCCGTGCTTCCTTCTCCACTACACTGGCTTGCTAGCGTTCGGCGTCGACAAAAAAATAAGTAAGTCGATGTATTTCGACGCTGCTCGCAATTAAATTATGACCGGCTAGACATAAAAGTGTTCGTCTTGCTAAGATTTATGATTCCAGCCTTAACTTGTACACTAAATGAACAAGTAGGTTTTGTGATATTAGGCTTTTGGTATTATGATGATGTAATGAAGACGTTCCAATAATTTGTTCAGTGCCATTTTTTTTTTCTCGTACATTTGAATAGGAATAAGAATATTGTAGATATTATAGTTGTTAATGTAACGCTACCGAGAGAAAAATTGGTGCCGACAGCTGCTGCTACGAAAAGCAACTCCTGATTAAAGGAAAATACTATAAATCGCTTCATACTCTATATAAATTTTCGACCAATCGTTCCCATGCCAGCTATATGATATAGTAGACCGATTAAACTTGGTCAGAATGTATAAGACTATCCCATACGCATATTCTGTATGATTCGTTAAGATATCTTTTAAATTGTCTTTTTAATTAAGATATTTCTAATCTGTGGGCGCAAAGGTGGGCGTGACCAAGATCTAAAACAAACTTGATCTATATACTTTATGGGGTCTTCCACGCCTCCTTCTGCCTGTTGCGCACATTTTTTTTGTGACAAAGTTTTTATAAGTACGGGGTCTAACCATTACATAAATTAAAATTAACAAGCGGGACAGTCGAGTGCAATCAACAGCAAGATACCCTGAGCCTAGGTAAAACACAGTAAGTTCGATTAAGATATCTCTAGAGAGGGCAATAATTTGTATACTAATCCTTAATTATCGACCAATCGTTTCTAAGGCAGCTATCATACATATATGATAAAAGTGAGTATGTACCAACTTGCACGATATTATTAAATTTTTTAAACACATTAAAAGGAAAAAAAAACGAAAATTAAAATATATTTGATCGTCAAAACCAAGACTCGAACCCACGACCTCTAACGCACGGGCTGGAATCCCGACCATCAGACCCATGGACCGACTATGTTGGCGCTGGCAAATTTGTTGTACATACATTCAGGCAGACAATTTAAATAAACGAATAATAAAAAACTCTGCATGCGCCGCCCGGACTCGAATTCGCGTCTCATGTTAAGCATGCCGCCCACCTATCACTTTGACCACCGCGCCAGTTTGGCAGACGCTGGCTAACTCGATATACATACATACATACATTCTGGTAGAGTAAATATAAAGTGAATTAATTTATCATTTTAATTATATTTCCTTGCTGCCACAAACATATTAATATCTTCAATATTTATGAACCAATCCTGCTGAAAATTGGTGATTAGAGGCTGGGCATGATCCTACATCCGTTGGCATAAATAAAAAATTATAAAATTAAAACATAAAATTAATAATTTAACGTGTAACTATAAATTAAAGGTGATGTTGGGTTTTATCGAATTACGCCCCCCACAGTGGCGTAATTTGAACTTAAACTCGATCTGCCTGACTTAATGGGGAGTCTATATTCCAAATTTGGTGGTCTTAGCCCTTACCATCTCTGAGATTCTTTTCTTTACACGGACAGACGGACAATGGTATATCGACTCGGCTGTTGATGCTGATCATATATATATACACTTTAGGGTGTCGGAGATTACATACTTTTGCACAACTTAATATACCAGCTCAGGGCATACAAATGATTATCTAGGTGATTATATGTACATCAAATCTCATTACCTGATGGCAGAGGTAGCAAATGTTGCTCAATACTTTCGATATTTTTTCCGAAAGTTTTTCCATGAGTATTTTCTCCCCAAAAAAACTTCGTGTTTTTTGAGTGTATGTTTTAATTTTTCGGTTGAACAAGGCTTCTCGGAACTTATTTTTATTTTAGGAGAAACACGTAGCATTCTTAGTCCTGAGGACCTCAATTCTTCAGTGGTTGGCTTTATCAAAATTAAAAAAAGGAGATACGCTGAGGATTTGACACCCTTGTAGAGCCGTATTTTCAATATTTGACTGATCGTTCTTATGCCAACTATGTGATATAGCAGTCTGGTTTTAGCCAAATTTGATTAAGATGTATACGTCAATATCAAATACACAGTAGGGTATCCTTTATTTTCCACTTATGTAAAAACTAACAAGCGTAACGGCAAAATTTATGAACAAAAGATCGATAATCATAACAGTTAACAAAACCAAAACTAAAGATTTTGATTGGGAGCTACACAAACTGGATTTACAAGTAAAACTAATTACCAACACAGGAAGACAAAAAAGGGGTTTAATGAATAGTGAATAATGAAATAATAGAAAGATTATTAGAGTATATTGATGATATTCAAATGGTTATGCAATTGGCAAGGAATGGGTTGTTAGATCCAAAACTTTTAAATCACGAAACAGCTATTCAAATAAATCAGGATCAGCTCCTACATGTTGAAACATCGGTTTGGCTATCGTCAGATAAGAACTTGTACATTATTTTGCAAATTCCATTACAATCATTTGAAACTCCAGTGTATATAGTGTAAACAGAGTAAACACCAATATTGTATCTGCCTACCTCCATAAAGAAAATGTAATAGATTTTAAGACTAAGACAATAATCACAGATAAATGTATAACATCAATTATTAAGAAGTTAGAAAATCAATGTAAACTAAAACAAGGGCAAGCACCCTTAATTCAATACATTTATCTCAATATTTTAATTACTTATAAATTAATTCAAACTCAAATATTTACAAATTGTAAGGCAGCACCTTTTTCGGTTACAGGAAATCAGATAATTCAAGTAAATCAATGTGGAATACAAATAATTAATGTTACAATCACAATTAAAGAAATCCACCCATACAAAAATGAAATAATGGAAAAAACTAATAATTTTAAACCAATAGATCATATAAGTACAGAAATGAAATATTCTGTTAAGAAATCAAATCGGCATGAAATAATTTTGTATCTTATAATTATTGTAATGATTTTTATAGCTGCCTTATACGTTTATATGCGAATTCGAGGACGTAATTCGATCAAGGAAAGGGGGAGTAACATAGTTATACAGCTAGACACACATAGAAACCCAAATAGTAACAGTCAGACAGAGCCAATTCAGCTCATAAGCAATCTCACGACCAACGCATCTACAGGAAAAAATTTATAAACAAAAGATCGATACACACAACGCTTATAGCCAGACAGTAAACAATGTGCATACGCAGCATAATTTCACCTCTCAATAAGGGCACTTCGCGACAATGGTCACGTAGGCGGCTGCAGGAAACTAAATGTAAACAATATAATTTCGGCTTCTTGCTCACTTAGATTCTAAGATCGAGTTAGTCTTAAAATTCTCTTAAGCTCATTCGGACGCGGTATTAACCACGCACATATAAAACAAATAAAAACTCGTCTTATTATTTTTAAAATCTCGGTACTTAATGGTACTCGGTACTTAACGGTACTTACTACATGTACGAAAATATATATAATACCAGCAGGCTTCGCCCCCTGCTCGCTTTGTTTGTCAGCCCTCGGCTCGCTCCGCTCGCACAATTGGAAGGCTGGTCTTTCGTTGTCCGGTTTGTGAAAATTATACTGAATCACAATTTTATATAATATAACATTTTGTGTTAAAATACATATGAATTTAAAGTTCGTGTCTATTACTAAGATATCTTAAGAAACAAAAAAGTTTACCATACTAAAGGATAATTTCGTCCAATTTTTCCTATGGCAACTATATGATATAGTAATCCGACTTTGTCCAAGCTTGGTCAGGATATAACAGGCACTCCCAAACATACGATCTGTGAGTTTGGTTGAGATATCTTAAGAAAAAAAAGGTTTTCATACTAAATGTTAATTTGCATCCGATTGTTCCTATGGCAGCTAAAAATCAAGTCAAATCAAATCTGATCAGGATATAACAGGCAATCCCAAACATACAATCTGTGAGTTTGGTTGAGATATCTTAAGAAACAAAAAAGTTGTTTATGCTAAGCAATTCTGTGACCTTTGACCCCGAATTCGACCCACTTACAGGTCGAATTTCGCAAAACACCGTCTTATCGCTCGACAAAATTGTCTCAGCTATGTTGTGTGAAAATTTCAGCCTTCTATCTCTAGCGGATCGGGCTACACGTTGATTCTATGTCAGTGAGTCAGTCAGTCAGGGAGTCAGGACAACGAGTTTTATATATATAGATAAATGAGTGGTTTTAGTAATATACACGAGGTGTGGATTTTTACCTATGTAGAATTTTACCTATGTACTCCAGAAAATATTTCAGGAAAATATTTTGTCGTTTGGATACTGTGGGGGTTTCAGTTTTAACGGGTTTTAGCGATTTCCCGCTAAACTAGCGATTTTAAGAAAGAGTTGTTAAACTAAAGTTTCTAGATTTTTGATTAAGAACAAGTCCTCATTCAAACTTTTAAGATATATCAACAATTTGATCCAAACAGACAAACTGACTTTTCATTTCATTTTGGAAAGGCCCTTCAAAATTTCAAATTTAATTATCTTTCGAACCACTAAACAGATATTTATGATTGACGTGTCATTCGACGCGCATTTTTGATAAGAATCGTAGAAAATTAAAATATGATACCGAAAGGTTACAACGGCCGCAGTTGCTGCAATCATATAAATTTCGCCCCTCCAACTTACACCTGATTATCTCACGAACCAGGTGAGTTTTGAAAAGTCTAAGTATGCATTTTTGTTAGTTATGACTATACCTTTCGATCGGTATATAATTCGATCCGATCGGACAGTCGCACAGTGGCGTTTGAGCTTTTAGGTTGCAAATATCATATCTTTTGAACCAAACTAGCTAATTGAATAATTTAAACGGCATATGATAGATAACTCTTCAACCTATAGAATAAGTTTGAAAATAGCGCTGAGCTTTCAAGAAGCTTAACTATAGCACTAAGCAAATAACCTATAGAGAACTTATCCCATACAAACGAATTGGGACATGCAGAAGTCTTGAGATTGAGTACCCCTGAGAAAATTTCCCTGGGGACCTGATGTAAGGGACTTTATTTTTGCGGCCGCTTCAGTCGACTGGCCGAGCTCGTAGCTCGCACAGCTATGCAAATCAAAAACATGCGTACTATGAAATACCCTTTACCCTCAAAAATTTGTATTCTTATTATTTTTATCATAAGAACATCGAAAAATAAGTAAATTTAATTTGGTTGATGATTAAAAAAAAATAATATTTTATTATTTCAGTTATAATTATTTTATTCACCCTTAAAATTGTATATAAAAAATGTAACATGTACAGGGTATGAGAGTTTGCATACAAAATTTTAATGGCACCAAAGAAGAGGCAAAGCAATGTTGCAAATACTCGCATCTCGACACATGCGACCCATACATATGCGCACACTTATTGTAAGATGCACACATACAAACATCAGTCTTGGCTCTCGGTTATTTCTTTCTCTGTCTGGCTATATCAGGGTTCGTATGTGCAAACAGGATGGAAGTTGAATATTCTCATTCTGTATGCTTTTTCGACGCGCGTTACTTTTGTGCCAACAGAATTGCTTAAAGTTTGTTAAAAAAAATGGAAAAAAAATACATTTACACTTGATAAGTTTAATATTAAAAACAATTTTTTTTAAATGTATACAAGACTTAATAAAATGCTTAAATTTAAAATAGGAATAAATACTATTAGTAATAACAAAAATATATATTTAAATTAAATGAGACATTTTAGTTTATATTTGCTGTGTTCTTTTTCAAAAGTATGGTAACCGGTTGTGAAAGGGCAAAGCTTTGCTTAAAGGCTCAAAATCAAAATTTGTGAAAAATTAAAATTTTATAGTAGTTATTTTGAGGTTTTTATACTTAAAAATTACTACCCAAAAATTTAAAAATAAATATAGTTTTTTTTATTATTAATTTTTAATTTTCTTCAAAATGTGGATCGCGATTCGTTTGAGATATCTCAACCAGTCTTCCAGAATTTCCATTTGGGATCCTATACGTTCTGACAAAATTTGGTCGAAATCGGACCACTATATCATATAGTTGCCATAGGAACGATCAGTCAAAAATCAATTTTTAGTAAGAAAAACTTTTTTCTTGGATGAGTTATGTCAACCAATTTTACAGAATATGCATTTCGGATGGTCTTATATATCCTGACCAAATTTGGTTTAAATCAGACTACTATATCATATAGCAGCCATTGGAATTAGGTCAAATTATGCAATTTTCATATTATGCACGTGCCAGAATACGATGTGTGCCTATCTGTGGCGACTATAAGTCAATTTTGTTCTCTGATTGAAAGTTTGACTTTTTTACGCCAACAGAATTACTATTTCAGGTGCGTACCTGATCATTTTAATGAGCAATTTATTTGTACATCTTGTATCTGTACTTGCCTTTTTCAAACTATTAGATGAAACTAATTGTCAGTCAAAGCATTAGGGAGTGAAAAATATAAATCATATATCTTAATCAAACAATAACGTAACAAGTTTCTACAGAAATATGCCTTGATGTATGCCACACAATTTTTAAAACCATGACTTTTTTACACTTTACCATAAAAAGGGGAAAAAACGGGTAGCTGAAATTTTTAAATTAGCTTAAGAAATAATCAATGAACAGATTAAAAAAATATAGAGAATATAATATTTTAAATAATTTTTTATTTTCCATAAAAGTTTAAAAATAGTGAAAGAATGGAATGTTGGCAAACCCTGATTTACTTGGAAAAACACAAAGTAAACAGTAATTTTTCTTTTGTATCATACACTTAATATAAACAGCGATCTATAAAAAAAAGAAATTTACGATTGGTTACCTAGTTTTTGCGATATTCTAACTGAAAGAGGCCCAAATTACCTAAAAATTGTGTTTTGTGAAATTCTGAAAATCGGTCAACTTTGAAAATCTGTATTTGCTACAAAAAAAATCTGATGTAAGGGTTACATATTTGTACTCGTTGAAGAATTCTCAATAAAATGGGTTTATTCAAAACTTCGTTTGCGAACATGAAATTTTTGATTTTTGCAACGTGATTTCGTCTACTGTGAGTCGTTGCAAATTTTCCATTCTTCCTGTGTATATTGCGAGTCGCCTTTCGCACCCTACGTGATGCTTTCGTCACTAGCGCGGAGTGCCGTCCGCAGTGATAATTAATAATTGATTAATATCGACTAGTTTTAAACAATTCATTTATCACATAATAAATAAAATTAAAATTAAATAAATTTGCAGAAAGCCCTCATTGTCACATAACACAACTAAACTATCTGGCCGCACTGGTAATTTCTGCAGTAAACATGCATGTACTTAAGCAAAGTACTAACACTTAAAAAAAGGCCTCGAAGAAAGCCAAACACCATATAAAAAAAAAGAAGAAGAACTTGACGTTTATCTCCGTTAGTAGATCCTGAGACTCAAGAAAACTGGAGTTGTCAAATAAGGAACTGGCGTTGTCCAGCACCGTTTGCCAACAGCTGACAGGCCTCGAAGAACATCGAACTGTTTAGAGATTTGCTAGGTATAAAGCAGAGAAATGTCCGGCACACAAGTGGGAGCGAAGACGTATACATGAATTTTGTCAATAACGACGACAATATTAGTAAATTATTGGCAAGAACGAAAACTGAAATCGTTTTTGTGAACATAAATTAAATAATTTTGATTTTTTATATTAATACAAATGGAGAATCTACATAAGAAGTTCAAAAGAGATGGATGCACCCAATACGCGCTGTGCTTGCGTGCCATAGCATTTTTCTATTATATTAACATTAATTTACATTTTCCATTGCTTATTCTCTCGTCTTTTTACCAAAATCAGTTCTGCATGTTCAAATTTAAATCAAAGCACAGTGACGCATTGAGTTACCACTAAATTTGATGTTATTTGTTCGTGTTGCATTGGCAACACTGTACTTCTGCTCATCGACAGGAAAATATTGAGCAATTTACGCTGCTAAAATTTTTGTAAGTTTCAGTACTAAGTTTTAGCAAGCAATGTAAAGGTATATATAGTTAAAAGGTAATGTCTTGCCGAAACGAATTTCCGCAGATATGTGTATATGTGTTACTGGTTTTGCTTTAATTTGAACGGTACTTTCTTAAAATAGCATCTGAAGTGTGACCAAATTTTCATTTGCTTTGTACAGAGTCAGCAGTACGCTGCATCATGTTAATCTTGTATAATTAAAACATTGTACAAAAGGTAATTGAAGTGAATTTAACTTGAATAAAATGAATATCGTACATAATGTTACTGACTTTATTTCAACAATTAAACTTTTGGATAATGCATACATATGTGTTTTATTTTTTGTAAATCGTTGTTTCTACACGTAGGCTATTGTATTTGTTGTTCATTCGTCTTTCAAGTCTTTCGTTAAAGTTTTAAGTGTTTCTACCTCCTCGTCCCTCGAAACTTATTTTTGCATTTTACTTTTTAATATGTTGTTAAGATTATAAAAATGTAGCATTCCATAAACTGCCCCCAGGTTTTTGTTTTCGAATCATTTTTTTCTATGCGTGTCAGTTCTCAGTTTTTTTCTCAGTTTTTTTCTAAAGAAGCTGCAGAGGCAAGAAATATATATAAAAATGTTCAGAGTGCACTATACACACAAAATTTCACGTATGTCGACGTTTTGTTTCTGGGCAAAGAAAACTGCCATGCAAATTATTAAAAGCAGCAATCGATTTGCTGCTTCAAATATGGATTATTTTCTTGTTTTCTGTTTGTTATGAACTTTGGTCAGTGACCAAGTTATAATTTTTTATTTCTAATCTTCATTTTTTTTCAATAAATTTTCACCTTATAGTGAACGTTTTAAATTATATACAAATGACATAAAAAGAATTCTTAAAAACATATTCTGTTGGTGGTAATGGGCGTTTGACCACGCCCATTTTCGCACGTTACAAGTTTTACACTTCATAGACCACTCAGTAAAATTTTCATCCAACAACAGTGCAAAGTTGGTCTGTAATATTTTTCAATAAAGAGAGTACTGAACGGTGTTAAGTGTATGTTTTTTAAGATGATGTAATGGTCGTTTGAAAAAGTTTCGTAGTTTTCTTAAAGTGGGGTTTTAGTTTTTTTTTTTAAATATGCGTAAAGTAAAGTTTACGGCCAGAGAAAGTCCTAACCTGACTATGAGAGCATGATATTCTGAGAAAAATCAGAATACCAACAAAGGCTTTGCTAAATAGCGTCACAAAACTACAAGCTTGCATCAAATTTGTCCAAGAAGCAAGAAGTCCACATGTGCCGTAGACAGAAGTTTGAAAGCAACTTGGACAATTTGTTTGACATTTCCCATGTCAATACTCTTTAGATGATCAAAATAGAGGACAAAATATTTTTGCAACGTCAAAGAGAGCCGAGAAGGCCTGGTTGTTTTGGTGGCGTGAACAAAAAATGATTCGACAGAGAGGAATGTTCCAGACAACGGATTTTGGAAGAAGAAAATCGACTGAAAAAGTATATTTTGACAAACAACAAATTATTTTATAATATCTTAGGTTTTACTGCCACAAGAGGATAAATTTAATATGTCATCTAGCTCATTGTCAGTTGAGAGCAATATTGATTCTCTGCCGGATACATGTTGTGAAAATACAAAAGCTTAGAATTGATAAGACCAATGTGGAAGATGAGCAAATCAGTTTTTATTGCGTTGCGAACAGGATTATAGAAAAAAGTATTCCGATTGTGAGAAAATAAGTTTATTAAGAAAATATTCCAAAAACTAATTTAAAAGGCAAATTGTGTTTTTATCGATACATACAAAAATTTAAATATAAAGCAACACAATTCTATAGGACTTTTGTTTTATATTAATTGTAAATTTTGAACAATATTGGTCTATTTTCAAATAGAATCCGCACGGTTCAAGGTGACCTGAAATTTCCAAAATAATTTTTTTTATGCTACAACCAGGGACCGTAACGTTTATAATTTTTAAAATACAAATTATTAAATTAAAGTTATTTGTTGATTTTTATCAACAAAATTTATAAAAACTGTTTTTTTTTCGATCTAAATAAAAAAATTAAAGAATAATAATTAAATTCAAATTTTTTTTTTAAAATCGTAGTTTAACTCTTATTTTCTATTTTTTAAAAGTTGAAAAATAAAAATGTCTATTGAACCGGAAGGTGTAGGAGGGGTTGTAAGGGGAACGTCGATCCGACTCTCCTTGGATGTGCCTTTGATTATAGTACATGTCCCTTTTGGAAATACGACTTCCGGTTCAAAAAATATTTATATTCGAATTTTATTTTTCAACTTTTATAGTAAAAATTATTATTCAATTTAATTTTTAATATATAAAAGTTTAAAAATAAAATTTCAATACACATAAATATTCTTAGAACGAGAAGGCGTATTTCCAAAAGTCAAAATAAAAGTTATTTTTCATTTTTATTATAAAATTTTGAAAAATAACTCTTACCACTAAAAGGCGCTTCAGACGAGCGCTTCTTAACTGACCCTTTTTATTAAAAAGCTGTCGGTGTCGTGTGAACCTGCGAAATTTTAAAGCGTCGGTGAGAAACCGACGCTCACCGATGGAAATAGAACACGTCCTATTCTATCGGTTTTTTGCGTCGGTCAAATCGTGCCATTAACATCAATACGTTCACATTGCATTTTTTTCTGCTTTTCGGAAAAAATAAAGTGTGCATGAAGTAAAAGTATGTTGAGTGTGACCAGCTTCCCTAAGAACAAAAAACCGATGGGATTTTGGTCTGAACACCGATGCGAATACTCTGAATGGCAAAATTCACCGCCTGTTAAAAAGTGGCGCTGAAAAAACCCTCGTGTGCTTTTGTGCCAGAAGAGCTCGTTTTCATTCCCTATGCACACACATACACTGATATTTCTTAATATTGCGTACATTAGATTTCTGCGCAACGTACCTAAATTTTGAATAAACTATATATTTAAAAATAATAATTCATAATCAAATTGAACCAAACACCCGTATATTTAAGTAAACAAAACACTATTATAATATTGTTTAGAACGAGCTCTGCTGGCACAAAAGCAGCGCTCGTCGAGAAATCATACAGAATGAGAATATTCATCTCTTATCCTCTTTGTACATACAAACCCTGATATAGCCAGACAGAGACATAGGCCGAGCATGATCTGTTTGTATGTGTGCATCTTACAATAAATGTGCGCATATGTATAGATTGCATGGGTCGAATTGAGAAAATGTTCAACATTGCTTTGCCTCTTCGTTGACGCCATTAAGCTTTTATATGTAAACTCTCATACCCTGTAGGAGTTAAATTTTTAATAACAAATTTCCTAGGTTATTTAAATATTTATAATTGATAAAAAAAATATTTGCATTTGTTTGATCATCATTCTTTACGAAAATATTAAATTTAGTGCGTTTTTTTTTGTATAAAATAATGTGGGTAAAAAATTTTTAAGGCAGAGGGTATAGTGCGCTAGTGCGCATGCTTTCAGTTTCGCTGGCTGTGCTAGCTACGAGCTCTGCCAGTCGACTGAAGCGGCCACAAAAATAAAGTCCCTTTGATCGAAGCGTCCACTCTCAAAATATTTCCCAGCCGTGGGGACGCTCCGCGAGCAATAACGAATGACACATTCGTTTGTATGCGATGAGTTCTCTATAGGTTATTTCGTTAATCCTGTTTCTCATTACTCTTATTTGCGATCCCTGGTTATAGGCATGTCTCCAGCACCGCGAAAAATGTATGTTAGGAATTTGCTAGTTATAGCCGGGTATCCAGCACCGCGGAAAATAAAAATTCCTGTCAAACTTCATATAAAAAACACTGTGCCAGGAATTTTTATTTCACGTTTTCGTTTCTTGAGTATCCAGCAACGTAAACGAAATCCACAAATTATGCCTCTGAGATCAAGTTCTTGCCAAATTTATTTAATTTTCTCTCCTTGAAAGTATCTTTGTGAAGAAATTCCGTAAATTTCTGACACACAGCACACAATTGTAGATTACAGACATCAAATTATAGATCCCCTAACCAGTACCAATGCCTTATTTACAATTCGACGCACAGGTCATTACCGGGATAGACAGGTAGATTTAGATCGTACTTGCGTTGAAGTGCCGGCGGCACGAAGCGTCCACCTAAATAGTGATGTTTGCCCTTAAAGTGTTTGGCGCAAAGCTTTGGTGCAGTTAGTGAGATGAGCAGAGTGGGCTGCAGATCACATTCTCTGAGCTTGCCCTGCTCCACATCCCAACCGCTTGGTATATCTACACTGTAGAAATACAATAAGAAAAATTCATAAAAATACGTTATGTGGATAAGGTATTGTTCTACATGGGTACCTGGCTATAGGGAGTTTGGTCTGCTGCAGCAGTTCCACAACAGGCACAAAGTCGGCGCGTACAGGTGGCTTAAAACTGAAACCGAAAAGCGCATCTACAATTAAATCGAAACTATTGGCGGAAATCTCCACGGTGGGGCATTCGACAATGTTGCAAATCTCCATTCGCTTACACTGATATGCCAGATTCTCATAAATTGGTTTTGGCGTTGGCTTTGGATAATAAGTGGTGGTCTTGTATCCCAAAAGAGCCAAATGGCGAGCACAGACCAGTCCGTCGCCGCCATTGTTACCGGGCCCACAACAGACGAGAACACGGGAATAGCAATCGGCCGGAAAGCATTTCATCACGGCATGCGCGCAGCTGAGGCCAGCTAGCTCCATTAGCTGGTCCACACTAAATTTGTATTCATTGAAGAGATCCTGGTCCACACGAATGGCCTCGTTTTGATTTAAATATTTCATCGTGTTGCTTCTGCAATGACAAAATACTTTCCGTTGCATTGTTAGTTGCGGTTTAACGATGCTTGTAAAAATGCACTGGTAATGACTTTGCAGCCTGCTATTTGCCGAAATGTTGAATTTCACAAGTGAAGCTCGCATTTGTCTTGTTAAAAATAGCATTATATTGTACAAATAATTTGAAGCATGTATTATTTTGAAAATATATTTAATATTTATAAATCGGTTTACGTTTTTGTTTGTGAAGTTAATTCTTGCAAGAGGTGGAGAACTGTCGACCTCACTATCGGCATTATCGATGGTTGGGCACTATCGATTTGGTATCGATAACAACCTGAGACTCACGAGACTCAACCGTCAATAGTTTGGTAGCACATCACCAAAATAAAATTTGCGCGGTAATTACAATGTGGTGTTATTCCAAAGTGGTACAATACATTTAATATACATAAAAAAGCAGGGTAAAGTTCTGTTAGCAACTCTAAAAAAAAATCCTAGTAAGAGGGTGACTGACTGACTTACTGACTGGTGATTTCTCAAATGTCTAAAACATCGTCTTCCTAGGGGGCTATAGAGATGTTAATAGTGCGTCGTTTTTGCCTGCCGCGCAGATTTCACTTAACCCAAACACTTTCATAAATTGCATACAGATTCCATCTGTTTTTTTTCTCCTGAGTGAGAAATGCATAAAGGAAAAAACGCTGTCTCTCTTAATGGTAGATTTACAAACCGCACTATATTTCGGACAAATCTTTTCAGTGAGAATGATGTGACGAAGTATGAAGTCAAACAACACACTCTATCGCTGAATTTAATAAAATCCTGCATCGACAAAGAGCAACCTGCGCACGAAAAATGTTATGATCCGACTTGACTATCGCAACCAGATATCGATAAGGGATAAGTAAGATCTCCATATCTGGCGAGTCGGGTAACAATAATTTATATTTTTATTTTCGGAAAAAGTACTCGAACTGGTTTCACAACACCTAACATGGACAATCTGCTGGCAAGGATTCGGTGGACAGATGTTAGAATCCACCTCTACGATGCCCTCCATCCTATAGTCGATATTTCTGTGCCGACTCCCTAATACAAACTTCACCCAACCTCACCACATGCCCATCTCTCCCGAAAAAATAATTTAACAAACCATTTTTACTTAACGTTATAATATTTAATTATGTTCACTAATTATAATTATGCCTAACATTTTTAATCCCTATTCTTAAACAAATTCCATACGATATTTCACACTAAGACAGTTAACTAACACCACTAACAACTATCGCACGACACTGACCATGAAAATGTAAACAAACTAAATGTCTAAGTTTGTGTATAGGTGCTAAGTGCGTTAAATATTTAACATAAATAATAATTTAATTATAAAATAAATAAACACCGTATTTATTGTGTGTGATTATTATTTTGGGGGTAAGTATCGATATGGCTTCCCTAAAGAGCTCTTTGTGGGGACAGACTGGCAAGATTACAACAATGTATGTAAGTATGCTCACATATGCTTATAAACACGTACATAAATATTAACAATTATAACTAACATTTCTACAGGTGGACAATATCAATCAAGGGACTTTATGTGGGCGGCAACTCGAGCGCGGGGAGGTGCTGCGTCTGCGCGGATTAGCTGGCTGCGCCAAACTAGCCGAGACAATTGGCGCTTGGTGCATTAAACTGCGCCAAGCTGCCTGCAGGGACGGTCTCACTCGCTGTTCCGGTTGATGCTGTCGGTTCCTGCCTTTTTGTGTGTGCAATCCAGCCTCTACTTCACCCGGTAGTGTGGTGTGCTGTGTTGAGTACTGC
The DNA here is from genome assembly GCA_035043635.1 of Drosophila rellima. Taxonomy (NCBI): domain Eukaryota; kingdom Metazoa; phylum Arthropoda; class Insecta; order Diptera; family Drosophilidae; genus Drosophila; species Drosophila rellima. The sequence continues at coordinate 205,179 of JAWNMV010000316.1, read as the reverse complement.
TCCGTCTAGGACCCTCGTTATGTGTGCGTATTTTGTGGCTGCTGCGGCGTTTACGTGTCGTGTATTTGTGTTTTTTTGTTTGTTCGACAAATTAAATTAATTTATTTTATACTATTTATTTTATTTCACAGATTGTTACCGCGCACGACTACACTTTCTCTTCTCTTGCCTCAACCACGCGAATCTCTTCTTCTCTAACCAAAACTCAACTAAAACAACCCTAACCTCATATCCTCTTGTCAAAATCCTAATCTTCTTATTCCCTAATCTCTACTATTCTAAGTTTGGAATGTTTTGGTCGACACTGATTGGCTAAGCCGGTTCACCAGTTTTGCCTACTGCCCATAGGTGGCGCTGGTAACAGCTGGTGCCTATCGAATCGACAGCTTCGATAGTTCAGCGCCGACCATAACGAAAAAAGTAAAAGAAAGAACAGTAGTTTTGGTAAACGCTCTTTATTATTTACAACTTCCTCAAAACATCCCTGCAAAATTTTATTTTGCATTAAAATTTTAAAATTCAATTTAAAAAAAAAACTGCAGGTCTCCAGCAAATAATTTTGTCACCTCAACTCATCATAAATAACCCTCTTTCTAGGTTATTTTTTTAAGGGTTGCCGCAGCTGACAGACCTTTAAGCTTAGTACTCAAACTTAAAGCATAGTACTGACAGTTAAAAAAAGGCCTCGTAGAAACCTGAACTCCATATAAAAAAACGCTGGCGTAATTTGAAGAAGAAGAACTTGACATTTAGCTCCGCTAGTAGATCCTGAGACTCGATAAAAACGGAGCTGCCAGATAAGCAACTGGCGTTGTCCAGCACTGTTTGACAGGCCTTGAAGATCATCGAACTGTTTAGAGTTTTACTAGGTATATAGCAGAGAAATTTATTTATTTAATGTCAACTAAGGGCAGTTGACCAAAATTAAAGTAAAAATTAACTTAAATTTAAACAATATAAAGAAACTTTAGTAATTATATTAGTATTTATATATTAACTGAAATGTCCGGCACACAAGTGAAAACACAGACGAATGCATGAATTTGGTCAATAAGGACGACAATATTAGTTGATTATAAGCAAGAACGTAAACTGAAATGGTTTTTGTGGACATAAATTGAATAATTTTGTTTATTTTGTATTAATACAAATGGAGAATCTACATTAGAAGATGGGTGCACCCAATACGAGCTGTGCTTGCGTGCCATAGCATATTGCTCCTATGTTAACTTTAATTTAAATTTTCCATTGCGAATTCTCTCCTCTTTTTACAAAAATCAGCTTTGCATGTTCAAATTTAAAACAAACTACAGTTGAGGTATAGAGTTACCACTCAACTTTTTGTTATTTGTTCGTGTTGCATTGGCAACACTGCCTTTCTGCTCGTAGACAGAAAAAGATTGAGCATTGTACGCCGCTAAAAATTGTTTAAGTTTGAGTACAAAGCTTTAAGTTAATACATATTTACGATTGTGTTAAAATATAAGTATGTAGATATTAGTATGCATTGCAAAAAGCGATATGTATTAATGCCACTTTATAATTTTGCACCTCGACAAAAGCTGAGTGCTATGCGTTCTCCTGCAGGAGAGACGACAGACGACAAGCTAGTAAGCTCGCACATATGTTCAATAGGTTTTCATTTATTATCATTGTATTTATGTGCGTCAAGATAGCAACGGTTCGCCAGCAACGAAAAACGGAACTTGGTTCATGAGTCGGAACCAGTTTTGAATTTTAAAATGTTTTTCCACACTAAATCAATAAAGTAATGATGCAGAATTGTACAAAATTTATTTATTTATAGTCTTTAGGAATAGTATGGCGATTTCAGACTTTAAACTGGGTGAAACAAGTAATGATAAAAACTGACAAAGTTTACATTTTCAAAATTTCTTAAATATCTAAGATCAAAGAGAACGGCCCCGAAAACCGCTAATGCACGATTAAAGCCTACAATTTAACTATTCTAATGGGACCATTTTTAAAAAAAGTTTCCAGAACGTTTTTGAGATATTTTGGAAAGAACGCAGCTACCTCAGTGAAAGTCCCATACAAAATGACCGCCAAAATATATGCCTTGTTCTCAAACCTTAATATCTTTTCTCAGAAAGAACGGCCCAAAAAGCAGCACATTGCAAATTAAAGCTACAAGTTTGGGGAAGCTTTTTCAATTAAATTTAAAGACAGTTATCAGACAGTTTTTTAGAAAATTAATTTATTGTAAATTAACCCCAAAAAGTTCATGATCAAGTCCTATTGAACTCCAACGTGAACTGAACTACAACGCAACAGAAAGCTGGATGATATGGCTCGGATTATATGCGTTTGACTACAGCAGAAAGCTGCCACCTAGTTTTATGTGACGCACATTGCGAAAGTCATTAGGTTGGCAGCCCACAATAACATAAGGCGGCAATGCGCCAAAATACATAAAGCTATTTACTAAAAAAATGCCTGCTAAACATAAATACATCGTATAAATAATGACATTAACGTAAAAATGTAGTAGATATTCGGTAATTTTCATTCATAAAAAATGAAAAGACAACGACTATGTGCAACAGTATGGCAGCCTTTATTTACATATGTAAATACATACACAATGCTACCACGTTGTTTTATGCATGTGTATTTCAGCTGATATGCAAAATATCAAGCCGCGCGCTTAAAAAAGTTAGCAACGATTTTTAGCGGTGCCACATTTTTCACTTATGTACAAATGCTGCCACGTTGTTTTATGCATGTGCATTTCAGCTGAAATGCATAAAATTAAAAATGCGAATTTCTCAAAAACTGTCTGATAGAAATTGATAAAAATTGCGGCAATATGTAAGTAAGGATGGGACCTATATTCCCCCGTGTATCTGGGGCCGCGCGCTTAAAAAAGGTAGCAATGATTTTTAGCGGTGCCGCGGTGCCACATTTTTCACTGTATGTGTATTTCAGCTGAAATGCATAAAACTAAAAATGCGACTTTCTCAAAAACTGTCTGATACAAATTGATAAAAATTGCGGCAAAATGTTAGTAAAATTGGGGCCTATATTCCCCCATACCGTGCATCTGGGGCCGCGCACCTAAAATAGTTAGCAACAATTTTTAGCGATGCAACATTTTTCACTTATGTACAAATGCTGCCACGTTGTTTTATGCATGTGCATTTCAGCTGAAATGCATTAAATTAAAAATGCGAATTTCTTAAAAACTGTCTGATAGAAATTGATAAAATGTAAGTAAAATTGGGGCCTATATTCCCCATACCGTGCATCTGGGGCCGCGCGCTTAAAAAAGTTAGCAGTGATTTTTAGCGGTGCCACATTTTTTACTTATGTACAAATGCTGCCACGTTGTTTTATGCATGTGCATTTCAGCTGAAATGCATAAAATTAAAAATGCGAATTTCTCAAAAACTGTCTGATAGAAAATGTTAGTAAAATTGGGGCCTATATTCCCGCCTCGCCATATAAATCTTATTTTACCTGTATCTTTTTACCTATGTACTCCAAAAAAAAAAAGATTGAAGGTATGCCAAAGATATTCAAAATACCCTTCTAACGATATATAAAACATGTCTGTAGCTTCTATCGTTTGGATACTGTGGGGGTTCAGTTCTGCGATTTCCCGCTGAACTTGAGATTTTCTGAATAAGCCGTAGAACAAAAGTTTTTAATTTTTTGATTGGGAATAGATCCACACTCACACATTTTATCTATTTCAAAAATAAAAACAAACAGACAAACTGACTTTTTTTCATTTAATTTTGGACAGGCCACTAAAAATTTCAATTTAACTATCTTTTGAACCACTAAACGGATTTTTATGATTGAGGTGTCAACCGACGCGTATTTTTGATGAGTAGTAGAAAATTAAAAAATATTACCAAAAGGCCCCAACGCCCCATTTGCTGCAATCATCTACATTTCGCCCCTCCCCTACATGATTATCTCACGAACCAGATGAGTTTCTAAAAGTCTAAGTAAGCACTTTTGTTAGTTAGAGCTATACCTTTCGATCGGTATAACTCGATCCGATCGGACAGTCGATGCGAATTTTCCATTCTTTCTGTGTATATTGCTAGTCGCCTTTCGCACCCTTCGTGATGCTTTTGTCACTAGCGCGGACTGCCGTCCGCAGGGATCCTGGAAATATTTTGAGCGCTCGAAATGTTCAATAGTTTGATGTCTGGCTAGCGAACTGCAGTCCGACAGCATAACACCAAAAATCTCTGAAAATATGAAAAATCGTTCTAAATCAATGAGTCATCCGTAAAATCTATTAAAAAATAACTACCTTTATTAGTCGTAGGTTGTATAAGTGGTAGCAACTTGAATTGGATTGCGCCACAATGTATCTTTTACAATGTTTATAAAGCAGTTAATCATATTTCAAACATATAAATATAAAACGCTTTGCAAAGTCAGCTCTCGCGTTAAAGAGCAAAAAAATACATGTAACAATGCGGTGTAATTTAACCCGATTTCTTTTAAATCGACTAAAAGTGTAAATTGTAAAAAATGATTAAAAATGTTAGAATATTTCCACTTGCATGAAAATTATGAGTCTCTTTTATATACATACATACGAACATTTATATAAAATTGGATTGTTTCAGTCACTTAATAAAAGTACGGATGCGAAAAAAGTTGATACTCTTGGAATATGTAACACATAAATATACTCGTTAATACTTAATATACGTTGAATTTAAGCCACCATCTAAAATGTTTCAATGTGCAAGCGCTCGTGTCGTAGCTGAGAGGCGTGTGTGCCAAATCGCTTGTGGCAATGGCCGCACTGAAAGCGCCTCTGCCCCTCGTGCACAACTCGCACATGCCGGCTGATGGCGCTCTTATGACGAAACAGCTGAGGACATTGTTTGCACTTAAACTTCTCCCAGTCGGGATTGTGTATGCGTAGATGTGTGAGCAATTCGGTTCGTGTTACCTTCGCGACTCCACAGTGCTCACAAATGTGAGGTTTCTCCTGCGCATGTCGCTTCAGATGCTCGCCCAGAGCATTTTTAGTACTATACCTGCGATTGCATTGTTCACAGATCAAATCCAAGTCCTCGCTGGTCATTTTTGTGGCAGCGGCTGCAGTCGGATGTGCATTGCGCATATGTGATCGCAGTTGCTCATAGCGAGTAAACGCTTTGTCGCAGTTGCGACAGAGAAATGGTTTTGGATGGCCCTCGTGCACGCTGCGTATGTGCGCCTCCAAATAGGGCAGCTTATACACCTGCTTGCCACACTGCTGGCAAGCAAGCAATTTGCGTTTGTTGACTGTAGAATTATCAGTCGCTTTGCAGTTTATGCTGGTCTCACCATCACTTTGTAAAACCTGGCCGTCAATGTTAGCATCCGCGTCTGCGTCTTTATCAAGCTCTGAATCGCACTCTTGCTGCTGTTGCTGCGTGTCGTCTTCCATGGGCTCCTCTTTCACGAGCGGCAACTGCAAAAATGCTAGCTCAGCCCTAAAACAAGCTGACTCAACTGTAAACATGTGTATATACCAACCAAATGTTTTTCAGCATCGGAGTCTTCAACTGTAGAAGTCATCGGGCGACCCGGCTCATCATCGTCTACGGAGATTGTCAGGCGCATTAACATCTCGTTGCTCTGCTCGGCAACGGCGCACAGCTGTTGAAAATATTCGACGGCATTGTAGCACAAAGCGCAAACATTCTGTGGAAAAGTGTCTGGTTGCTGAAACACGTCAATCGCAAAAAACTGATTTAACATCTTGGCCAATTCGGGTAAAGTCTTTGAGTTGTAACTGGTTTTGCTCCGTAGCGAGTGATGGCTGTCAGCTGTTGAATGATGCTGTTCGTTAATCTGCCGCATATGACGTAGGCATATGCGACATAATTCCGAAATATTTGCAAAAGTTAACATATTGAAAAACCAATTTAATCGTTTTGCGCACGAAACGCACAGCCGTTTTGAGTTCAGGGAACGTACAAATGTGACCAATTAACGAAAGGAAAAAAATACGACTGCTTTCCAATTAACAGAATTTTAATATAACAATAAATTTAAATATGTGGAACAAAGCTAAAAACATTGAAGCAACTAAATGGCATAGAAAACTATTTAATCTGATTTGAAAATATAGGTGTAATTTTCCATTTGAAATATCAACTAATCGATACCTCTACCCTACCTGTTATATTATCAAAGGGCAAAAAAGGGTATAATGGGATGGTGAAATGCATGTAACATGCTGAAGGAATCATCTCCGACCCTATAAAGTATATATATTCTTGATCAGTATCAACAGCGGAGTCGATTGAGCCATGTCCGTCTGTCTGTCCGTCTGTTTGAACGCAACGATCTCAGAGACTATACGAGCTAAAAACTTGGTATGTAGATTCCTGGATACCAGGCGCAGATCAAGTTTCTTTTTAAATTTTGATCGGACTACTATATCATATTGCTGTCATAGGAACGATTAGTTGAAAATGAAGTTTTAGTACGAAAAACTTTTTTGTTGTCTGAGATAAATATCTCAACCAAACTGACAGAAATTACATCGGAGAAGGTTCCAAGTGATGGCGAGCCTAACGGCGTGCAAATACGTATTAGGTTTGAGCAAGGGGCAGAGCCCCCCCTTTTTTAATGGTACTGTGGCTTGGTATACGCAATTTAAAAAATTTCTGATATCTTCTAAGAACAACCTCTTTACGAGGTAAAATTCTAGCATGCCCCAAAATTTCTGATATCCAATTTTGTGACGAATGATATTAAATTTGATATAAAACTTATTCCAACAAAAAAAAATTTGGCATTCGGCACTGCGCAAAAAAGTAATTTTTACTAGGTAAGAAGAATCGGGACCATTAAATTTTGATGCAAAAAGATTCATCAAAGAGATCCAATAGTAACTGCACAATTTTCAAAAATCTCTTCGCTAGTATTTTTTATAATTTTTTGAAAATTAATAAAAAATGATTATTTTAACCCTTTTTTTCATCCTTTCCATACAAATTTTTTCCATCCAAAATATCATAATAGATACGATTTTCGAAAAAAAAAATTTTGCAGTCACTATTACAATTGTTAAAAGAAGCTTTTTGCATAGAAACATTTTTATTTTCACCGAGGAAAAATGTAAAAAAAGTATACCTTTACAAAAGTCTGAAGGTATTTCCAAAAGCCCTTCAAAATACCTTACCAACAACATGTAGAACATATCTGTAGCTTCTATTGTTTGGATACTGTGGGGTGTTCGTTTTAGCTAGCTATTTTTCAAAAAGTTTTTTCAATTTTAACAAACAAACCGCAAAAAAAAATTTTTTTTTCAAAAAAGTATTAGGTTAGTATCTTTTGTTTTAATTTTTGCCAATTAAAAAATTTTTTTTTTTTAAATTAATAATGAAAAAAAAAGTTTTTTGCAAATTTTTGCAGATCTCTACTTTTTCTTTGCTGTGTTTTTGAGCAACAATCAGAAAATGGTTTTATAGTTCTTCCGCTGCGGCTTGAGATTAATGGCGCGACATCAATCTAAAATTCAACGTCTTACAAATTTTCGAAGTAATTCCGACATTTTTGAGTATATTTCCAGTTTTATTCCACCGATTAAGTGAAGCAAACACTCAAATTTATGGTATCTAAATCCTCTCTTATACACAGTTTTGGGATCGGCCAAGTAGTTCAGATCCGAGCGATTTTAAAATTATACAAAATCGTTATTTTTTGTAATTTTTTGAGTTTGAAAACTCACATATCGCCCTGGAAAAGGTTTCTAAGGTTTTAGGTAAAGTTGATTCTGTTATAAAGAAAATAAGCTATTATTCAAGCAAATCCATCAATAAATTGCGAAGTAATGCATTTTTCAGTGGAAGACCATAATTCAGCTTTTTATCGATTTTCAAGTTAGGTTCGTATAGCAGCTATATGATATAGTGGACCGATTTCAACCAAATTTAGTCATGATGTATAGAACCATCCCAGATGCTGATTCTGTCAGATTTGTTTAAATATCTCAAACAATAAAAAAGTTTTTCTTACTAAAACTTGATTTTCGACTGATCGTTCCTATGGCAGCTATATGATATAGACTTACACCAAATTTAGTCCGGATGTAATAGGAAAAAGAAAATTAATAATCTGCAAGTTTAATTGAGGTAACACCAAAAATTAAAAATTCATAATGAATAATAGCTTATTTTCATCGTAACAGATTGAACTTTACGTAAAACCTTAGAAACAAATTTTATTTTGGTGATTTATATTTTTTCCACGGCGATAACTGAGTTTTCGAACTCAAAAAGTGACAAAAAAGAACGATTTTGTAACATATTAAAATCGCTAGGATCTGAACTACTCGGCCGATCCCAAAACTGTATATAAGAGAGCTGTAGAGGATACCTTCAGATACCTTGAATTTGAGTGCTTGCTTGACTAAATCGGTTGAATAAAACTGGAAATACACTCATAAATGTCAAAACCACTTCGAAGATTTAAAAAAAAATTTAATATTTCGAAAACGCCTCTATGAAAAAATTTTAAGTTAGATTTTCGTATTTAGGACGCCAATTTCCATGAGAATATCACACTTCGATTTAATTCACAAAATGGCTGTTAACTAGTGTTATTGGTCATAAATCTGGATTTATCTCTCCTAGATTCAACTCAAATTAATTGTACATTTTTGTTAAGTACAACTTTAACTTTTTGTGATCAATATCATTATTTAAAATCAGTTAAAGTTAAGCTTAACGGTTCTTACCTTGCTTGACCAAACCCCGAAAAACTATGCGAGTGTTATTGCACTCATTCCTAAATTGAAGGCCTTTGGGCAGAATTTTATTACTGATCCTGATTCAAAATGATTTTCTGCAAACGAAGAATGTTCTGGTTGATTTAAATGTAATTGAATGTTGTCACTTTTTTTTCACCAAAAGTATAATATTGATAAGGCCACTAGGCCACTTATAAAGTCCCTTAATAGCGCTAAAAATCAAGAATGATCCAAAAATGATGGAAAAAATAAATTTGACTGCTCACAGTGACCACACGACCACACTGTCAGCTGTTGCTCGTTATCCGATGCTATTTTGCATGCATTTCAAATGCCCCGGTCCAATAACCGTTATCTTTTGAACAAACATTTTTTTGCTCTGTGCTTTTCGTACCATTTGAACATTTCTAAATTGACTTCTAAAATCTCATTGACCTTAAAATTTTTTTTTTTTTTAATTAAGTCCCCTTAGATTGGCAAAAGTTTTGTTTTTTTTTAAAGCGCTTTAAGGTTAGTACACCTACAAAATTTAAGGAGGCGTAAAGTTATAAAGCTATATTTTTCTGTCGAGGAGCAGAAAGACACTGCTGCCAATTAGAGATGGGCACGGCCCTGTGCGGGCTTCGTGTCCCGGGGGCCTCTTCAAAAAATCCCCGGGCTTCGTGCATGAAAATCGAAAACGGGCTTTTTTTCGTGCGGGCCCGGGCCTAAGCCAAAAGCCTGGAGGCCCGATAGGCCCGAAAAGTCACGATTTAAAAAATATTTTAATATCGAGTGGTAAAAATATTTCTATAATTCACTGCTATATTATCTACACATCTCTTTTGTCGATATGACACTTATCGATAAGTTTGTCAAACTTAATTTCACGTGTGTTTATAAGAAGGCGACCAAGCGGCAAAATTAATAAGGAAAAAATTACATTTTTTTTTCTACAGTAATATCGGGCCGTGTTCGGGCCGGGCCGGGCCTCTTGAAAATTTGACCGGGCCGGGCCGGGGCTTAAAAATTTGTTTCGGGCACGGCCCGTGTTGCCAATGCAACACGAAAATATAACAAAAAATTTAATGGTAACTCTATGCGTCAACTGTGGTTTGTTTTAAATTTGAGAATTCAGAACTGATTTGGGTAAAAAGACAAGAGAACAGAAAATGTAAATTAAAGTTAATATATTCGAAATATGCTGTGGCAATCAACTACACCGCGTATTGGGTGCACCCATCTCTTTTGAACTTATGTGAATTCTCCATTTGTATTAATACAAAAAAATACCTAAATTTTTCAGCGTTTTTTTTATAAGTTCAGGTTTCTACGAGGCCTTATTTTAACTGTCAGTACTATGCTTTAACAAAATATTGCCAATACTCAATTCTTATTTAATTTTTTTAATATTGGATTTTAGTTCTATGTTTAAGAGTTACAGCTAATCATAATATAGATATCAGACTTTAGTTGAAATTTGAGCTAATTTGTTAAGTCCGCTGTTCATGAGAAGTGAACGAGGAGCAATTGAGCAATGTGAGTGGATTGACTCATTTCGAAAATAAGAACGAGAGAACATGTTCACCTAAATAGCTAAATGTGATGTGCATGTGCGTCAAGATAGCAACGGTTCGCCAGCAACGAAAAACGGAACTTGGTTCATGAGTCGGAGCCAGTTATGAATTTTATCATTTTAAAATGTTTTTCGAAACTTAATCTATAAAGTTATGATGCAGAATTGTAGAAAATTTATTTATTTATAGTTTTTAGCAATATTATGGTAATTTTAGACTTTAAACTGGGTGAAACAAGTGAAGATAAAAACTGAAAAAGATTACAGTTTCACCATTTCTTAAATATCTAAGCTCAGGAGGGCTGCCCCCGAAAACCGCTTATACAAGATTAAAGCGTGCAATTTCACCTTTCTAATGATACCATTTTTAAAAAAAAGGTTTCAGAACGTTTTTGAAATATTTTGGAAAGAGCGCAGCTACCTCGGTGAAAGTCCCATACAAAATGTACTGCCAAACTATATGTCTTGTTATCAAACCTTAATATCTTTTCTCAGGAAGGGTGCCCCATAACGCGGCACATAACAAATTAAAGCTACAAGCTTGGTGAAGCTATCGCAATTAAATTTAGAGAAAGTTATCAGACAGTTTTTTAGAAAATTAATTAATTGTAAATTAACCCCAAAAAGTTCACGAGCAAGTTCAATCGAGCTGGTAGCTCCAATGTGAACTGAACTACTACTCAACAGAAAGCTCGTTGATATGGAGCGGATTATATTTGCCAGACTATTTTCGTTGCTAACTTTTTACTCAATTCTGACTGCTTGCCCCCAGATGCACGGTATGGGAGAATACAGGCCCCAATTTTACAAACATTTTGAGGTGCCTGTCATCAATTTCTATCAGACAGTTTTTGAGAAATTTGCATTTTTGTATATTCTCCATTTAACATACATAAAATAACGTGGCAGCATTGTGCATGTACATATGTAAATAAAGGCTGCCTGACTGATGCACATAGTCGTGATCATTTCACTTTTTATGAATGAAAATTACCGAATATATACTAAATTTTTACATTCATTAATAATTAATAATAATTAATAATAAAGTTTAAAGTCTAAAATTGCCATAATATTGCTAAAAACTATAAATAAATAAATTTTCTACAATTCTGCATCATTACTTTATTGATTAAGTTTCGAAAAACATTTTAAAATGATAAAATTCATAACTGGTTCCGACTCATGAACCAAGTTCCGTTTTCCGTTGCTGGCGAACCGTTGCTATCTTGACGCACATAATATATTTTAGTATGAACATAGCACAAAAATCTACAATAAAATATCGATGTATCGACAAATTATTGTGGAGTTAAAGCAAAGTACTCAGTAGCTTAAAATCATGTTTAAAAGCTATCACTCCATATAAAAAATGGGTTACAAACTGGCTCGAAATTATTTTGTAAGGCTATTTCTAAACCCTTGTATTCAGTACCTAAATGTGGGCTGCTCAGGAAATTTTCGAGTGTTTTACAACGCAGTTGGGGAAACAGCTAGTAGATTTATTTTCGATCGATTCAATCAGTGTTTCGACTAGTCGAAATATTTTCGATTAGAAATGACGGCCAACAAGTAGCAAAATAAAAGACAGATTGAGCTATTCGTACACGAAGAGAGAATCCGACCAATTGGTGAGGTGAAACGGAGGCCAATCTTGTGGGATTTACCGACAAAAATCACTTCGATAGAATTTTCATTTAAAGTGCCTGGGAAAGCTACTTTTCTATATCGCCCATTGATGTATCTTTCTCGCAAAAATGGGTTCACCCAATATTTGCGCCGTTTGCGTTCCTGCTCTTCTTCCGCCTCTTTCAGAACAGCATATAAGTGGTCATTAATCCCATAATTAGGGTATTAGTCGCTGCTATTTTTCTTTGAATCTCTATTTGGTCCATTTTCTCACTTTTATGAACAATTTCATTTATATGTTTCGTTTTGCACAGTGACGCAACAGTGTGACCAGTCAACTTTTCAGAGATTTTTGGTGTAATGCTGTCACACTGCAGTTTGTAAGCCAGATATCAAAACATTGATCATTTTGATCGCCCAAAATGTTTTAAGTTACTGGGTACTTTGCTTAAGTAGGGAAATATCGTCTTCAAGAAATCGATGTATAGATGTTCCGATGGTTTATCACATCTCACATCACTACACACTAGTCGCCTATGCGTTTTCTGTCTTGCAAATTAAGGTTTAAAGATTTTGTTGAATTGTTCTAAAGTTTGAATCCATCAAAGGCTCTTGATTAATAACATGGCATTAAACCCACAATACGAGGACATTGGAAAGGGATTTGTTCAGCAATATTATGGAATTTTTGACGACCCGGAGAACCGCGCTAACGTGGTTAACTTCTACAGTGTAAGTAGCGTCTATAGCTGCCCAATTCTCTCAGCGTGTTGTCATCGTCATCCTTAATTTGTGAGTTTAACCTATATATAAATATATAAACCTACAAACATATATGATAAAGACAGTTCACTGTTACTGCTTGTCGCACAGATGACGCGTCCTTGACAAACAGCTTGAAACATAATTATTGCATGGATCTGAGTTGACAAAAAGAGCGCGAAAATTATTTTTGTGCTACGTAGTAAATCAAACCTGTTAGGGTATAATGTGCTTATAGGCTCCGATAAGTTTTTATAAGTACATTTTATGACAACATTATGAATGCCGTTTCCAAAATGACCCATGCAAAGTATGACACATACACTTGCCAGAAAAACTATGCGTACAAGCTTAATGCGAAACTTTGATTGTAAAAAAAGAATATTTGTATTCATGATATTGTCTTAATTTTATTTTTAAATGACTAACACATTAATTATAAATAATTCTAGTAAGTTTTCTTTTTATTATGAATACAAGTATTCTTTTTTTACAATCAAAGTTTCGCATTACGCTTGTACGCATAGTTTTTCTGGCAAGTGTACGTCATCACATAAATATATATGTATGTACATTTGTATCTACATTTATACATATGTATACAGAAGTACCTGCATTTACATATATGTATATGACGTATCTATGACTATGTTTTTGTTTTTGCCCGAACGCACTAATCAAAAGTTCGATGTTTGTTTTTTTTTTTTTTTTTTGCAGGCAACAGACTCCTTTATGACCTTCGAGGGACATCAAATACAGGGAGCGCCAAAGATTCTTGAAAAAGTGCAGGTATATGTAGCTCCACCCATACATAGAGACAATACCTCCAATTACTCACAAATTTTTCTTTTTCCCTTTTGCTATTATAGAGTCTTAGTTTTCAAAAGATCACGCGTGTTATCACGACTGTCGACTCGCAGCCCACATTCGATGGGGGCGTGTTGATCAATGTGCTTGGACGTCTACAGGTGAGAATCTTTGAGCAATGGTGGTCGTTAACTACTTGGTCAATTAAAGTTTGGGTTATTCGTTAAGCATATTATCTATATTTGTATACATAAAAAATGCAATATATATGTATACATCATATATATTGACGCAGACAGATGAGGATCAACCACATGCGTATATTCAGACATTTGTGCTTAAGCCTGTGGGAATAAGCTTCTTTGCAGCACGATATCTTTAGGCTTGCGCTGCACGATGTGTAGCCCAACAGAGAGCGATAATCACAACACTCAGAGAGCAGTCGAGGCCAGGCAAAGTAAAAATTATTTTGTTGAATCTACTCGTAACAACAACCAATCAACAAAAAACTACTTATTGAGTTAAATAATTTTGTATAATTCTTCTACTGAACCTTGCTAACAAAACAATATGCATACAATCTTACATATTCTTATGTATAAATAAACAAATTATGTATACCTCACACATTCATAAATAAGCACTTACTGCTTTGGCTCATCATGATCGCTATCTTCCTACTTCTTTGCGTGCGTTGCCATTGTAGTAAGGCAATTGCCGATAATTAAATTCTATAAATTACCATTCTATTCATTAGTACTTGTTTTTAAAAACTAATAAGCGCGCAAATTATATTTTGGTGACGTTGTATTTGGTTGAAGTGTTGCCATAAAGCCTTTGCAGTCGTAACACACATCAGTCATAGCTATACATGGACACACATAAATAAACTTACATCAACGACAGTCTGCACTAACGTATGCGGAATGAAATACGAACAATATTTAACATGTTCTCAATAATTTTCAAGAATTGTCAGAGTAAATCACAACTATTTCAGCATGCAATGCAATAAAAATTAGCTTCCTTGATAATGCATGATTGCTGTAATGTCTCTGAGCACAGCAGAGCGTCGGAAATTGATTTGCACATATTGCGCAAATAACCCATCTCGGTCGAAAAATTAAATTTTTCATTACTTTTCTAGTATGGGCTTTAAGAAAACTTTTATTTATAAAGTAATTTCTGATGTTCAGAATGGAAAAAAAAAATGGATAGAGCCCCTGGGTTCGGAAAAAAAGCCCATTACAGCAGTCTGGAGTTAGAGCCAAATTAAATGCTAAAATTGTGGGTCGCACAGCAAAATTGTATCGTGCGCTTGCCAAAAAAAAAAAATGTGATTGACAAAACTGTTAAAAAGTATATAAAAGACATGGGAGTGATGAAATGTTCTAATAAAATCGTACCTAAAGTCACAGAATTACAGAGAGTCCATAAAACTTCAGCTGCGTGCGCTGTCTAGAAATTTGTTTTCTGCAAGTTGCTCAAAGGCTGGCATAATGGATGATGAACGTATTTCACAGTGGAGGATCATGAATGGACTCCGAAATATTACATTAAGCTTCCCAATACTCAACCACCTAAAAATATGACTGAAATTGAAAAAACAAAGTTTAATAATAAGGTTTTATTATGGCTGGCCATAAGCGAGCGTGGAATCAGTGGTCCTGTATTTTTTAAGGCAGGATTGGCCGTGAATGCGCAATACTACAAGGACAATTGTCTTCCGGCGCTTAAAAAATTTATTGATAAGTATCGTGCGAATGATAATACGGTTTTTTGGCCCGACTTAGCGTCTGCTCATTATGCCAAAACAACTCTGGAGACTCTTGACCATTTGAGCATTGAGTTTGCGCCTAAGCTGTAAAACCCTCCAAATGTGCCTCAGTTAAGGCCAATTGAAAAGTTTTGGGCAAATTTGAAAAGAAATGTTTACAGCAAGGGATATAAGCCAAAAAACTTCGACTGTTTAATATTAAAAATCAAAAGAGAGCTTGCTAAAATGGATACAAAAGAAATTCAGGAGGCTACGCGCAAGGTACCCAAAGATATAAGGAAGGCTGATCGCTATGGTCATGAATATTTTTTGGAAAAATAGCTTAAAGTCTAATTAAAAACATAAAAAATTTAAGTTGCTCGGACTTGGAATAAATTTGTTATTTGTGTTACTACAGTTGTTCGTATTTCATTCCGCATACGTTAGTGACGAAAGCATTACGACGGGTCCAAAAGCCTACTAGCAATATATACAGGAATCCGATCGAATGGTATAGTTTTAACTAATAAAAGCGTGTACTAAAACTTTTGGTTTCGATACTAGAATTTCACCTCGTAAATAGGTTATTTTGTGGTGTTGGTTTTTTCGGAAAAATTTCGTCAGCAAAGTTGCATGAAATAGTTCAGGCTACATGTTTTGGGAACATACCAAACCTCCAAATGGTTGTTTTGGTGGTCCTTTGGGGTCAATATGTCAACAAAATCAAATATCGACCACTTTTTTTTATTTTTTGTTCATGTTATCCAGCAATCAAAATGTACTATCTGATACTTATGCCAAAACGTAATTCCTTTTATGACAAGTAGCTTAAGCAAAGAAATCATGATAAAAACAAGTCAGCAAGCAATGGGTCATGCCTTTCGTTGGACCCAAAATAGGGGGAAACCCTTAAGTTTGGTCAAATCTTTTTGTTTGACTTGCACAGTGAAATTATCCACCTTAACCTATTTTCAGCCGCGATCCAAAAATGATTGTGCCCTTGGTTAAAAACTACTTTTGTAATTAAATATTATTTTCTAATTTCCTTATCTTTTTTTCTTTTAAGTTGGGATGACCGAAGTGCACATTTTCTTAAAGCCAGTAAAATTTCCTAATATATTGCATATCCACATTTGGCATTGAATATATGGGTTAACAAAAAAAAATCGATCTGAAAATTTAAAATTTTGCTGTTTGACTACTCGAACAACTTACGAAAATGGGTCAATCGCATTAAGATCGGATTAAAATAGGAGTTTTGAATGGTTTAAGTTTTTAAGCAACGTAACAAAGGCCTATACAATAACTTCTACGTCGTTGGAGTTTCAGTTTCATTGATAAAATTAATATACATATATTTAAATAGAGTATTGGGTATCTCACAGTCGCACAGTGGCGCCGTAAAGGAAAATCCGTTGGAAAAATCAAAAGTTTCATGAGCGCCAAAGAAATGTTGAATAAACCCATTTAATAGGGAATTGATCAGCGATTACAAATATGCCACCCTTAATAAAATCAGATTTTTTTTGAAGACATAGCCCTTCAAAGCTGACAGATTTTCAGTGTTTAAAAAAACACATAATTTTTAGGTAGTTTGACCCGTTTTCAGGTATATTATCACAAAAACTACTTGATGTATTTTTTAATTGTATAATAAAAAAAGTTTACTGTTTGCTTTATGTTTCTCCAGGTAAATCGCTATACTTTATTTTTTTTTTTACTATTTTTAAACTTTGGTGGAAATTATAATAAATTTTATTTTTGTACAGATACAGGATGCACAAATAAACTACTCCTTTAAATTAACAGGTACCCACCTAAAATAGTAATTATGTTGGCGTAAAACTAGCCAAACTTTCAATCAGAGAACAATATTGACTTATGGTCGCCACAGGTAGGCACAAATCGTATTCTGGCACGTGCATAATATCAAAATGATGTAGAAATCCGATTTAAACCAAATTTGGTCAGGACATATAGGTTCATTCCAGATGCATGTTCTGTAAGATTGGTTTAGCTAACTCATTCAAAAAATATGTTTTTCGTACTCATACTTGATTTTCGACTGATCGCTTCTATGGCAGCTATATAATAAGTGGTCCGATTTGAACCAAATTTGGTCAGGATATTTAGGTCTATCCCAGATGCGTATTCTGTAAGATTGGTTCAGATAACTCATTCAAAAAATATGGTTTTCGTACTTATACTTGATTTTCGACCGATCACGATTTTAACCAAATTTGGTCAGAATGTATAGAACGCTTCCAGATGCATTTACTGTCAGACTGGTTGAGATATCTCAAACGAATTGTGATGAATATTTTATAGAAAATTCAAAATAAATTAAAAAAAAGCTTAATTTTTGGATAGTAATTTTAAAACATAAAAACCTTAAAAAATAAAAAATTTAAATTAATTTTGTTTTGCCTTGGATGGGTCCCCTGTCTTTCTTCTTAAGATGTTTGCAACAAAAAAACCTCGGTGTATCGACTATATTGATCACACTTGTTAATTTTTCTTGAAATTATAATAGTCTAGGAAATCGAATTCTGTTATTGCATTCTTATGTATACTTTTCCGTCTGCAATGGAATGTCACCTTTGGTAAGCCGAAGATAACGTCTCTTTATTTTTGGTGAATTTTTTTTTCTTGTTTTAATAATGCCCATTCATTAACCATGTATATGCACACATTTGCACAATGTTTACAAGCATTCTCTATTAACCAATTAAATAATGATGGTATATTAACAAATATTTTTTTTTAAATATTTTTACAGTGCGATGATGATCCTCCACACGCTTTCTCCCAGGTATTTGTGCTAAAAGCCAATGCCGGTACCTATTTCGTAGCTCATGATATATTTCGACTTAACATACACAATTCTGCTTAAGGGACGCACCACAGCCACCACCAGCAACAACATCCAAAGATCCTCTCGAGTGAGGTGAAGAACATTTAAGAAGAATTCTTTCTCACGCCAATCAAACATGAAAATCATAACAATAAAATACAAAAGCTAACAAATGCTATTTTCATGATTTCCATGTCAGTAGCTAATTGATGTATGTTGTGGGCGGGCCTCAGTCTAATTATAATTACTTTTGATGCATGTATATGGTTTATATTTTTTTATTGACTTAAAAGAAAAAAAATATATATATAAATATGGCACACAATATGTATACATATAATTTATGGAAAAAGACAAAACAAAAATGTATGTTAGTGAGACTACTCAAATAAAAGCGCTGTTTTCTTTTGAAAATACGCAATATATCATTTGCAATGAAGTTAACGTGTTACATAATTATAATAAATATGTAGGTATATAAGCTTGTTTAGGAATAAATGCATGGGTGTGGTTAGTTCAAGAGTATCTCACTTATCCCGAAATGTAAATATGGCATCGAAGCCAAACAAAACGCCATTCACAATCGACAGAGAGGCCTTGATGAGTGCCAGATCGCGGGTACGAGTCCGAAACGAGAACTCCCATGCTTCTATAATAAAGATGCCACTGGCTACAAACAGCACACATCCTAGAACACTGAAGAATATATCGATCCGCTTGTGAATTGGAGCTCGCATTAAAACGCCTTATGGAAGATAAGAATAAATGTAAAGAGAATTTCGTATTTACATACGCAATTTGCTCACCTGCAAAAACGCCAATAACCACAATAATGTAACCAGTAAATGTGCCTGTTGCCATAAACGATGTGATAATGTCGCGATCGTTGAAACTGTAGAAATGCAACACAAGACAGGCAATGGAAAATGCCTAGAGATAACCAGAACGAAATATCCAACAATTGTATTTTAAATTTGTTAATTTCAAACTATTTAGACTATTAATTATAAGAGTGGATTGAAGTAAAATTTTTACCAATTCTAAAAATTTAACTACGTTCAGGCGGCCTTTACGTTCACCGTGAGACATTTTTGGAACTTTTTCGAATTATCAATTTGATTACTTGAAATCCTTGGGAGCCTTCTCAGCCACGTGGTCAGTTGAATGTTGTTTCAGCGGCGACGCACGTTCACGATCAAAGTAGAACGATTACTAATCTGCAGTCGTTGCCCCAACGAATACTATGCAAATTTGAACATAATTTTTATGTTTCATGACAACAACAATGAGCACCCATAGCCATAAAGCAGCGCCCTCACCGCGCCTAATAAATCGAGCGCGAAATTAATTAATTACACTCAAGAATCGGAGGAAAAAGGCATTTTATTTTTGAAGTACATGCCACCTGCAGTTTTCTTTAGCAAAAAGTTGACAGTCAACTACAAATTCAGACGATGATCAAAATGGAGAAGGAGGATGCAGATTACAGAGCACTTTTGTTTAATAATAACAAGAAAAGGTTATTGTCGGCGCGACGAAAATTTGTTACTCTTGAAAAGCCCTGTATTGGATTGGATTTTTAAGACAATATCACACACATAACACTAGTTTACAGCCATTTTGTGAATTAACTCGAAGTGTGATATTCTTATGGACATTGGTGCCCTAATAACGAAAATCGCACTTCAAATTTTTTTCATGGAAGTCTTTTTGAAATATTAATTTTTTTTTTTTCGAACTTTAGAAGTTGCTCCAACATTTTAGACTATATTTCCATTTCTAAATTACCAATTTGGCCTAGCAAGCAATCAAACTAAAGTAAACCTTCTACAACTTTTTTCATACAGTATTAAGATCGGGTCAGTAGTTTAGGTGCTAGCGATTTTAAAAGGCTCGAAAATACGTTTTTTTTTGTGACTTTTTATACCCGTGCCCATTGAAAATGGTCAAAAAGGGTATAATGGTTTTGTGCAATGTATGTAACAGGCATACCCTATAAAGTATATATATTCTTGATCAGCATCAATAGCCGAGTCGATTGAACCATGTCCGTCTGTCTGTCCGTCTGTTTGAGTCAAAGGATCTCAGAGACTATAAAAGCTAGAGACTTCAAATTTGGTATGAAGGTTGCTGGATAGCGGGTGCAGATCAAGTTTGTTTTAAATTTTAGATGCCACGCCTCTTTCGCCTGCCAATCGCAAAAAACGATTATCAGACGCGATCTTTAATAAAACACTTCTTAATTAAACAGGAAGATAAGAAGTAAGCCAATTTAATGACCCTAAAAGTTTCAAAGCGATTGACTATTAAATAGAGAAGATATTTCAAATTTGCTTTTTATTCACATAAATCCAAATCATAGACAGGCAAGTGCGAGCGAGATAGCATATGCACATTTGTTTGTGCAAAAACATAACAGTGAGCACGTGTACGAAGAGTGCGAACGCAAATACGAGCGATAGGCAAAATTATCGATATTTGGCTACAATTTCTATCCTATTTTAATATATTAACATGGTTTAAGTTAATACATATTTACGATTGTGTTAAAATATATGTATGTAGATATTAGTATGCATTGCAAAAAGCGATATGTATAAATGCCACTTTATAATTTTGCACCTCGACACCTCGACGACAGATCATTTTACAACACTGAAATCTCTGAATTTATAATAATTATTATGTTTAATAATAAGCTAGTAAGCTTGCACATATGTTCAATAGGTTTTCATTTATTATCATTGTATTTATATGCTTAACAAATTCTGCAAAAAGAATCACAAATATTAAAGCATAGCATTTAAATTTAAATTCCGCGCGCAACGCAGCAGCCTTCAACAGCTGATTTCGATGATTAAGAAGAGTGGGAGAGATTATTTGGTGTTGCCGGACTTCAACAAGCTGAGCAAATTTTAGATAATGGCTACTCTTGACATGAGCAACATCGATTTCAGCGATTACGATTACGATTTACGATTTACTATTTTAATTAAGTTAAATACAATTTATTCAATCGGACCACAAAATCATATTGCTGTCATAAGAACGATCAGTCGAAAATAAACTTTTTTGTTGTTTGAAAGATCTCGACCAAACTAATAGGATATGCATTTGAAATGGTCCTATATATCCTGATAAAATTTGGTTGAAATCGGACCACTATATCATATAGCTGCCATAGGAACGATCAGTCCAAAATCAAGTTTTAGTATGATAAACTTTTTTGTTGTTTGAGGTATCTCAACCAAACTAACAGAATACGCATTTGGGATGGTATTCTACATCCTGAACAAGTTTGGTTGAAATCTGATATCAAATAGCTGCCATAGGAACGAATTTTAAGATAAAGTACAAAAATTATTGTTGTTTTTAGAGATAAGTCAACCAAACTCACAGATTGAGAATTTGTAATTTGGTTTAAATCGGTTCACTAGATCACATAGATGTAATACGAACAATTACTCAAAAAGTTAATGCCGCATCATCACACCTTCGGCATGCCTAGCGTAGCGCACCTACGTATGACCTATCGGAGAGCCAGGGCACAGGGTATTATACAGTCGAGCACACTCGACTGTAGCCGGCGCCCCCTTGTTTTAGTTCGAAAGCTCACATATCGTAAATTTCTAAGGTTTTACGTAAAGCTGACACTGTTAAAAAGGAAAAAGCTATTAATAGTGCAAATCCATCAATAAATGGCGAGGTAATGCATTTTTCATTGAAAGACCAGAAAATAGCTTTTTAACTATTTTAAAGTTAGGTTTTAGAGGGCTTCGCCACCTGCTCGCTTCGCTCGCAGAATTGAAAGGCTGGTCATTAGTTGTCCGGCTTGTAAAGATTATACTGAATCACAATTTTATATAATATAACATTTTTTTTTTTAAATACATATAAATTTAAATTTCGTGTCCATTGCAATAATTATTTTTTCCCTGAAATTGGACTTTGCCTATAAATCAGATTTTGTGATATGGCGGAAAATAGTCAGACTTAGCGGAAAAAATCAGATTTGGCGGGAAAAAGCTAAATTTCGTAAAATAGTAGAGATTTGGCAAATAACTTGTACAAATTGTAAAAATAACTTATTCTAAAAAAAAAGTTTGGCATTCGGCACAGCGCAAAAAATTTTTTTTAGTAAGTAAGAAGGTTTTTTTTATTGCGCAATGTGCAGAATGCACAAACTGTTTTTTTTTAGAACAAGTTACTTATACGTTCGTCACAAAATTGGATATCAGAAATTTTGGGGCATGGAAATGTTTTCGTCACTAGACTTTTACCTCGTAAAGAGGTTTTTTTAGATGTCAGAAATTTTTTTAAATTACCCATACCAAGTCTCAGTACCATTAAAAAACAAATTCGATTATAATAATAAATATAATAGAAAATTCCCAATCTGTGCGTTAGGTTAATATATCTTTAAAAACAAAACAAAAAATGCATACCAGATCTTAATTTTCGATTAATCGTTCGCATGGCAGCTATATGATATATTAAAATGATATAAGCCAAATTTGGTCATTATATAAAGGAGCACCACAGATGTATATTATGTCAGATTGGTTAAGATATTTCAAACAACAACAAAGGTGTTCGTATTAAAACTGATATTCGACTGATCCTCCCTATTGCAGCTATATGATATAGTGCTCCGATTTCAACAAAATTTGGTCAGGATAGATGGGACCATCTCCGATGCTTATTCTGTCAGTTTGGTTGATATATCTCAAACAACAAAAAAGTTTTTCGTACTAAATCCATTTTTGACCATTTTTAATGCGCACAGGGTATACAAATTATAAGGAGTTTAGATAACAGGTAATATCTACCAGACCCACACGAAAAAACGTTGCGTCATACATCAAAAAACGCGAAATTGTAGAAAAGGTATTCCTAAAAGCCCTTCAAAATACTTTTCTAACGATATATAGAACACATTTAAATTTTAGGGAGTTTTAGCGATTTTTAAAACAAATCGTAAAACAAACGTTTCTAGTTTTTTGATGGGGGATAGATCCACATTCACAAATATGAGCTATTTCAACGCTTTGATACAAACAAACAGACAGGAGGACTTTATTTTCATCTCATTTTGGGAAGGCGTCTAAATTTTTCAAATTTAGTTATCTTTCGAACCAGTGGTCGGATTTTGATGATCGAGGTGCCATTCGACGGGTATTTTAATAATAAAATAATAATAAAATAATTTTACCAAAAAGCTCCAACGTCATAATTTGCTGCAATAATCTAAATTTCTCCTCTTCCATTTACACCTGATTATCTCACGAACCAGGTGAGCTTTCAATAGTCTTAGTTTTTGTTAGTTAGAGCTGTACCTTTCGATCGGTATATTACTCGACCTGATCGGACGGTCATAGCAAATTATCCATTCTTCTATTACTAGTCGCCTTTCGGACTCTTCGTGCTGTTCTCGTCACTAGCATGGACTGCCGTCCTCAGTGATAGTCATCCGACTTTGACCAAATTCAACCAGGATGTGAAAGCCAGTCACAAACATACAATTTATGAGTTTGGTTAAGATAACTTAAGATACAAAAAAGCTTTCCATACTAAAGGTTAATTTCATCCGATTGTTCCTATGTTAGCTGTAGAATATAGTCATCCGACTTTGACCAAATTCAATCAGGATGTGAGAGCCAGTCGCAAACATACAATTTATGAGTTTGGTTAAGGTAACTTAAGAAACAAAAAAGTTTTCCATACTAAAGGTTAATTTCATCCGGTTGTTCCTATGGCAGTTGTAGGATTTAGTCATCTGACATCAACCAAATTTGGTCAGGATGTAACACACAGTCATATATATAATCTGTGAGTTTGGTTGAGAAATCTTAAGAAATAAAAAATGTTTTCATACTAAAGGTTAATTTGCATCCGATTGTTCGTATGGCAGCTGTATGATATAGTCATCCGACTTTGAGCAAATTTGGTCACCATGTAAAAGACAGTCCCAAACATACAATTTATGAGTTTGGTTAAGATAACTTAAGAAACAAAAAAGTACTAAGCAATTCCGTGACCTTTGACCCCGAATTTGACCCACTTACAGGTCGAATTTCGCAAAACGCCGTCTTATATCTCAATAAAATTGTCTCAGTGGGATGACTATCCTTGGTGCATGTTCTTGCAGATTGGTTGCGATATCACCAATATCAAAAACAAAATGTACTAAATAGCTGATATTGGAACTATTTATAAAAAATTGAGATTAATTATAAAATTTGTTGTTTCTAGAGATATCCCAACCAAACTTGCAGATAATAAATTATCTATTGCCTTATACATTATAGGGAAACTTATACGAAAACTTGATTTTTGACTTATTATTCCTATGGCAGCTATATGACATTGTGGTCCGATCAAAATTTAAAGCAAACTTGATCTGCGCCCGGTATCCAAGAAGGCTCTAGCTCTTATAGTCTCTGAGATCGGCTGGCTCAAACAGACGGACATGGCTCAATCGACTCGGCTATTGATGCTGATCAAGAATATATATACTTTATAGGGTCTGAGATGCTTCCTTCTGCCTGTTACATACATTGCACAAAACCATTATACCTTTTTGACCATTTTCAATTGACACAGGGTATAAAAAACCTGAGAAACGAGTTTTCATCGAAACGGAAAAACAGACACACGGACAGGCTTGTTTCGTCTCGGCTCTTCGTCATGATTAAAAATGTATAGCTCACTTACTATAAGACTGTCATAACTTTGGAAACACGATTCAACAGAGAAAAAAATTGGTTTCATGTTTTCAACTATAAACCACCTCTCCATGTTGAAGATAACTCGATAAAATTTGGTATAGGTCCGTCTTTTTCGCATTGCTCATAAAAAAGGGTACAGAAAACTGTATAATTTATGTCAGTGCTAGAAATACATCGCATCGAATAGTTTGAAAATCGGCACGAACGCGATTAGAAAAAAATACAGGAAGAAAAAAAAATTTGCAACGACTGTCCGCTCAGATCGAATTATATACCGGTCGAAAAATACTACTATTGGTAACTCACCTGGTTCATGTGATAAGGTCGTACGTGGGTGGGGCAACATTTAAATGATTTCAGCGGATGGGGCCGTTGGGTCCTTTTGGTTTAGTTTTGTATTCTTATCCAAAGTGATACCTCGATCATCCCGATCGGACGAGTTCAAAAAATATTTAAATTTAAAAAATGTTTAGTTGCTTTGCCAAATTGAGATAAAAAATCAGTTTGTCTCTATCAAAGCGTTTTGATGTGTAGCTGTTCCGGCATGCTAAGCATGAGACACGAGTTCGAGTCGGACGGTGGATATAGAATTTTATGTTTTTCGGTTATTTAAATTGTCTGCCTGTATGTATGTAAGTATTATACATTTGCCAGAGTCAATACAATCGGTCCATGGGTCCGATAGTTAAGATACGAGCCCGTGAGTTAGATGTCGCATTTGTCTCTATCAAAGCATTTTGATGTGGAGCTGTTCCGGCATGCTAAGCATGAGACACGGGTTCGAGTCAGACGGTGGATATAGAATTTGTTGTTTTTCGTTTATTTAAATTATCTGCCTGAATGTATGTATGTAAGTATAATACATTTGCCAGCGTCAATACAATCGGTCCATGGGTCCGATACGATAAGATACGAGCCCGTGAGTTAGAGGTCGCGGGTTCGAGTCTTTGTTGTGACGTTCAAATATATTTGAATTTTCGTTTTTTTTTATTTTTTCGTTTTAATGTATTTAATAAATTAAATTATATCGTGCAAGATGGTATATACACTCAATTATATCATAAGTATATGTATGATAGCTGCAACAGAAAAGATTTTTAGATAATTAAGGATTAGTAAACAAACTATTGCCCTTTCTAGAGATATCTTGATCGAACTTGTTGCTTTTGCCTAGGCTCAGGATATATTACTGTCGAGTGCACTCGACTGTTCCGACTGTTTGTATCAAAAATACGCGTCCAATGATACCTCAAATCCAACATCTGGTTCAAAAGATATTTAAATTTGAAATTTTTAGAGGCCTTCCGAAAATGATATGAAAAGTCAGTCCTCTTGTTTGTTTTTAACAAAGCGTTGGGATTGCTTACATCAGCGGGCAGCTCCCAACTTTATTTCTGGCATAGCAGCTGAGCTGCTTGATTGAAATGAAAATTCACATCAACAACTCAGCAAAGTCGCAGGTGTCTCTGGCTCGGGCGTAGTTGTTGTTGTAGTGCTCCCGAATTAAGATTTAGTGCCCACCGCTGGCTTAAATGTTTGAACGTGAACTTTTTCCTGATCATAAATCTAAACACTTTTGTTTTGCGACTTTAAAAAAAACTTTAGTTTACCGGGAAATCGCAAAAAATCCGATAAGAACTGCAATTTTTTACTAACAGTTTAAAAAAGACAGAAGCTTCAGATATGGTCTATGTATCGTTAAAAAGGTAATTTTAATGGCTCTTTGTTATAACTTTTTTTCAAAATACATTGGTAAAAAGCTAGGGGTGATTTAAGGTTTCTTAACCCACATTTTGGTTTTGGAGTTCATTTCTCTACTGATTAAAGGGTTCAAGAAAAATATGAAAACAGACGTTATTTATACGGATTTTAGTATAGCTTTTGATTCTGTAAATCATTACTTCCAATTAAAAAGTTTGATTTTCTGAACAATCTCTTCTTTCGATTTCCAGTTACAAAACTAACTGAACACAAAGTGTTATTTACAAAAATGCATTTTATAAGTCCGTCAAAGTTACGTCTGGAGTACCGCAAGGTAATCATCTCTGAACATTACTTTTCACGTTATTCATAAATGATCTTCCATCTTGCTTGATCTTCCGTTGCTTGAGTTGGAACTCAGAAATTCAGATGCCGTCATACTCTAGTAGACTTCTCTTACATAGTCTTCCCTTTCTTACTAACTGTAAAATTTAGCTTGGAGTAACCCAGCAAACAATATGTACGTTTTCTGACACTTTTTATACCCTGTGCATTGAAAATGGTCAAAAAGGGTATAATGGTTTTGTGCAATGTATGTAACAGGCAGAAGGAAGCATCTCCGACCCTATAAAGTATATAAATTCTTGATCAGCGTCAATAGCCGAGTCGATTGAGTCATGTCCGTCTGTCCGTGTGTTTGAGCCAAAGGATCTCAGAGACTATAAAAGCTAGAGACTTTAAATTTAGTATGTAGGTTGCTGGATAGCGGACGCAGATCAAGTTTGTTTTAAATTTTAGATGCCACGCCTCTTTCGCCTGCCAATCGCGAAAAACGATTATCAGACGCGATCTTTAATAAAACACTTCTTAATCAAACAGGAAGATAAAAAGTAAGCCAATTTAATGACCCTGAAAGTTTCAAAGCGATTGACTGTTAAATAGGGAAGATATTTCAAATTTGCTTTTAATTCATATAAATCAAAATCATAGACATAGGCAAGTGCGGGCGAGATAGCATATGCACATTTTTTTGTGCAAAAACATAACAGTGAGCACGTGTACGAAGAGTGCGAACGCAAATACGAGCGATAGGAAAAATTATCGATATCATTTGGGTATAATTTCTATCCTATTTTAATATATTAACATGGTTTAAGTTAATACATATTTACGATTGTGTTAAAATATATATATGTAGATATTATTATGCATTGCAAAAAGCGATATGTATAAATGCCACTTTATAATTTTGCACCTCGACAAAAGCTGAGTGCTATGCGTTCTCCTGCAGGAGAGACGACAGATCATTTTACAACACTGAAATCTCTGAATTTATAATAATTATTATGTTTAATAATAAGCTAGTAAGCTCGCACATATGTTCAATAGGTTTTCATTTATTATCATTGTATTTATATGCTTAACAAATTCTGCAAAAAGAATCACAAATATTAAAGCATAGCATTTAAATTTAAATTGCGCGCGCAATGCAGCAGCCTTTAACAGCTGATTTCGATGATTAAGAAGAGTGGGAGAGATTATTTGGTGTTGCCGGACTTCAACAAGCTGAGCAAATTTTAGTTGATGGCTACTCTTGGCATGAGCAACATCGATTTCAGCGATTACGAATACGATTTACTATTTAAATTAAATACAATTTATTCAATCGGACCACTATATCATATTGCTGTCATAAGAACGATCAGTCCAAAATAAACTATTTTGTTGCTTGAAAGATCTCGACCAAACTAATAGGATATGCATTTGAAATAGTCCTATATATCCTGATAAAATTTGGTTGAAATCGGACCACTATATCATATAGCTGCCATAGGAACGATCAGTCCAAAATCAAGTTTTAGTATGATAAACTTTTTTGTTGTTTGAGGTATCCCAACCAAACTAACAGAATACGCATTTGGGATGGTATTCTACATCCTGAACAAGTTTGGTTGAAATCTGATATCAAAAAGCTGCCATAGGAACGAATTTTAAGATAAAGTAAAAAAATTATTGTTGTTTTTAGAGATAAGTCAACCAAACTCACAGATTGAGAATTTGTAATTTGGTTTAAATCGGTTCACTAGATCACATAGATGTAATACGAACAATTAGTCAAAAAGTTAATGCCGCATCATCACACCTTCGGCATGCCTAACGTAGCGCACATACGTATGACCTATCGGAGTGCCAGGGCACAGGGTATTCTACAGTCGAGTCTGGAATGAGCTTTTTTTTCTATGAAAATGGACTCACTTAATGTGGAAGATTTCTGAGTCTAATCGGACTCTTTTCTGACACAGATATTGGTGCTTTCGCCCTCCTAATGAAGCACATAAAACCCTCATAAGGGACACTTAAAAGTTATTGTTTCAGTCACTTAAAGGGCTACTGAACCGCCACCTAAAAGGTTTTTTCAGACGCATTTTGGAGTGTGTGTAGATATAATTGCAAAAAGTGCACTAATTTGTGGGTTTTGGACGTCAAAAAGTAACCCTTTTAATAAATAACGAAATTATTTTAATTTTTCAATAATAATTTTATATTTGACTTAAAAATTAATAAAATGGCAAAATGTATAAAGTAAAAAGTAGTCATATTCACATTCTTAAATTGAAACTTATATATACATATATATATACTTTTTTAAAGTATGTCATAATTATTTTATTTTGTTTTGTTATAGTACTTAATCCTGGCATTGGCAGTTTGAAACAATTTGCCGCAAATGGAGGCAAATTGCTTTTCGTTGACCGAAAATTTTTGATTGAAAGCGCCTCAAAGTGTGATAAAATCGTAAATTTAAATAAAATTAAATTATAATAAATATTTCAGACAATACATATTATTATTATTTCATTTAAGACAAAAAAGTATCAAAAAGTTTGGCATTCGGCACTGCGCAAAAAAGGTTATTTTTATTAGGTTAGAAGGATAGGGACTTTATTGCGCAATGTGCCGAATCGTCACTCGAATTTTACCTCGTAAAGAGGTATTTTTTAGAAGATATCAGACGTTTTTGGAATTGACTGTATCAAGCCTAAGTATCATGAAAAACCAGGGGGCTTCGCCCCCCGCTCGTTTCACTCGCCTGCCCCCGGCTCGCTTCGCTCGACAGTCGAGTGTGCTCGACCTATGATATAGTTATCCGATTTTAACCAAATTTGATCAGGATGTATAGGACCATCCCAAATGCATTTCCAGACAGTTTGGTCGAGATATTTCGAACAACAAAAAAGATTTTCATACTAAAACTTGATTTTGGACTGATTGTTCCTATGGCAGCTATATGATATAGTGGTCAGATTTCAACCAGGATATTTAGGACCATCCCAAATGTATATCCTGTCAGTTTGGTCGAGATATTTTAAACAACAAAAAAGTTGTTCATACTAAAACTTGATTTTGGGCTGATCGTTCCTTTGACAGCTATATGATATAGTGGTCCGATCCAAATTTTAAAACAAACTTGATCTGCGCCCGCTATCCAGGAACTTACATACCAGGTTTTAGCTCGTATAGTCTCTGAGATCCTTTGGCTTAAACACACGGACAGACAGCCGGACATGGCTTAATCGACTCGGCTATTGATACTGATCAAAAATATATATATTTTATAGGGTCGGAGATGCTTCCTTCTGCCTGTTACATACTTTGCACAAAACCAATGTACCCTTTTTGAACATTTTCAATGAGCACAGGGTATAAAAAATAATTAAGAAAATAAGAACACATTTAGTCAAAATGCGTTCCAGGAAGACCCTACAAGTCCAGCTCATTTGAATAAATTAAATACCGCCTTCTTGCAAAACAAAAACAAACTATCTGGCATCACTGAAACAAAAGCTGTCAGCTGTGAGTTCTATTGTGCACCGCTTGCACTGCTTGCAATGCTTGCATTGTTGCTGCTTCCATCATTCAATGCTAAGGAATTTAGATAGTCAGGCAATACGTAATATCTTGCCGACACGAATTTTCACAGATATGTGTTATATGTCGAAAAACGCGGAAATAAGCTGACTATAACATATAATAATTTCATAGTGATTTTGAGTGTAGATTTTTTTTAAATCGCCAATGAATAGCGATTACCTATGAACTCCAGAAAAAGGTATGTCTAAAAGATCTTCAAAATACCTTTTCAACGATATATAGAACATATCTTTAGCTTCTATCGTTTGGATACTAGGGTGGTTTTAAGTTTAGCAAATTTTAGTGATTTCCCGCTAAACTAGCTTTTTTCGAAAAAGTCGTTGAACAAAAGTTTCTAATTTTATGATTGGGAATAGATCCTCATTCACAAATTTTAGCTATTTCGACGCTTTGATACAAACAAACACTCAAACAGACAAACAAACAGACAAACTGATTTTTCATCTCATTTTGAGAAGGCCACTAAAAATTTCAATTTTAAGTATCTTTTGAACCACTGAACGGATTTTTATGATTGAGGTGTCATTCGACGCGTATATTTGATAAAAATCGTAGAAAATTAAAAAAATGTACCGAGAGACTCCAACGGCCTCATTTGCTGCAATCATCTAAATTTCGCCCCTCCCACTTTCACCTGATTATCTCACGAACCAGGTGTGTGTTTCAAAAGTATTAGTATGCACTTTTGTTTGATAAAACTATACCTTTTGATCGGTATAAAAGTCGATCTGATCGGACAGTTATAGAAAATTTTCCATTCTTCCTGTATATATTGCTAGTCGCCTTTCGCACCCTTCGTGATGCTTTCGTCACTAGCGCGGGCTGCCGTCCGCAGTGATGTCAAAAAATGCGGAGCTCAATTGACTATAACATATAACATATTTTATAGTGATTTGAGGTGAAGCTTTTTTTAAATTGCCAAAAAAATCTTATTTCACCTGTAGCTTTTTACCTAAGTACTTCAGAAAGATTACAGGTATGCCTAAAAGATCTTCAAAATACCTTTTCATCGATATATAGAACATATCTTTAGCTTCTACTGTTTGGATACTAGGGTGGTTTTAAGTTTAGCAAATTTTAGCGAATTCCCGCTAAACTAGCTTTTTTCGAAAAAGTCGTAAAACAAAAGTTTCTAATTTTATGATTGGGAATAGATCCTCATTCACAAATTTTAGCTATTTCAACGCTTTGATACAAACAAACACTCAAACAGACAAACTGATTTTTCATCTCATTTTGAGAAGGCCACTAAAAATTTCAATTTTAAGTATCTTTTGAGCCACTGAACGGATTTTTATGATTGAGGTGTCATTCGACGCGTATATTTGATAAAAATCGTAGAAAATTAAAAAAATGTACCGAGAGACTCCAACGGCCTCATTTGCTGCAATCATCTAAATTTCGCCCCTCCCACTTTCACCTGATTATCTCACGAACCAGGTGAGCTTTCAAAAGTGTTAGTATGCACTTTTGTTAGATAAAACTATACCTTTCGATCGGTATATAAGTCGATCTGATCGGACAGTTATACAAAATTTTCCATTCTTCCTGTATATATTGCTAGTCGCCTTTCGCACCCTTCGTGATGCTTTCGTCACTAGCGCAGACTGCCGTCCGCAGAGATATATTCTTAAATCTTAATGTTTATTTTAAATTACATTTTTGTGTCGGCTGCTTTTAGCCTGACATTAAATAAATAAAAATAAAATACAGAAAACAAGTCTAACGATTTTTATTAATTACACTAGTTTACAAAATGAAAAAAAAATTTGTGAATTAAATTGTAGAGTAACTTTCTTATGGACATTGGTCTTCTAAACACGAAAATCGAACTTAAAATAAGTTTCATGGAAGCGTTTTTAAAATATTAAATTTTTTCGAATTTTCGACATTTCTGAGTATTTTTTCAGTTCTATTCAACCGGTTTGATCAAGCAAGTACTCAATCTGAAGGTTCGTAATCTCTCTACAAATCTCTTTCACACAGTATTTAGATCGGCCCAGTAATTCAGATGCTAGCAATTTTAATAAGTTCGAAAATACGGGTTTTTTTTTGTAATTTTTTTAAGTTCGAAAGCTCACATATCGCCCTGTAAAAAATAGAAATCGCAAAACTAAAATTGTTTTTTTGGCTTTGCTTAAAGCTTACACTGTTACAAAGAAAATAATAATAAATAATTGCAAAGTAATGCATTTTTCAGTGAAAGGTCATAATTCAGCTTTTTATCGATTTTCAAGGTAGGATCGAATGGCAGCTATATGATATCACATCCCTAAAGCTGCAAGCTGTCAATGGTGCGCTCAGCAATCAGAGTCGATCGCCTCAAGGCGTGAAATTCCTGCAGCCAAGTCAGCTACAAGCTAAACGCTGCTAAGAATCGTTCTCCTCTAAGTAGAAGTTCCCTGCAGCCAAGTCAGCCACGAACTCACACATTTCTTTGAGTTTGACATAGCGTTCAAAACGCTGATCAGAATTCTTACAAAGTTGTGTGAAATACACGCAGCGTAGTCAGATACGAACTCTCGCATTTGATTGAGTTCGATATGGCGTTTAGTTGTACAAAACGCTGGTCGGATTTTTTCTTTGTTTCTTTTTTGTCCTAGCTTTTGTTGGGTTGTCATAGGATTTCACAGAAGTTCTTGCAGTGCACAAAAAAATCGATCGGCTACATTTTGTATTGGCTGCAACACTTTTTTTGTGTGTATTTCTTGCCGCTTTTCTTTTGCGCTTCAGTTTTGTGTCAGCATGTGTTGTGTAAGAAACATATTTAAAAGATGTAAGTTTAATTTATTAATTGAGTATTTCAATATGATTTACTATATTTATATATTACAGTCTGCAACAATCGGGAGTGCTATTGTTATATGTATACGTACAAATATATGTACATACATAAATATGCCAGGCAATTAAAAATATAAAAACATATAAAAGACCACATTTTTAATTACTGTTGCTTTTCTTTCATCCAGTGTTAATATATATCTAAATTAGCTTAAGAAATTGTAAGATTGTAATCTAAGAATGTAAAGCAATGCTTAAATAAAATTATTAAATTTAAATGTGTAAACTTTTTATTTCTATTGCCGTGCAGATTTGCCGCTCCCCAGGGGTGGGATAGTTCAATAAGAATTCCAACAGGATTTCCTACTAGAACCAGCCAGAAATCTAACCAGAATTTCCCTACAGCAGAGATTCATTTCTGCCAATGACGAACTCACTAAAACGTTTGAGTTCGTAGAGTAGTCTACCGTGCGGTTTTATAAATTTCTTACAGAGAATTTTACATGAGCTCGGATCGCGGAACCGTGAGCGCGTTGTATGAATTCTGTACATTTTTCTGCGCAAAATTTACCACTGGGTACTTTGAGGCGAACGATTCTAAGCAGCGTTTTGTGCAACCCAACGCTATGTCGTACTCATGCAAAGCAAGCAGGAATTTCACGCCTTGAGGCGATCGACTCTGATTGCTGAGCGCTTCCCTGACAGCTTGCAGCTTTAGGGATGTACAGCTTAATCCTCAAATTTTCTGTGCACTGGCTGTATAGAATTCGGTCAGCAAATTCCGGCTGGGATCGCTATAGTCTACCTAACTGTGTCGATCTAAACAAATGTGCAAGCAAAAAAAAGGTCTACACTGAAAGAAATTATTGAGTTGTAAAATAATTATATTATAATAAACCACTTTTTTTAAAAGCCGGGTATCCAGCACCGCGGAAAATAAAAATTCCTTTCAAACTTCATATAAAAAAAACTGTGCCAGGAATTTTTATTTTACGTTTTCGTTTCTTGAGTATCCAGCAACGTAAACGAAATCCACAAATTATATCGAAAAATGGCCTATCGATTGCGTTTGTGGACTGAGAGAACAGCTGATTCACAGTTCAGGAATATATTGCTGTTAATTATTTCGGGAGTATCTGGTGAAAAATGAAGCCAAATACACAGCTGATCGACAGAGTGACCATGGACGTTTTGAGATATGGTCATAAGTTTTAGGTACATGGTTACACTGTTTTAGTTATGACCCACGCACTCGAAATAACTAGCAAATTCCTGACATAAATTTTTCGCGGTGCTGGAGACAGGCCTTAATCATAAAGTCCTCAAACCTACTTTATTGTTTCACACAGTGTACAAATTGTTGTTGTTAATTTTTATGACGGCTTTAAATGAAAAGCGTCGAAAATTCCTGGACTCGAGTCCTGTGTGCGACCTCGCCTCTCCCTGACATCGTTTTTCCATTGCGAATAGCAAAAACGAGTAGCAGAGCGAGTAGCAAAAAACTTCTCGCACAATTTTAAAACAAGTAACTCGAATCATGATTCGATTCGTAACTCGTTTTCTGAGCCGTTTGAGTCAACGAATCACAATGAGTAACAAATCACAACGGACACGAGTTAATGTTCGAGCCTGAGCGAAAACTGTTTAATCGTTGCAGCTCTCTGCTCTATACAAGCCCAGCCACTGTGCAGTGCACTGGTCGGATTTTGATGATCGAGGTGTCATTTGACACGTATTTTTGATTAGAATAATTAAAAATTTCACCAAAAGCCTCCAACAGCCCCATCCGCTGCAATCATTTTAATTTTGCCCCTCCCACTTACACCTGCTTATCTCATGATCAGGTGAGTCTCCAAAAGTCTTAGTATGTACTTTTTTTTAGTTAAAACTATACCTTTCGATCGCTACATAACTCGATCTGATCGGACAGTCGTAGCAAGCTTTCCATTTTTTCGTGATGCTTTCGCCAATCCAAATATATCTGTTATCTTGAAAACAGGTTTGTCATAATATTTTTGTATTAGGGTGGAAAATTATTTTTTAATTTTAAAATTGCTAATTCTGCTCTTTGGGTATCTTTAGTATTAATTATATCATAATTTGACTTTATTTTTATTAGGTAAGAAGGATAGGGACTTTATTGTGCAATGTGCCAAAAGCCAAACTTTTTTTTTAAGAATAAGTTTTATATTCAATTTAATATCGTTCGTCACAAAATTGGATATCAGAAATTTTGGGGCATGGAAATGCTTTCGTCACTAGAACTTCACCTCGTAAATAGGTTTTTTTTAGAAGATATCAGACGTTTTTGAGTTTGCCTGTATCAAGCCTAAGTACCATGAAAACAATTAATTAAGAGAATAAGAATACATTTAGTCAAAATGCGTTCCAGGAAGACCCTACAAGTCCAGCTCATTTGAAAAATTAAAGTCCGCCTTCTTGCAAAACAAAAACAAACTATCTGGCATCACTGAAGCAAAAGCTGTCAGCTGTGGGTTCTATTGTGCACCGCTTGCACTGCTTGCATTGTTGCTGCTGCCATCATTCAATGCTAAGGAATTTAGATAGTCAGGCAATACGTAATATCTTGCCGACACGATTTTTCACATATATGTGTTGTATGTCAAAAAACGCGGAAATAAGCTGACTGTAACATATAATAATTTCATAGTGATTTTGAGAGTAGATTTTTTTAAAATCGCCAATAAAATCTTAATTCACCTGTAGCTTCTTACCTGTGTATTCCAGGGAAAAAAGATTGAAGGTATGCTTAAAAGATCTTCAAAATACCTTTTCAACGATATACAGAACACATCTTCTATTGTTTGGATACTAGGGTGGTTTTAAGTTTAGCCAATTTTAGCGGTTTCCCGCTAAACTAGCAATTTTTCGGAAAAGTCGTAGAACAAAAGTTTCTTATTTTATGATTGGGTATAGATCCTTATTCACACATTTTAGCTATTTCAACGCTTTGATACAAACAAACACACAAACAGACAAACTGACTTTTCATCTCATTTTGGGAAGGCTACTAAAGATATTTATGATTGAGGTGTCATTCGACGCTTATTTTTAATAAGAATCGTAGAAAATTAAAAAATTTACCAAAATGCCCAACGGCCCCATTTGCTGCAATCAAATAAATTTCGCCCCTCCCATTTACACCTGTTTATCTCACGAACCAGGTGAGTTTCTAATAGCTTTAGTATGCACTTTTGTTAGTTAGAGCTATACCTTTCGAAAGGTATATAGCTCGACTTGATCGGACAGTTTCCATTCTGCCTGTGTATATTGCTAGTCGCCTTTCGTGATGCTTTCGTCACCAGCGCGGACTGCCGTCCGCAGTGATACCAAGTCTCAGTACCATTAAAAAACAAATTCGATCATAATGTTAAAGATAATAGAAAATTCCCAATGGTTACGTTAGGTTGAGATATCTCCAAAAACAATAAAAAAAGTGCATACTAAATCTTAATTTTCGATTAATCGATCCTATGGAAGCTACATGATATAGTAGACCAAATTTGGTCTTTATATAAAGGACCACCACATATGTCTAATTTGTCAGATTGGTTAAGATATCTCAAACAACAAAAAAGTTTTTCGTATTAAAACTGATTTTCGACTGATCCTTCCTACGTCAGCTATATGATATAGTGTTCCGATTTCAACCAAATTTGGTCGAAATATATGGAACCATCTCTGATGCTTATTCTGACATTTTGGTTGAGATAGCTCAAACAGCGAAAAAGTTGTCCGTACAAAATCCTTTTTTGACCATTTTCAATGGGCACAGGGCATAAAAAATATAAGGAGTTTATATAACAGGTAATATCTTCCAAATATCTAAAACATATTAAAAATTAAAAAAAAGTCGTAAGAGCCGTTTTTTCTAAAATCGCCAAAAGATGTGATAAAAAATCAATTTTCACCTTTAGCCATTTACCTATATGCTTAGAAAAAAAGTTTATCTGTAGCTTTTATCGTTTGTATACTGTGGGGGTCTCAATTTTAGGGGGTTTTTAGCGATTTCCCGCTAAACTAGCGATTTTCCGAAAAATTCGTAAAACAAACGTTTCTAGTTTTTTGCTGGGGAATAGATCTACATTCACAAATATAAGCTATTTCAACGCTTTGATACAAACAAACAAAAGGACTTTTCATCTCATTCTGGGAAGGCGTCTAAATTTTTCAAATTTAATTATCTTTCGAACCAGTGGTCGGATTTTGATGATCGAGGTGTCATTCGATATAAAAATAATAATAAAATAAAATTTACCAAAAAGCCCCAACGTCCCCATTTGCTGCAATCATCTAAATTTCGCCCCTCTTACTTACTTATCCCATGAACCAGGTGAGTTTCCAAAAGTCTTAGTATGTACTTTTGTTAGTTTAAACTATTCCTTTCGATCGATATATAACTCGACCTGATCGGCCTGTCATAGCAAATTTTCCATTCTTCCTGTGTATATTAACTAGTCTCCTTTCGCACCCTTCGAGATGCTTTCGTCACTAGAGCGGACTGCCGTCCGCAGTAATTGAACTAGCAGAGTTTTGAAATGGCATCAAATCTTCGGCGCGCCGAACAGCATTTTTGTGCCTAGGCTCAGGGTATCTTACTGTCGAGTGCACTCCAATGTTCCACGTGTTCAAAAGTACCGTTAGAATTAAAGCAAATCCAGTAAGTCATTAAGTTTGGACAATATGTCAATAGTTTATAAAGTCAGTTGTTTCTTGAACATTTTTGATTTTTGGCCTATGGCATAGCTTAAAAAAAAAAACGTGAAATGACTCACTTTGATTTTTTCGTGAAAAAACTTCAAAGTACGTGGTTCAAAGAAATCGAACAAATTAAAAGAAAAAAGATCTTTTATTCAATAAATCAATATGAATATTGAAATGAAAGGTAATAACTTTTTTTATTTGTAAGTAAAAACCATTTTGTTTTGTGTGTTTGCCTTGTAACATTAAGTTGGTCTGCTCTTTTCTTTGTTTTTCCGTCCATAAAAATTATTTTCAGGTAAGCTTAAATTTGTTTTCTCTCCATATGAGTTTTTGTGTCATGTAAGTTAATCAATTTTGATTCTCAAAAAGTTATATTTAGCTGCGTTGTGAGCGTTGTTTTAGAAGTTTTAAGGAATTGTGTACTTCGATATCAGTGAACCTTTAAAGAAACGTTGTGCAACGTTATTGCAAGCTTTTTGTTATGGTCCGACTTGACTATCGCAACCAGATATCGATTCGCCGGCTAGCTGTCGGCATTACCCAGGGATGAGTAAGACGTCGATATCTGGCGAGTCGGGTAACAATAATTTATATTTTTTATTTCCGGAAAAAGCACACGGACTGGTTTCACAACACCAAACACGGACAATCTGCTGGCAAAGATTCGGTGGACAGATGCTAGTATCCACCTCTACGATGCCCTCCCATCCTATAGTCGGCTTTCGATATTTCTGTGTCGACTCCCTAATCCAAACTTCACCCAACCTCACCACATGCCCATCTCACCCGAATAAATAATTTAACAAACCATTTTCAACAAATCGTTATAATATTTAATTATTGTTACTAATTATAACTATACCTAACATTTCTAATACATTTTTAATATTAATTATATTCCATTCAATATTTCACACTAAGACACTTAACTAACAACACTAACAACTATCGCACGACACTGACCAAAATTGTGTTTTCTGACAACCCTATAATAATGTCAACAAACTAAATGTCTAAGTTTGTGTATATGTGCTAAGTGCGATAATAATTAACATAAATAATAATATTTGATTATAAATAAAATAAAAACGTGTGTGTGTGTGATTATGTTAAGGTAAGTAAGTCGATCGGCTTCCCTAAAGAGCTCTTTGTGGGGACAGACTGGCAAGAATACAACAGTGTATGTAAGTATGTACACATATTTTTATAAACACGCACATAAATATTGACAATAATAACTATTTTAATTTTACAGGTGAACAACAGTGGACGGATACAATCTGGGCAGCATTGATTGCCGGAAGATGCTGCGTTTGCGCAGATTCAATTGAACAGTGGTTCAACCTTGGCTCAAGCATCGGCGACTTGGTAGCAGCTGCTATCGCCGAGAAGAGGAGCAGCTGACTGCACCAGAAGAGCAGCCCAGGTGTTGCTAAGGGAGCGATTCTGGTAGACAGGCTGCCTAATTGGGCACTTGGCGCGCATAGGGCATTTAGATGCGCCAAGCTGCACGCATGGGCGGACTCACTCGCTGTGCCGGTTGATGCTGTCGGTTCTTGCCTCTTTTCGTCCAGTTGCTGGCCCTGTGTGACTTGACGTCAGCGTCTTGTCTCGTCTGGTTTGTCGCCTCACTGAATGTGTTTTGTAGTGCGTGTTGGTAGCTGCGGTGTCGGCGGATTATATGTATGTGCGTCACAAAATGTTTGCTTTCGAGCGTGTCGGTTTGCGGATTAATTGTTTTAATTTTGATAGACAGTATGGACTTTAAAACGCGTTTTTTTCCGACCAAGTAAAATTTTCCTTGCACTCGCAGGAAGAGAAGATAGAGAAGGTAGGAGTCCTGAGTCCCAAGGTAGGAGTCCTGAGTCGCCAACGTAGGCCACCGCCCACACCCTGAGATTAAGAGTCTCATGCTCTACCGTTTGAGCTAGCCTCATTGCTTAAGGTCCTTGGCGTGGAAAATTCCGAGCGGGCAGCACTGCAAGGTTTCCAGCTGATAGAGACTGTTTCCCACTGCCCTCACAATCCGACACTTTACATATCTTCTGCAGAATTTCGCGTTGACATTTCGGCGGAAATCACTCAGAACGAAGTTCCGTTTGTACACTTCCTGGCCAGGTAAATATTGTATCCTTCGTGCCTTCAGATTGTACCTACTTTCCGCTTTCTCATAGGCCTGTTGCTTCTCTGAGCGGGCCAACGGTGCTATCGATGCATCTTCTAGCGCGCCTAGCTTCCTCGCCAGTGCATAGTCGGTGTCGTGCATGAACATATTTTGCCCGAATAAAGCAAAGTATGGCGAAGCTCCGGTGCAAACGTGACCTGCACTGCATAGCGCCGCCTGTATCTCCGGCAATTTCTCATCCCACGTCGTCTGGTCATCATTCACGTGGGTGCGAATCGCTGCCAAAATTTCACCCGTTCCGATGCATTCGCCTGCGGGGAGTAATTTGCGGTTCTCGAATGCTTGATCCCGTGGTGATGCATCAGCACTCCGAGCTCTCGCGAAGTGAACTGTTTCCTGTTATCGGTATGTATCACCTCCGGTACTCCAAATTGCGAGAAGATCTCATCCTTTAAAATTTTGAAAGTTGTCAATGTCGTCGCTTTCGCGATTGGCCTGAGCCAAACGAACTTTTTAAAGTGGTCCAGTGCTATGAGGATGTAAGCGTTCCCTCTCCTTGACCAGGGATACTTGCCCAGGAAATCCAGATACAGCTTCTGCATAGGCCGGTCGGTGTGCACTTCCTTACCCATTGGAGGCCTGGTTATTTGGGTAGTGTGTTTGGTCTCCTTGCACGTGGTACAGCCCAACACATACTCGCGCACCTGCACCGTCATCCTGGGCCAGTAGTAACACTGCTGAAGCCGCGCCAGCGTCTTACCAACACCTCCATGCATCCGGTTCTCTCCCTCGTAAGCCTGCTGTATGAGAGTACTGGCGATGGCTTCCGGGATCCACAACTTCCACTGGAATTCTTCTCTGTCCTCGCGAGCGAACTAAGTGCGCTTGAACAGGAGTCCTTCCTCAACTCGAAGATCTGGGAACTGGTCCTTGTGCTCCTGTACTAACTTCAGCCGCTCCAGATACTCGTCGCTCTCAAAGGCCGTGGTCTCAAAGTCAAATAGATCCAGCTCATCCAGATCGAATGGTCTAGACAGCATAACGGCCACCACTTTGTCCTTTCCTTTCCGATGTTCTATACCAAACTGAAACGCTTGAAGAGCCAACGACCACCTTGCCAGGCGTCCACTCAGATCCTTCAGCGTCATCAACCACTGTAGGCTGGCGTGATCTGTGATGATGGTGAACGGCATTAATTCCACGTACGGCCTGAATCTGTCGACGGCCTTAACCGCTGCCAAGCATTCCTTGGAACTTGGTTTTCTCTTTCAAGCAATCTGTCAGGGGCGCAGATAATCCTGAAAAATCCCAGATGAATCTACGGTACCAGTCAGCGTTACCCAAGAAACTCCTCAGCTGCCGTACGCTCTTTGGCACTGGAATCCGGAGAATCACTTCCACCTTTTCTGGATCCGTCCGCAACGATCCCTTACCGATTACATACCCCAGGTACCGAAGGTATTTGAAACAGAAATTGGACTTCTGTAGGCCAATCGTCAGGTTCGCGGAACTTAGACATTTCGCCACTTTGGACACCAGCTCCATATGCTCTTCAAATGTCTTGGATATGATGAGCAGATCGTTTAAGTAAACCTTGCTCCTGAGTGCTTGGGGTATGACGTGGTCCATAAATCGGCACAAGCGTTGCGCAGCGTTGCACAATCCGAACGGCATCATTCGGAACTGGTATAGAGGGCGACCTAGCTCTATTTGCCAAAATGCATGCTTCAGATCGGCGCTAATGATGAAAACAGTGTCATCCACTCGGCTCAGAATAGACTCGATGTTCTGTACCGGGTACGCATCCTTTACCGTAACGGCATTCAGTTTCCGGGCATCCAAACACAGCCGATTCTTTTCGGGCTTCTGCACCAAGGTCATCCGTTTGCTCCATAAGCTCTCGCTGAGCTCTATCACTCCTAGTCGCAGCATTTCATCCACCTCCACAAAAAACAACTGCTGGACGGCCGGAGACACCGTATAAAACCGCTCATTCACTGGTACTGCTCCATCTACCAGCTGTATTGTGTGCTGCTCCAGGTGAGTCTTTCCCAATCCTTCCCGTTCGTACGACCTGAACTGACTCTTCACCGATTCTAGCCTCTCCTGCCGTGCTGTGTCCAAGATGTACGGTTCGATTGGCTCGCTCTTCGTCAGGAACTCCGATTCCACTTGATCCAACGCCTCGACTCCTACTCTGCTAGGTACAAGACCAAATTGCCGCCAGAAGTCGATTACCAAATAAAGGGATTGCTGAAGAGAGGGACATACGTAAAGCGTGAGCAAACGCTCCTTGTTTACGTAATTTACGGACGCGACAATCTTGCCTAGAATCCTGTGCTTCGTGCCGCCAGCTGGTTGTACCGTCGTTGATAACGTCATCTTCAGCCCCAGCTGCTGAATCAACTCCGGGCCGCCTGCTCCTAGCAGACTTACGGATGCTCCTGTGTCTAATAAACCCACCAAGTGCCGTCCTTGAAGCTGAATCTCAGCAAAAACCCGCCGGTCGCCATTGACCGCCACCTGAACCGAGTCGCACTCGCGCCGGCGTTCCCGACTGTGTGTTCTGTATCGCGTTCTTGCGCGCCGCACTCGTGGCGTTGTTTCGGTCTGCGTCAGCTTCTCCTTCGGAATTACATTAAAAATTCGTGCTCTGGCTACTTCATAGGCGGCTCGTCTCATTTCCACGGGTTGTCGAACCGACCATTTAGGATTGTTCAAGTGCGCTTCCCTTTTTTTCTAATATTTTAGACTTTAATATCCTTATATTTTCACCGGGGACTCGCATTCCCAAAATGTGTTCCCGCCCTGCGCACAATTCCAGCACACTAAGGGAGGAGCCTTCTCGCCTCCGCCAGGACGCGGTCTATACAACGCCTCCACCGCTTCAGGTGATTCCTCCTCGGGAATTGCCTCCGGCTCGGAAACATACGCCTCATGGACCAGGTGTCGCTCCTTAAAAGGCCTCAGCGGCGGCTGACTGCCTGGTGGTCGACTCCATCGATTGGCTACCCACTTCTCGGCATCGTGACACTCATCCCTCGACATATTCAGGCTGGTGATATACATAGGGTAGATCACTCCGGATATGCTATCCTTAATGTTGACCTTGATCACGCGGCTCAAGTCTCGATCGGAGAAATGTGTGTCCAGTCTTGAGCGAAGTAATAGCATTTCCAGGAAATATTCGTCGACGCTTTCGCCAGGTCGCTGTCGCCGTTCCCGAAGCTCTTGCTCCTGCTCGAAGCTGGACTTCCGGGTCTGGAACTGTTTTTGCAAACAGTACCTCAAATTTGGCCAATCCATCACCTGACCGGTCCTCGCGTGCATCCAGAGCCACTCTTTGGCTCGCCCGTCCAAAGCAGATGGAAATTCCGGATCACTTCAGCCCAGGGCAACTGGTAAAATCTTTGCATATGCTCCACGCGAAATATAAACTCCTTCACGGGCATACTTTTAGAGCTTCCATCGAATGTGAGCCCCCAACGCCGAACCTGCATAGGATCTGACCGGAAATGTGCACGTCCGCTTGAGCTGGGTCCTGAAGAACCAGTCCTGCTCTGCTGACGATCCCGATATCCCGCTTGCTCTATCTGCTGCGCTTCTAGTGCCCTACTATCAGTCCAACTATTTTCGTAATTAGAAGCTGCTACATGTGCGGGAGCCGCAAACGAAACTGTTGGTTCCCGGATCTGCTTTGATGAAGCAGGATCTGCTTGACGCGGGCTCCTAACCGTGTCCTGGATCTCCAACATGAAGGCCAGCATTTCCTTGCGGATCTTAGCCTGGAATTCGGA
This sequence comes from Drosophila rellima, assembly GCA_035043635.1. Lineage (NCBI taxonomy): Eukaryota > Metazoa > Arthropoda > Insecta > Diptera > Drosophilidae > Drosophila > Drosophila rellima. Next base: position 161,280 of record JAWNMV010000316.1, on the reverse strand, counting down.
CAGTTGTGACGACATTACTGTCCTGTAAGTCTTCTGCGCCTGGAACAACGCGACATTTCTCGGCTCGGGATCTCTGCCGTCTGCGCATTTCCTATGGCATCACCATATTGAGCAACAGGTTTTTCCGGATTCGGCAAATCGGAATACCGTTGCTTCAGAACTGCTCCTGTATACTGTCGCGCGCCTCCGACTGCATTACGTAGGGACTCTGACTCCATGGCAAATCCACCCTGCTTTGCCGACTCTTCTTCAGCGTCGTGCTTAGCAGTAGCGAACGCGTCGTGGGACTCATTTCCTGCGTCTTAACTTACGCTCAGCCGACTGCTTCTAATGTTCTTCTTCTTGCTTCTTGATCCACTTGCCATTTAAATTTGTTATCTATTGTATTTGTGTATATTATATTTTTTGTTTTGTTTTTCTTTAATAAATTGTTCTCTAAAACAAACCACATATAAAATAAATAACAAATAAATGACAAAAAAAAAGACACGCTATTCTATTCCTAATTTCCTATTTTATATTATATATTAAAAAATATATAAATAAATATGAAAATAATCCTAAAATAAGCTTTATTCTTATTTATCAGCCAGATAACCAGCAAAAATACCCTGTACTAACGGTTATTTCTATAATAATCGCCAGGTATTATTAAGCTTTACGGGCTGACAAATAACAAACAACAAAAACTTCAAACACGAACTATCGAATACAATTTATCAAAACAAAAACTGGGTGAGATGAATATGGGCGAGGGTGGGTTACCGTCGGTAGCTATCGTTTCTCCCACTTGCCAACAGGCTCCTACTCACAAATCGACTTTTTGGACTATGTAACGTTAACGATACTAGACACTGACAAGACTGGACAACAAACGAATTGGCAAAGAAAATCAAAGACGCGGTCCACAGTCATGGTCTGGACTAATATAACAAGTATTTATTTAGCTTGAGCTTTAATTATAACGAAATGTACTTCATCAGGCCTAGGAACGGCAACGCAGATTGGAACTAGTAGTTCCATTCTGGAACTAGCCCCTAGACCTGACTACTCGATATTGCAATCTTTACCCAGACAGCCCAAACGTGGCAGCAACAGGTGAGGCTTGCTGGTCCTCCCCGCTGTCCAATCAAAGCTGCTTGTCCGGTGCGCGCCGAGCAAAGATGACGATATTTTCGATTTTAATTTTTAAATATTAAATTCAGCCGCCTGCTTAAGGCGGAATCCTGATCCTTATTCTTTTGCATTTGGGCGCCATTTTTTATGGTCCGACTTGACTATCGCAACCAGATATCGATTCGCCGGCTAGCTGTCGGCATTACCCAGGGATGAGTAAGACGTCGATATCTGGCGAGTCGGGTAACAATAATTTATATTTTTTATTTCCGGAAAAAGCACACGGACTGGTTTCACAACACCAAACACGGACAATCTGCTGGCAAAGATTCGGTGCCCTCCCATCCTATAGTCGGCTTTCGATATTTCTGTGTCGACTCCCTAATCCAAACTTCACCCAACCTCACCACATGCCCATCTCACCCGAATAAATAATTTAACAAACCATTTTCAACAAATCGTTATAATATTTAATTATTGTTACTAATTATAACTATACCTAACATTTCTAATACATTTTTAATATTAATTATATTCCATTCAATATTTCACACTAAGACACTTAACTAACAACACCAACAACTATCGCACGACACTGACCAAAATTGTGTTTTCTGACAACCCTATAATAATGTCAACAAACTAAATGTCTAAGTTTGTGTATATGTGCTAAGTGCGATAATAATTAACATAAATAATAATATTTGATTATAAATAAAATAAAAACGTGTGTGTGTGTGATTATGTTAAGGTAAGTAAGTCGATCGGCTTCCCTAAAGAGCTCTTTGTGGGGACAGACTGGCAAGAATACAACAGTGTATGTAAGTATGTACACATATTTTTATAAACACGCACATAAATATTGACAATAATAACTATTTTAATTTTACAGGTGAACAACAGTGGACGGATACAATCTGGGCAGCATTGATTGCCGGAAGATGCTGCGTTTGCGCAGATTCAATTGAACAGTGGTTCAACCTTGGCTCAAGCATCGGCGACTTGGTAGCAGCTGCTATCGCCGAGAAGAGGAGCAGCTGACTGCACCAGAAGAGCAGCCCAGGTGTTGCTAAGGGAGCGATTCTGGTAGACAGGCTGCCTAATTGGGCACTTGGCGCGCATAGGGCATTTATATGCGCCAAGCTGCACGCATGGGCGGACTCACTCGCTGTGCCGGTTGATGCTGTCGGTTCTTGCCTCTTTTCGTCCAGTTGCTGGCCCTGTGTGACTTGACGTCAGCGTCTTGTGTCGTCTGGTTTGTCGGCTCACTGAATGTGTTTTGTAGTGCGTGTGGGTAGATTTTTTTTCGCGTTTTTTTCCGACCAAGCAAAATTTTCCTTGCACTCGCAGCTACCACGCTAACCAGACTAAAATCCCTAACCTCATATCTGCCTGTCAAAATCCTAATTTTCTTATTCCCTAATCCCTACTACTACTAAGTTTGGAATGTTTTGGTCGACGTTGATTGGCTAAGCAGGCTCAACAAGTTTTGCCTGCTACCCATAGGTGGCGCTGGCAAGAGCTGGTGCCTATCGACTTGATAACTTCGATAGTTCGGCGCCGACCATAACATTTTTCATAAGGATATAATATTAAATCAAACAAGTTTAATAAATATTCCCTAAATACTGTCTAAGGTGCCTAGGGTGCTTGTTTATGGTTCTGCTGTGATGGTAAAAGCTCTTGTGTCAATCGGAGAACTTTATGAGGAAGCTGCAGAGTCAAACAATAGGAAAATACAAAAATTTTGAGTTCAAGCTCAGTTGAAAAATGTCGCATCAGATCCATTTATAACAGGGCAGAGGGAAAGAACAAAAAATCTAAGTTACTGGAACCCAGCCGGGATTGCAGGCATTTGCTGACCAATTTCTATACAGCCGGTGCACAGAAAATTTCTGGAATAAGATGTACATCCCTGAAGCTATAAGCTGTCAGAGGCGCGCTCAGGAATCAGAACAGATTGCCTCATTGCGTAAAATCCTTGCAGCCAAGTCAGCTACAAGCTCTCGCGTTTGCGTGAGTTCTACACTGCGTTTGGTTGCACGAAACGCTAGTGAGAATCGTTCGCTTCAAAGTAGAAGTTTCCTGCAGCCAAGTCAGCCACGAACTCACACTTTTCTTTGGGTTTGATCACTAAGCAAATAACCTATAGAGAACTCATCCCATACAAACGAAATGGGACATGCAGAAGTCTTGAGATTGAGTACCCCTGAGAAAATTTCCCTGGGGACCTGATGTAAGGGACATTATTTTTGCAGCCGCTTCAGTTGACTGGCCGAGCTCGTAGCTCGCACAGGTATGCGAGCAAAGTGCTCCTAAATCCAACTGTTGACCAATCAAGTGCCGGCGAGCACGGCAGAAGGCAACCGAATAAATCAGCTGCCGACTCAGGAATATTTTTCTTTTGGTTTTTCCTGGTCAGCCACACCCGTAGGCTATCATCCCTACTGGGCCATCAACCGCGACTGCCAGCCCGAACGAGCAAACGCCCAGGCACGGGCAGCTGTTTGCTTTGGCAGAGAAGTCCTTTCCTTTTTCCTCGCTTTGCGATCAGCCACCAGCACAGTGAACAAGTGCCGGGGAGCACGCGTCAATAGCCGTCAGGAAAAGCGTTCGTCGCCATCCAGAGTGAGTCTGTTCCATTTGCCCCGCCACAAGTCCGTGGCCGGAAAGCACGCCAAACCTCGAAGCCCCTACGCCCGACCGTACGAGCAATAAGAAATCAGCAATTAAGAATATATATCTTTATTAAGAAAAACAAAAATGAACGCTGACTAAAAGCGAAAACAGAATTAAAAATACAAAACTTAAAAAACTCAAATTAAAAATTGAAAATCCTACAAAAAAATAATATATAATTTAAACTTAAAATGAGCAATTTTAATATAAATATTTAATTAAAATAAATAATGATAAAAAAAATAAATCGTAACATAAAAAATTAAAGTAAACAAAAGGAAATTAAATGTTATTAGACAGACTACAGTTTAGGAACAAGTACACAGTCGAATTTACAAAAAAAAATAGAAAATGTATACAAAGTATTAAATACATATATATATATATCTATAGGTAAACATAAAACCCAAGAACTATAAATTAGGTTCATTTCGCCCCTTACCTACAAAAGAGCTCTTTTAGGCAGGCAAGGTAGCTTTAACATTTACACACAAACATACGTATTAACAATTAGCAAAGGAACTATACTCACTATATATTTATATATATATATATATATGTACATTTATTAAATATTTTTTTCACGGCGTCTCCGTAAACAGCAGGTGCACCTTGCTGCACCTGACTTGACACACAGTTGTGTTGTTCCGGTGTTCCTCAGCTGGCTTCTTGTTGATCCTGCTCTGTTAAATTGTACCTGCAAAAACAAATGTTAAAATAAGTATTAAATGTTGTTAAAATTTAAAGTGAATTATACTCACCTGAAGTTGATATAATGTCCGGCTAACTTTTCGTGAAAGGGGGGAGGGAAATCATGACAGCCGACGCAGGCTGATATTTGGCCAAGTTGGGCCGGTGGCCGGCACAAGGGAGATGTTGAGAAGTTCCATCTCAGGCAGGGTGGGTACGCCTGGGTCCATTAAGGGACTCTGTTTTATAAAGGCGGATTAGTGTTGCGTATTTAGTGTTTGTATTTTCAGATTGTACTTACCTGTTGACTATCTTTCGTCGTTGCAGTTTTTTTGTCACTTAATTGCGTCTTTGTTTTGGTTTTGTTGCCAGTGAAGATAATTTCAGCCAGAGATCAGCTGACGAAAGTATCGATTGAGTATCGATAATTGTTTGGACTGCGGGCCAGGGCTGGTACCCACTCCCTGAATGTTCCGATTAATGAGCTAGTCGGCGCGGCCCACCAGCAGTTCATAACAAAATGTGCCATGAATTTGAGTTGAGGTGGAGTAAATATAGGAGAGATAAATTCAGATTTTTGACCAACTATGCAAGTTGGTTTCAGGGCACAATAAAAGACTTTGATTATAAGATTGATGTCACGCCTTCAACCTGAAACCGCAGTGGAAGAACTATAAAACGATTTTCTGATTGTTGCTCAAAAACATAGCAAAGAAATAGTAAAGATCTGCACAAATTTGAATAAAGGTTTTTCGTTTATTTACAAAAACAGTGAAAAATATGAAAATCGCTATCTTATTTCAATAAATTAGTTATCTTTAAAAAAAACACATTTTTTCATTTGTTCGGCCAATAATTTTGAAGTTAAGAGAAGTAAACAATTTAAAAAAAAAATTTTTGTTCATTATTAATTTTATAAAATATAGCATCCGATTGTTCCTATGGTAGCAATAGAAAATAGTCATCCGTCTTCCAAATTTGGTCAGGATATGAAAGCCAGTCCCAAACACAAAATTTATGAGTTTGGTTAAGATAGCTTGAGAAACAAAAAAGTTGTTCATACTAAAGGTTCATTTCATCCGATTGTTCCTATGGCAGCTATAGGATATAGTCATCCGTCATCGACCAAATTTGGTCAGGATGTAACAGGCAGTCACATTTATACCATTTATGAGTTTGGTTAAGATAACTTAGGAAACAAAAAATATTTTTTTACCTAGAAATTCCGTGACCTTTGACCCCGAATTTTACCCACTTTCAGGTCGAATTTTGCAAAACGCCGCCTAAAATTGTTTCAGCTATTTTGTGTGCAAATTTCAGCTTTCTACCTGTAGCGGTTTGGCCTACACGTTGATTCTATGTCAGTCAGGACAAAGAGTTTTATATATATAGATATATGCCCGATGACATAACTCAAAGTAAATTATACTTAGGAACATTGTAAGAACACATACATTCAAAGACGGTTTGGCCACTTTTGGTCGCCTTCACAGTGTGAAGTTCACATCTCCTGCCGAATATACAACCTCCATGCCAACATCTTGTATTTTCTTGACGGAGAGCAAATTCGGAGAAATATGCTCGCAGAACAGCAAGTTCTCGAGGGTGATCATTATTTGATTTTCACTCAGTACCTGTACAATTCCTTTTGCAGTTGCATGTATGTATTCATCGCATTTGGCAATTGCGATCTCTATTGGCTGCTTCAGTACAATGCATGAGTAGGCTTTTATCATTCGCCATATGATCAGATGCACCTGAGTCCAAAATAAAAGAAATATTAGAAGAAATTTTGCTTTGTGCATCAATCATTCTTTTTATCATAAAAGCAAAACCAGTATTTGTATGTGTTGTGGCCGTTTTTACTTGTTTACCACCTTCTTTATTATTGTTATTACTATTTTGAATTCTTTTAAAAATTAAGCAATCCTTTTTAATATGGCCCTTTTTATGACAGTGCACTATGTTGTATTTGACCAGTTTTAGTGGCATTAATTCAATTTTCACTTGTATGCAAATTTACGAATTTTAAATGCTAACCCATTATAAACACATTAAACTGTTATGTTACATACCAGAAATGTTAACATAACAGTCCAACGATAAAATATTAGCTGTTAAAGTCAGCTGTTGCAACCGATGACCGCATGCTTTCATTAAGAGTAAATTTTAAGTGAATTTTTAAATTAAAACAAAACAAAGAAAATCATTTTAAAAATTAAAATTCCCATTGGATATTAACTGTTTGGGTTTATAAAACGTGTTGCTGCTTATAAGTTGTTTTTCCTGTACTTGTCTTTTCAATAATTTGTGTATTTAGCAAGTGGTATCAATGTCTGATTTTTCAAAGGAAAGTTGAACTTTGCAATGAGTTTAAACAAATTGATATTAAGTGTTATCTGTAAATCTATATCCATGTTGTAGAGTCATTAATTCTCTATTCAGAACAGTTAGTCTCAAGGTTACTTTTTTGCACTTTTTGAGAATTTTAATTTTTAGGAGCTAACCTCACAATTTCATATGCCGATTTGTTCGCTGCCGTGCCGTATGGGGAATTCGGACTGTTTTTGTTGGCATTAATTAATATCTCGTAAACTACGCAAGATATTTTGATGGGGTTTTTTTTGCGCTATATACAACCTAAGAAGTATTCTGGAAAAGTGGGCGTGTCACCACCCCCGCCCCCAATTTTTTTTTTAATTTTATGCTCACAGCCATCTATGAGGTCTTACAAATTTCTATATATAAGAACTACGCTTTCTTTATATTGCTAATAATATATAAGATCAAAACTTGTTATTTGCAATAGAAATCTTGAACTAAATTGTTACCGAAAATAGTTTAAAAAAAAGTTTGGCATTCGGCACATTGCGTAATAAAGTCCCCATGCTTCTTACCTAATAAAAATAACCTTTTTTGCGCAGTGCCGAATGCCAAACTTCTTTTTTAAGAATAAGTTATATATTCAAATTAATATCGTTCGTCACAAAATTGTAATTTTGTAATCAGTAATTTTGGGGCATGAATATGTTTTCGTCACTAGAATTTTACTTCGTAAAGAGGTATTTGTTAGAAGATTCCATATTCCCAACCTGTGAGTTTGGCTGAGTTATCTCTAAAATCAACAACTAATTTCATGCCAAGTCTTTATTTTCGACTTATCGTTCCTATGGCAGCTATATGATATAGTATTCCGATTTAAATCAAACTAGGTCACAATATTAGAGACACCCCCCAACATTCAATTTTTGAGTTTGGTTAAGACAACTTAAGGAACAAAAAAGTTTTTCATACTAAAGGTTAATTTGCATCCGATTGTTCCTATGGCAGCTGTAGGATATAGTCATCCGACTTTGACCAAATTTGGCCAGGATGTGAAAGCCAGTCGCAAACATACAATTGATGAGTTTGGTTAAGATAACTTGAGAAACAAAAAAGTTTTACATACTAAAGGTTAATTTAATCCGATAGTTCCTGTGGCAGCTATAGAATATAGTCATCCGATATCAACCAAACCAGGATGTAACAGGCAGTCCCATATTTACACTCTGTGAGCTTGGTTAAGATTTCTTAAGAAACAAAAAATTTTTTCATACTAAAGGTTAATTTCATCCGATTGCTCCTATGGCAGCTATAAGATATAGTCATCCGAATTCGACCAAATTCGGTCAGGATGTGAAAGCCAGTCGCAAACATACAATTTATGAGTTTGGTTACGATAACTTGAGAAACAAAAAAGTTTTCTATACTAAAGGTTGATTTCATCCGATTGTTCCTATGGCAGCTGTAGGATATAGTCATCCGATATCAACTAAATTTGGTCAGTTTGTGAGTTTGGTTAAGTATCTTAAGAAACAAAAAAGTTTTTCGTACTAAGCAGTTCCGTGACCTTTGACCCCGAATTGCACCCACTTTCAGGTCGAATTTCGCAAAACGCCGCCTTATTGCACGGTGAAATTGTTTCAGCAATTTTGTGTGCAAATTTCAGCTTTCTACATGAAGCGGTTTGGCCTATACGTTGATTCTATGTCAGTGAGTCAAGACAAAGAGTTTTAAGATTTTTTAGTTGGCTATTATTAAAACCAACTAGGGGCTCCGCCCCCTGCTCTCTTCGCTCGCGGTGCTACAGTCGAGCATATTCGACCCCGTACTTACCATGGAAAAGTTAACACGTCTTAAATTAAAATAAATTGCTACAAATATTTAATATAATTATGTACTAAATATATTTTTCGCCTAACTACATTGATGATATATTTATATTTAAGAAATTATAAATGATTTAATAAAACATCAAATTCCGTGACCTTTGACCCCGAATTTTACCCACTTTCAGGTCGAATTTTGCAAAACGCCGCCTAAAATTGTTTCAGCTATTTTGTGTGCAAATTTCAGCTTTCTACCTGTAGCGGTTTGGCCTACACGTTGATTCTATGTCAGTCAGGACAAAGAGTTTTATATATATAGATATATGCCCGATGACATAACTCAAAGTAAATTATACTTAGGAACATTGTAAGAACACATACATTCAAAGACGGTTTGGCCACTTTTGGTCGCCTTCACAGTGTGAAGTTCACATCTCCTGCCGAATATACAACCTCCATGCCAACATCTTGTATTTTCTTGACGGAGAGCAAATTCGGAGAAATATGCTCGCAGAACAGCAAGTTCTCGAGGGTGATCATTATTTGATTTTCACTCAGTACCTGTACAATTCCTTTTGCAGTTGCATGTATGTATTCATCGCATTTGGCAATTGCGATCTCTATTGGCTGCTTCAGTACAATGCATGAGTAGGCTTTTATCATTCGCCATATGATCAGATGCACCTGAGTCCAAAATAAAAGAAATATTAGAAGAAATTTTGCTTTGTGCATCAATCATTCTTTTTATCATAAAAGCAAAACCAGTATTTGTATGTGTTGTGGCCGTTTTTACTTGTTTACCACCTTCTTTATTATTGTTATTACTATTTTGAATTCTTTTAAAAATTAAGCAATCCTTTTTAATATGGCCCTTTTTATGACAGTGCACTATGTTGTATTTGACCAGTTTTAGTGGCATTAATTCAATTTTCACTTGTATGCAAATTTACGAATTTTAAATGCTAACCCATTATAAACACATTAAACTGTTATGTTACATACCAGAAATGTTAACATAACAGTCCAACGATAAAATATTAGCTGTTAAAGTCAGCTGTTGCAACCGATGACCGCATGCTTTCATTAAGAGTAAATTTTAAGTGAATTTTTAAATTAAAACAAAACAAAGAAAATCATTTTAAAAATTAAAATTCCCATTGGATATTAACTGTTTGGGTTTATAAAACGTGTTGCTGCTTATAAGTTGTTTTTCCTGTACTTGTCTTTTCAATAATTTGTGTATTTAGCAAGTGGTATCAATGTCTGATTTTTCAAAGGAAAGTTGAACTTTGCAATGAGTTTAAACAAATTGATATTAAGTGTTATCTGTAAATCTATATCCATGTTGTAGAGTCATTAATTCTCTATTCAGAACAGTTAGTCTCAAGGTTACTTTTTTGCACTTTTTGAGAATTTTAATTTTTAGGAGCTAACCTCACAATTTCATATGCCGATTTGTTCGCTGCCGTGCCGTATGGGGAATTCGGACTGTTTTTGTTGGCATTAATTAATATCTCGTAAACTACGCAAGATATTTTGATGGGGTTTTTTTTGCGCTATATACAACCTAAGAAGTATTCTGGAAAAGTGGGCGTGTCACCACCCCCGCCCCCAATTTTTTTTTTAATTTTATGCTCACAGCCATCTATGAGGTCTTACAAATTTCTATATATAAGAACTACGCTTTCTTTATATTGCTAATAATATATAAGATCAAAACTTGTTATTTGCAATAGAAATCTTGAACTAAATTGTTACCGAAAATAGTTTAAAAAAAAGTTTGGCATTCGGCACATTGCGTAATAAAGTCCCCATGCTTCTTACCTAATAAAAATAACCTTTTTTGCGCAGTGCCGAATGCCAAACTTCTTTTTTAAGAATAAGTTATATATTCAAATTAATATCGTTCGTCACAAAATTGTAATTTTGTAATCAGTAATTTTGGGGCATGAATATGTTTTCGTCACTAGAATTTTACTTCGTAAAGAGGTATTTGTTAGAAGATTCCATATTCCCAACCTGTGAGTTTGGCTGAGTTATCTCTAAAATCAACAACTAATTTCATGCCAAGTCTTTATTTTCGACTTATCGTTCCTATGGCAGCTATATGATATAGTATTCCGATTTAAATCAAACTAGGTCACAATATTAGAGACACCCCCCAACATTCAATTTTTGAGTTTGGTTAAGACAACTTAAGGAACAAAAAAGTTTTTCATACTAAAGGTTAATTTGCATCCGATTGTTCCTATGGCAGCTGTAGGATATAGTCATCCGACTTTGACCAAATTTGGCCAGGATGTGAAAGCCAGTCGCAAACATACAATTGATGAGTTTGGTTAAGATAACTTGAGAAACAAAAAAGTTTTACATACTAAAGGTTAATTTAATCCGATAGTTCCTGTGGCAGCTATAGAATATAGTCATCCGATATCAACCAAACCAGGATGTAACAGGCAGTCCCATATTTACACTCTGTGAGCTTGGTTAAGATTTCTTAAGAAACAAAAAATTTTTTCATACTAAAGGTTAATTTCATCCGATTGCTCCTATGGCAGCTATAAGATATAGTCATCCGAATTCGACCAAATTCGGTCAGGATGTGAAAGCCAGTCGCAAACATACAATTTATGAGTTTGGTTACGATAACTTGAGAAACAAAAAAGTTTTCTATACTAAAGGTTGATTTCATCCGATTGTTCCTATGGCAGCTGTAGGATATAGTCATCCGATATCAACTAAATTTGGTCAGTTTGTGAGTTTGGTTAAGTATCTTAAGAAACAAAAAAGTTTTTCGTACTAAGCAGTTCCGTGACCTTTGACCCCGAATTGCACCCACTTTCAGGTCGAATTTCGCAAAACGCCGCCTTATTGCACGGTGAAATTGTTTCAGCAATTTTGTGTGCAAATTTCAGCTTTCTACATGAAGCGGTTTGGCCTATACGTTGATTCTATGTCAGTGAGTCAAGACAAAGAGTTTTAAGATTTTTTAGTTGGCTATTATTAAAACCAACTAGGGGCTCCGCCCCCTGCTCTCTTCGCTCGCGGTGCTACAGTCGAGCATATTCGACCCCGTACTTACCATGGAAAAGTTAACACGTCTTAAATTAAAATAAATTGCTACAAATATTTAATATAATTATGTACTAAATATATTTTTCGCCTAACTACATTGATGATATATTTATATTTAAGAAATTATAAATGATTTAATAAAACATCACAAAATTTTAAATGCAATTAAGTAAAGGCGAATACACCATTGAGTAAAGCATTAGAGGAAGCGAGACAGCGATATGATCATTTCGTAGTCCTCTAAATATTGAACCAAAAAAACATCTAATATTATCATTGCATTGATGTAAATACAACATTTATATAAAAAGTCAGCAAAACATTAATAAATCTTAAAATTAAACTAGTGGGCGGTGCTACAGTCAAGTATACTCGACTGTCGGAGACCCCGTACTTACTGTGGAAAAGCAACTCCTGGTTTAAAGAAAATAATATAAATCTTTACAAATATAAAACATTGTTTCAGGAGGTATAAGACAATAGAAAATTCCCAATCTGCGAGTCTGATTGTGGTATCTCCAGAAACAACAAAAATTTGCATACTCAGTATACATTTTCGACCAATCGTTCCTATGGCAGCTTTATAATATAGTAGACCGATTTCAACTGAATTAAACAAAAAAGTTTTTCATACTAGAGCTTGGTTTTCGACTGATTGTTCCTATAGCAGCTATATCGTATAGCGGACCGATTTCAACCAGCTTGGTCAGAATGCATAAAATCACACAGATGCATGTTCTGTTAGATTGGTTGAGATATCTTTTAAATTGTCTCTTTAATTAAGATATTTCGTTAAGGTGGGCGTGGCCAAAATCTAAAACAAACTTGATCTGCTTGCAATATAGACGGGCCTACATACCAAGTTTGGAGTCTTTAGCTCTTATAGTCTCTGAGATCTAGGCGCTCTTAAAGACATAGCTATATCGACTCGGCTGTTGGTGCTACTTAAGAATATATATATGTACTTTATGGGGTCTGCTACGCCTCCTTCTTTTTTTTGTGACAAAGTTAATAGACCCCGTACTTAAAATAAGTACGATGATAAAAAACACGGAAGTTGTGAAAACAGCTGTTTTGTGGAGCCAGAAAACAAAAGCATTTATTTGATATGTAGAAAAGTTTAGCAACGCAGTACAACAAGAAAATCAAACCATAAAGTTAAAAAATTCAAGATATTTTGCGTAAACTACGCAAGATATTTTTATGCGGTATTTTTTTCTTGTGCTATAAATACCCTAAGAAGTATTCTGAAAAAGTGGGGGTGTTACCACCCCCGCCCCCAATTTTTTTTTTTTTTAATTTTTTTTCGGCAATAAGTAAGTTCAATTCTATTGCAAATAACAAGTTTTGTTTTTTTCTTGCGTCTCATATTTCCATATTTTTCCTCGTTTAAATCTGTTTTTATATTGTAATTTTTGTTCACTAAATTGTTAGTGGCTTGTGTGATACATCGGTTGTGTTTCACCACAGTCTTAATTGCAAATTTAAAAGATTAAACAAATTGTGTTTAAATACAACAACAAATTGCAGTTGTCGTGGTTTCATCATCGTCCTCGGAAAAATACGGTCCGATGCTCATATTCGCACAATCGTCGTACCAAACTGTAACTTTTTGGTCGTAAAGAGGCTGTTCTTCAAATAATTGTTCAATAATAATTTTCGGTGGCACAAAATCGACAATTTTGCTTGTTTACGCCTCCGTTCAACGAGAAATTTCATGCATTTTTCTGATAGTGCATACCCTTAAATCGTTCTTGCATTATGTTCATTGTGGCGACTACTGTGTTACACTTAAGCTGGACACACAAATTATATTTAATGTCTTTAAGAACATCTAGATCTCAGAGACACCAAACTTGATGAGAAGGTTATTCTATATTTTAACCAGATGTCCCCTCCCGGAGCCATAAGTGGAAATTAAAAAAAATAAATAATTAACAAAATAGAGAAACAAGTTTAATTTAGTTAAAAGAAATTCCAAATTTCATATACACAAACCTTAGTATTTTCGCAGTGTATGCTGAATATTGCATTGCGATCCGCTAGTAAGCACCGACGATGGTAAGCAAAACTAGGGGGCGGTGCTACAGTCGAGCATACTCGACTGTTGGAGACTCCGTACTTACTATGGAAAAGCAACTCCTGATTAAAAGAAAATAATATAAATCTCTGTATCAGGAGGTATAAGACAATCTGCGCGTCTGATTGAGGTATCTACAGAAACAACAAAAATTTGCATACTCAGTATACATTTTCGACCAATCGTTCCTATGGCAGCTTTATAATATAGTAGACCGATTTCAACCAAATCAAACAAAAAAGTTTTTCATACTAAAGCTTGGTTTTTGACTGATAGTTCCTATGTCAGCAATATGATATAGTGGTCCGATTGAATAAATTGTATTTAATTTAATTAAAATAGTAAATCGTAAATTGTAATCGTAATCGCTGAAGTCCGGCAACACCAAATAATATCTCCCACTCTTCTTAATCATCGAAATCAGCTGTTAAAGACTGCTGCATTGCGCGCGGAATTTAAATTTAAATGCAATGCTTTAATATTTGTGATTCTTTTTGCAGGATTTGTTAAGCATATAAATACAATATGTGCGTTAAGATAGCAACGGTTCGCCAGCAACGAAAAACGGAACTTGGTTCATGAGTCGGAACCAGTTATGAATTTTATAATTTTAAAATGTTTTTCCAAACTAAATCAATAAAGTAATGATGTAGAATTGTAGAAAATTTATTTATTTATAGTCTTTAGCAATAGTATGGCGATTTCAGACTTTAAACTGGGTGAAACAAGTAATGATAAAAACTGACAAAGTTTACATTTTCACTATTTCTTAAATATCTAAGCTCAAAGAAAACGGTCCCGAAAACCGCTAATGCACGATTAAAGCCTACCATTTCACCTTTCTAATGGGACCATTTTTAAAAAAAGTTTTCAGAACGTTTTTGAGATATTTTGGAAAGAACTCAGCTACCTCAGTGAAAGTCCCATACAAAATGACCGCCAAAATATATGCCTTGTTCTCAAACCTTAATATCTTTTCTCAGAAAGAACGGCCCAAAAAGCGGCACATGGCAAATTAAAACTACAAGATTGGGGAAGCTTTTTCAATAAAATTTAAAGAAAGTTATCAGATTCTTTTTTCGAAAATTAATTAATTGTAAATTAACCCCAAAAAGTTCATGAGCAAGTCCTATTGAACTGGTGGCTCCAACGTGTACTGAACTACAACGCAACAGAAAGCTGGATGATATGGCTCGGATTATATTCGTTTGTCTACAGCAGAAAGTTGACTGCTAAATAATTTCGTTGCTAAATTTTTAATCTTTTTTTAATTATTTAAGTCACGGCCCCAAATGCACGGTATCGGGGAATATAGGCCCCAATTTTACTAACATTTTGCCGCAACTTTTATCAATTTCTATCAGACAGTTTTTGAGAAATTCGCATTTTTAGTTTTATGCATTTCAGCTGAAATGCACATGCATAAAACAACGTGGCAGCATTTGTACAAATTAAGATCCTTCCAGTCCTGTAGTGACTGAAGATTAGGTTGAAAGGCGACTGTGCCTCTTATTGCTGGCCTCGGGCTCAGACAATAAAACAAATTGTTTGACGGCCAAGTGCCGGAGTGAATATTTATTTAAGCGACTTATTGGAAGAGCGCTGAATTCAAAACTGATTTCTTAATACACAGAATATTTCACTTAAGCTAAGCCAAAACTCGCATCACGCCACAATGTCATGGTCGGCAAGCCGACTCAGCAAAATCTTAGGCAATAACTGAAACTCTTGCAGCAAAACAAAAGTGTTCGGTTACCGCCGCTGACCATTGCAGCTATAGCGCGCTGATACAAAGTATGCAGTGTCGCAATTGCGAGGGCTGTTCCTTAACTTATGAAGCACGCGATAGCGAGGGTTGATTATAAACTTATGAAATATCCTATATTAAGTGTTATGTGTTAACTACTCCCCCTTCAAGTATAAGGCCGTCCTCGGCCGACCCAATTCCGGCGACGACTTCTCGTAACTGCTTCGATGACTTCTTTGCGTCGATGATCCGCCAAAGAGTGACGCCAATGCAGATTAAAGCACAGCATATGGCTCCAATGATGAATGCCACACGATAAGCTTGATCAGTTCCGGCGTCTTTCTTGAATTGCTGTATCACCTCCAAATTACGTTCATTCAAACGATGAAGGTAAGGGAGGCTGAGGACATCTTGGCTGGCAGTGATGTTCAGCAAGGGAGAATTGGCAATACCCGGGACTCTATTGCGTACGTTGTTGTGATTGTAAAACAGAGTCCCGTTAATTGCGACTCGGTCTCCGAACGTGATGAGATGCGTGCCTTGTACCTGGATCTCAGTGCCGTTGTCCACCTGAATCCTTGCGGACTTGGGTGATTATTTCCAGGTTGCTCGGCTGGATCTCGCAGTGTGCCGTGCCACCTGCATGGAGCTCTTTGGCACATGAACTCTCTAATGCCAGACGACAAACTGTGGCTCCAGGTGAAGCGGCGCAACTCTGCAGTGTGTGGGTTTCTCCATCGCATTCGGCTATGACGTTGTCAAACAATCGCAATATGAAGTTCTTGTGGACGACAGGATAAATCGTAGTTTTTCTGCAACCTTTTTTAATCTTTGGGAATTTAAATATAAAATGTATATAGTGTTAATGGATTGAAGAACTTTTACGGACGCAACGGACATAAGATCTCCTATGAGAGTGTTGGTGGGTTCCTCTAGCCAAATTGATTTCAAATCTGAGTGGTCCAAAATGTTTGGGCTAACAATGTTAGCCTTCGCAAGAGTAATAGCAAGCATTAAATTTTGCAACTCCATCATCAGCATTCTGTTTCTAGACAGTAGTGTTTCAAATAAATGGCTAGTGTCAACTTGTGAGTTTTTGGTTATCTTGAGAATTTTATTGACAGTGATTGTTAACTGGTAAAGCTGGTCTTGAACTCTTGTGTTTATTTCTATTTGTCTATTGTTGGCATTTATTAGTTGCATTTCAGTGAACCTAGTCTGCTCTAAATCACCGGCATCGGGTGTACCCGCCACAACCTTCAGTATGGATCCTAGGAAATCTAAAATCCTGGCGACTTTATGAATTGAAAAACTATATCTAACTTATACGAGTTTGCCTAGTGGCTTAAAAAAAGGTGTTAAAAAAACAAGGGAGTCACCTTAGGTTGTCCTTGTGGACCACCCTCCCTCTAATGAGGACCTCGGTCCCCAGGTCTGCTTCCACGGCCTTCTCATCACATAAAGGTGTGAGTTTGTTTCCGAGCCGTCGGTTGGACTTGACCAAAACTTTGTCACCAACGTCGAAGACCCTATTCTGCCGATTTGCGTTCTCCCTAGCTCTGAGCGTCGTCTGAGCGTTTCTGATCTTTTCTTGTATCTTTTCTTGTATCTTTTCTTGTGGCTCATCTGGGTGCGCCTGAACCACATCAACTGGTCTCTGGTCGATGACCGAATGGATCGACTTATTGTACTCAGTTGTAGCCAGTAAAATGACTTCTACGGTATCAATTATGCCTTTATCGATCTTTAGGCATCTGGCTAGCTCTAACAGAGTGCTGTGAAAGCGCTCAACCTGTCCATTCGAGATGCTATACAATGGTGGTGCATTTGAAATGCTGACCCCATAGTTGTTTGCGAGCATAGTCACGATGGTCTCTGAATTCAATGACGGTTCATTGTCACACTAAATGGATCTGGCTTTTGGAAAAAAATTCATTAGTTGCATTAAAGCTGGCTTCAGATCCACAATGGTTCTTGAAGGGACCGGTTGGACAATAGCAAACTTAGAGAACTTGCCGATGCAAGTGAGAAAGTATTTCCTGTCAGTGGAGAAAATGTCTATATGTAACATCTCTCCTACATGTGAGGGGATCGGTGTCCCCCCAAGCTCTTGTTTTTTGGGGTGTCTATCATATTTAGCCCTAGCACATGTTTTGCAATTTTGTACTATTTCATTGGCTATTTTTGCCATCTTTGGAAAGTAGTACTCCGAGAGTAGAACTTTGTGGCCGGGTATCTTCGAACCAATGCATCTTGTATCATTGCAAGCGTGTGTAAATTACAGTGGAGAGCATTTACGCATTTGGGTGAAACTACATCTTCGAGCTCGTCTAGCAGCGATTCGATGCAAGTATAGCTGATCAAGTAGCGTTTCTTATTTCCAAAAAGAATAAAGCTTCGTTTTAAGGGGAAACGCGCCTCTTCTAGCACTATTTGGTTTTGAAAACAATTCAAGGGTTTGTCTGTTGTCTCAATGGTGTTGGTGAGAGATACCTCACTGTGGATCGTTGCTGCGCAGGACTCAACTTTTTGTTCATTTACAGCGTTGAGCTGCTGTCTTGACAAGGCATCCGCAACCAGATTGTCCTTGCCAGGTTTATAGAAGATACGTGCATTAGACTCGTCAATGCGCGCTTTCCACCTTTTGATCTTCGCATTTGGATTGGATTCCGAAACTGCGAAGGTCAAGGGTTGATGGTCAGTGAAGATATTAATGTCTTTCACCCCATACAAATAGTGCTTTAACTTGGCAAGTGACCATACGATGGCCAATAACTCTCTCTCATTTGTTGCATAGTTAACCTCGCTGTCCTTCAATGTTCTTGAAATCATTGTTATAGGACGACCCTCTTGAGACAAAACTGCACCTATGCCGTGAGCCGAAGCATCGGTCGTTAGATCGAATGGCTTCTTAAAATCGGGGTACCTGAGCATTACATTCTCGGATGACAAAATATCGCGCAACTTCTGAAACGCCCTTTGCTGCACTTCAGAGAATAGAACCTTTATATTTCTGGACCTATGCTTACTGACTATTCCATTTTCACCCTTCAAGATATTCGAGATGGGTCTTGCTATTGCGGCGAAGTCCCTAATGAAACATCTGTAATAACTTGCGAGGCCTAGAAATGATCTGACCTCGAACAGTGTTTTAGGTTCTGGATACTCCTGTATTGCCCTAACCTTTTCAGGTTCCGTCGTGGCGCCAGTGCTGGTGACTATGAAACCAAGAAAGTTCACGCTTTTCTTAAAAAAACGTGACTTTTCGACGGAGACCCTCATGTTTGCTTCGTGTAAGCTTTTTAGGACCCAATCCACGTGTTTAATGTGGGATTCCTCATCTTCTGAAAAGATGATTACGTCATCGACATAAACATAGCAAAATTTGCCAATCTGCTCTCGCAGTATGTCGTCGATGGTTCTTTGGAAGATGCTTGCTGCATTCTTTAATCTAAAGGGAAGTCTTTTGAACTCGTATTTCCTCCCGTTCACAGAAAAAGAGGTTTTTTCACGGTCGCGTTCAGCGAGTATGATCTGGTGATAACCAGACTTGAGGTCTAATGTTGAAAAGAATTTGGCTCTCCCCAAATTCCCCAATATCATTGATATATTTGGCATAGGGTATTTGTCATGCACGGTTCTTTCGTTAAGTTTACGAAAGTCCATTACCAACCTCATTTTCCTATTGCCTGCTTCATCAGTGCCCTTCTTGTCTACTACCCATATTGGGTTATTGTAGGGAGAGACGGACTTTTGAATTATATAATTTTTTAGCAGATCTTTGATTTCTTTATTAACGAAATCAGCTGCTCCCATTGGATATGGGTAAAGCTTGGCATAGATCGGTTGCTCATCTGTGGTCCTAATGGTAGCCACGACTGATGTGTTATACGGCAACGCCTCGTCTGGGTCTGCAAAGGCCTTTTGTCTGGTCTTTAGCATTTTCAAAAAAGAACTTCTAGCTAATGGGGATGCCTCTGCACAGTCTACATTTGTGAAATTTACATTTTTGCACGTGTGGAAGGTGATTTGTTCGACCTCCGTACCCCACTTAAGTTGTCCTGAAGCTAGACAAAGCGAAGCAGCTGCCTGCTTTAGCAGGTCAAGGCCTACAATCCCATCAAAAGTTGACAAGTCCGGCAGAATAAAAAAGGTTGCCTTTACCCCAAACATTGAAACAAAGCATTTGTGTGTAATTTGTGTCTCGCCGTGAATGGAATGAATTTTGAAGGGGGACTCTACCGAGCGGACCGAATGAAATCCTTGGCCGCGCCCGTGTCTATGAGGAATCGCATGTGAGTCCCTGCTACTCTTCGTCTGATGACGGGTAGCAGGGATTTGCTCCTAAAAAATTGAGGGCATCAGAGTCATAACTAGCATCGTCATTGATTTGTGCCGCTGCGCTGGAGGCGGCATCAGCATACGCCTCTGCCCCCTGTCCCGCGTCTTGCGTGACGTGATTCAACCTCTGCTGATTTCTCTGACCGCCAGTGCGGTCATATGCGGGGTGCTTCCTATTCGCGTAAGCAGGGGCCTGAGTGGGCTGCAAGACCCTTGAGAAGGAAGGATCGACCTCCATGGGCACCGGTGCGCCATTATTATTGTGCTGCCTGCTGCTTCGTTGGTCAGTCTGCACTGGGGCCTTGCTTTGCTTGCTAAAGTGCGGATTCTTTGTACTGCTAGCTTGTGTTTCGGCTTGTTGCGAATGCCTCTCCTGTTGGTGACCCTGCGCTTTTGCATGCGGCTTGCGCTCTTTGTCTTCTAGACTTCTTGCGAAATTAGCAGCGAATGCGTACCTTTCATGATTTGACTCGACTTCTTGCGCGAGAGCTAGCGCTGAAGGCAAATCTCTGGGCTTTGCTGCAAAGAGCACATCTGTAAGACTGCGCTTGAGACCCGATATGAACACACGCAACGTATCGTCGCGGAATTTTTCACATAGGCCCTTTGCTAAAGCCGGCTCATATGACATGTTAACTTTGTTAGTGAGAAGAGTGAGTTTCTTCTCTACCTCATCGTAATATTGAAGCAGGGACAGGCCACCTTGCCTCAAGGTACCTAATTCCTGTTCAATGACATGAATTGGTCTCTTGTCACTGTATGTAAAATCTAGGCGATTTATTATCGCATCAAAATTCAATACAGTACCAAATGAGGCCTGCACCGCGTCTGCGGGGCCCCTAATCTTGGTTCTTATGATGATACAAGCCTGATAATGACGAGAACTGCCATTATGTGGTCTGAAGATCTCGTAAGCGGCTAATGCTGCCTGCCTCCAAGATACATAAGATTCCTGTACTCCTGCAAACTCAGGTAAGCACTTGACGGCATCTAGCGGCTCGTCACAGCGAATGTCGTTTCTAATTCCTATAGCAGCATATGCTACTACTTGTGGGGCGGCAACGTTTGCTGCTGCTATTTGTTCAGCTAACTCATTAATTCTTTGAGTCAATGCTTGCTCCCTCTGCTGGTTTGCAGCGGCCTGTTCGGCTAAAGCATTGCTGATAGCCGTCCTTACTACTTCCCTAAGCTGATCTGGATCAATTTTACCTGATGGTGGGGGAACTGCAGGGAGAAGTCTTGTAGCCGGGACTCTGATGCGAATGTCACAGTCGGAATCTGAGACGCTAGACTGCTTGCGAGGGTTTCTATATTGGCTGAACCGTGGCATGCGCAGGCCAGTGGCCGCGAAAAATAAAACGGGCCGTCAAAAGATGGGTCGAATTACGTCGCAGCTCTGAACCACGAGAACTGTATGTATTGTTATTGCACAATTTTAGACACATAGAAAGTAACACAAAGTAATTTTATTAACGATCTGGATGATAAATTGTTTCAACTAAAATTCTCAAAGCAGTCACTCTCACGTGTTTCAGAAACTTGGTTCTGATTATTATTATTTAAAAAAAAAAATTTTTTTATATGATCTGTTGCAATATAAAATACTCACTAGTACTAACTAATTTTTTATGAAATAAACTTAAAAATTTTTGTGTTTGAAGAAAAATTTTGGCTAGAGTATCCACTTACATGATTCAACTAACACAAAAAAAATTTTCTTTATAAAATTGGTCACTCGCAGCTCCCGCGCTGCTGTCTTAATTGTTGTTGGTTGTTGCAGCTCCCGCGCTGCTGTCTTAATTGTTGTTGGTTGTTGCAGCTCCTGTGCTGCTGTTTTACTTGTTGTTGGTTGTGGAGTCCGACCACTAGTTGGGCGCCAATTAAGATCCTTCCAGTCCTGTAGTGACTGAAGATTAGGTTGAGAGGCGACTGTGCCTCTTATTGCTGGCCTCGGGCTCAGACAATAAAACAAATTGTTTAACGGCCAAGTGCCGGAGTGAATATTTATTTAAGCGACTTATTGAAAGAGCGCTGAATTCAAAACTGATTTCTTAATACACAGAATATTTCACTTAAGCTAAGCCAAAACTCGCATCACGCCACAATGTCATGGTCGGCAAGCCGACTCAGCAAAATCTTAGGCAATAACTGAAACTCTTGCAGCAAAACAAAAGTGTTCGGTTACCGCCGCTGACCATTGCAGCTATAGCGCGCTGATACAAAGTATGCAGTGTCGAAATTGCGAGGGCTGTTCCTTAACTTATGAAGCACGCGATAGCGAGGGTTGATTATAAACTTATGAAATATCCTATATTAAGTGTTATGTGTTAACTTACATAAGTAAAAAATGTGGCACCGCTAAAAATCGTTGCTAACTATTTTAAGCGCGCGGCCCCAGATGCAAGGTATCGGGGAATATAGGCCCCAATTTTATTAACATTTTGCCGCAATTTTCATCAATTTCTATCAGACAGTTTTTGAGAAATTCGCATTTTTGATATTTTGCATTTCAGCTGAAATGCACATGCATAAAACAACGTGGCAGCATTGTGCTTGTACATATGTGAATAAAGGCTGCCTGACTGGTGCACATAGACGTGATCATTTCACTTTTTATGAATGAAAATTACCGAATATATACTCAATTTTTACATTAATGCCATTATTTATACAATATATTTATGTTAAGCAGGCATTTTTAAAGTAAATAGCATTATGTATTTTGGCGCATTGCCGCCATATGTTATTGTGGGCTGCCAACCTGATGACTTTCGCAATATGCGTCGATATAAAACTAGGTGGCAGCCTTGCAAGCCTGCCAAGAAGTGTGCAAATATATATGCAATATATGCATATATATTTATACATGTGTATGTGTATCTGATAACTGTCTTTAAATTTAATTGAAAAAGCTTCCCCAAACTTGTAGCTTTAATTTGCCATGTGCCGCTTTTTGGGCCGTTCTTTCTGAGAAAAGATATTAAGGTTTGAGATCAAGGCATATATTTTGGCGGTCATTTTGTATGGGACTTTCACTGAGGTAGCTGCGTTCTTTCCAAAATATCTCAAAAACGTTCTGAAAACTTTTTTTTAAAATGTTCCCATTAGAAAGGTGAAATGGTAGGCTTTAATCGTGCATTAGCGGTTTTCGGGGCCGTTCTCTTTGAGCTTAGATATTTAAGAAATGGTGAAAGTGTAAACTTTGTCAGTTTTTATCATTACTTGTTTCACCCGGTTTAAAGTCTGAAATCGCCATACTATTGCTAAAGACTATAAATAAATAAATTTTCTACAATTCTGCATCATAACTTTATTGATTTAGTGTGGTAAAACATTTTAGAATTATCAAATTCATAGCTGGTTCCGACTCATGAACCAAGTTCCGTTTTTCGTTGCTGGCGAACCGTTGCTATCTTGACGCACATATTGTATTTATGTAAATACAGTGATAATAAATGAAAACCTATTGAACATATGTGCGAGCTTACTAGCTTATTATTATTAAACATAATAATTATTATAAATTCAGAGGTTTCAGTGTTGTAAAATGATCTGTCGTCTCTCCTGCAGGAGAACGCATAGCACTCAGCTTTTGTCGAGGATATAAGGTGGCATTTATACATATCGCTTTTTGCAATGCATACTAATATCTACATACATATATTTTAACACAATTGTAAATATGTATTAACTTAAAGCTTAGTACTCAAACTAAAACAATTTTTAGCGGCGTAAAATGCTCAATCATTTTCTGTCAACGAGCTGAAAGGCAGTGTTGCCAATGCAACACGAATAAATAACAAAAAGTTGAGTGGTAACTCTATACCTCAACTGTAGTTTGTTTTAAATTTGAACTCTGATTTTGGTATTTTGGTATTTTGCAAATCTGATTTTGGTAAAAGGAGGAGAGAATACGCAATGGAAAATGTAAATTAATGTTAATATAGGAGCAACATGCTATGGCACGCAAGCACAGCAAGTATTGGGTGCACCCATCTTCTAATTTAGATTCTCCATTTGTATTAATACAAAAAAAACAAAATTATTCAATTTATGTCCACAAACACGATTTCAGTTTACGTTCTTGCTTATAATTAACTAATATTGTCGTCTTTATTGACCAAATTCATGCATTCGTCTGCCTTTTCACTTGTGTTTTTACAAATTTCCATATGCTATCTCGCTCGCACTTGCCTATGTCTCTGATTTTGATTTATGTGCATTAAAAGAAAATTTGAAATATTTTCTCTATTATTCTCTATTCTGGTAATCGTTTCTTGCGATTGGCAGGCGAAAGAGGCGTGGCATCTAAAATTTAAAACAAACTTGATCTGCGCCCGCTATCCAGCAACATACATACAGCTCAATCGACTCGGCTATTAAGAATATATATACTTTATAGGGTCGGAGATGTTTCCTTCTGCCTGTTACATACATTACACAAAACCATTATACCCTTTTTGACCATTTGTTGTAGTTGGCTAGACTAGTTGAACATAATAATATAGAGGCTTTAATAGTGGGAGGAGAAAGCTCGAAACTAATCGTGCGGTACAGACTATTATAATCTGCACACAGAATACGAAGAGGGTTGTGCAATTCCCAGTTAGTTGAGCAGTGCTGAAGATACAATGGAGAAAAGTTTCGAGTTATTCTGGAAGGAACGCTAAAGGTAATTTCATCCAATAAATTAGCCGAGTTTATATGGCCCTGCAGTAATTTGTAGATGAGCATTACTCCATGCATAATTCTACGGTTAGTAAGAGGGGGAAGACTGAGTAAGAGAAGTCTACTAGACTAAGACGGCATCTGAATTTCTGAGTTCCAACCCATGCCACGTAGAACAAAATGTAAAAATTGGTTTTGAACCGATTCTATCCTGGCACGATAGGATTCGTATTGGGGGGACCAAACCCATGACCCATATTCAAGAATTGGACAAATTCCTTGGACCATCGCTTGATAAACCCGAGAACTCCCATTGCTTTATTGACAGATATAGCAATATGTTTATCAAATTTCAATCCGTGATCTAGAACTATACTCAAGTCATTAACTGGTCTTTCGGAATCACCATGGCGTGAAGATCTATAGAAAGTCATAACTTTACATTTCAAACTATTGAGATTTAATAAATAAGTTTGGTACCAGAGAAGGAATGCATTTAAGTCTGCTTGCAAGAGACTATAAGAAGAACGATCATTATACGATAAACAAAGCTTGACGTCATCCGCATATATAAGTGCATGGGAGTGAGAAAAATAGATGGAAGATCATTTATAAATAACGTGAAAAGTAATGGGCCGAGATGACTTCCTTGCGGTACTCCAGAAGTAACTTTGACGGACTTAGAAAATACATTTTTGAAAATAACACTTTGTGATCTGTTAGATAATTAATTGGAAATCCAAAGAAGAAGGTTGTTCGGAAAACCAAGAAGATCAAGCTTTTTAATTAGAAGTGAACGATTTACAGAATCGTCTTTTTGCATATTTTTCTTGAACCCTTTAACCACTGGGAAAGTAAACTCTAGAAGGTTAGTGGTTGTGGATCTACGTCTCATAAACCCGTGTTGAGTAGGTGAGATAATAAAACTACATAAAAGTTTGAAGATGAGAAGTTATTATTTTCTCAAACAACTTCGGAATTGCAGACAACTTGGAAATACCTCGATAATTCTAAACGTCGGACTTAATACCCTTTTTGTGAAGAGGGATAATATAAGAGTCTTTCCATAGCTCTGGGAAAGAGGAGGAATCCAAGGATTCCGCACAGTACTTTAGCACAGAACCAGGCACACCAACAGGACCTGGTGTGTGTACTGGCTTAATCAATTTAAGATCGCTACGAAGCGAGCTTTCAGTGATTAGGGGACTGAAAATACAGTTAGAACAACTTAACCTATAAGGATAAGGCTGTCCAACACGGAGACTACTTGTAGAGAATGTAGTTTGAAAAAAGTCAGCAAACAGATCTGCTATGGATTGATCAGTATCAGCTTGAATATATTTGAAGACAACAGATAAAGGTAATGGATAATCCTCTAGAGAACCAAGGAGGTTTAGTAGAGCTAATAGGAGATAAAAGCGGAACACAGATATCGAGTATAGAATTTAGAGTATTATAAAAAAGCTTAATGGCATTATCCAAGTCAGAACATGTGTACAATTGAGACCAACCAGTACTTGAAATTAGATTGTTCAACTTATTTTAATAAGTTGATATCAGTTTTACTAAAGCACCGTATGCGCACAGTAGGCTGCGATGATAATACAACTGGCCACAAAGGAATGCGAGCGTCAAGAGTTGGATGGTATGGGTCTTCTGGCATAACCAATGAATCAATCCTTGATACGATACTATTGGTGAAGTCCAATACGAATAACAGGTCTAATGTCCTGTTGATAGAATTGCATACAGGATTGATGTGTACCAAAGAAAGCTCCGAAAGTCCGTCAATAAATTCATGAAAATTATCAGAAAAAAAGTGACTACGAGTCATTGGGGGAAATTCATCGAGCATCGGAAAGATTAAAATCACCGAAAACAAAAATCAAGTCAGTATCGGAAAGTAAAGGTGATATAAATTTAATAGCAGTCAGGTGATTATCATAATTTATTACATCAGAAAGAGGTGGAGTGTAAGAACATGTTGAGTAAAAGGAACATTGAATAACATTAAAATAGGCTTTACAGATCATCCTAACATTGAATTGATGTAAAAATAACATTAATAACTGTGTGCAAGCTGGGGGTTTCGAAGCCGAGACCAATGTCTACATCGTCTGCTAATTATAAAATAATTTTGATAGAGCTGCACATGATTGGATTTGAACCCACAAATTCTGGCTATTGTTAACGTCGGGAACTTAGTCCTCCAAGCCACAGAACCCTGCATTAATTCGTTGCCAAAATGCAGATATGTTATGACTTCAGCGATTCATTATTTTAAAACTCTGATTTCAGCCAACACCCTTTGAATTGAATAATATTTAAATAACCTACTGATCATCCTTACATTGATTATACTAAAATTTAATTGTTATAAATAAAACATTAATATATAATATCAGTATAACATTAATAAATAATATTAAAAAAAGAAAGTCTGTCCATGCCGGGATTCGAGCCCGGGACCCATGGCCGAAATGAAAATTTATAAATGACGCTCAACACCCTGTGCGACAGCGGCACATTGAAATCAGTTGTTTAATGATTATTTGATTATTACTGGAGAAACGTCATTTTTGTTGTTGACTCATTATGATTGTTGCTGTTAAGGGAAAGCAAATATATGAAAATATAGTTGTTTAATATCTTCACTGCTTATTATCCGATCTCAATAAAATTTTCAGCAAACATGGCAGATAATACTGGCTTCGTCTATGCATAATAAGAACACTCTATCTTTTAAATAGCTCTAATAATTTACATTTATTTCATATTAAGGCGTTGAAGGGGACGTGGCTGTAAATACGAATGGAGTATCGACGCGGCGAAATAATGTGTGCACAGCTCGGAGTTGGTTATTGGACTGGTCTGCCGAGAGACTCGGCAGCTTTATTGAAAACTATATCATTATATTAAAATACTTAAATCTATTACAATAAGTAACCTAAACAATCAATACTTTTCATGTTATCTAGTATTGGTATAATTTAAGTCGCTGCACATGGCGTCGTCTTCTTATCACCCGCAGAAGGTGTGAAGACTCCGTATCTGTGCGCAGAACACTTTACTTAGGTCTGCGGCCTATCGCCAGCGTGTAAGATAGATAGACTATTCTATCTCAGGGCTTATCTATCTCTAGAGTCTTTGGCTCTTGTGGGAAATTCATGTCTAATAACTATAAGATTAGACATTCTGGCCCTGTTGAAATGTTCACATTTCAATACAATCAGTTTTTATTTATAATTCATATTTTATAAAATAAGATTAAACATCCTGGCCCTGTTGAATGATATAACTTTCAAATACTCATAACTTCTTATTTTCTAGCCCTTGTGAACGGCTTGTATATGTATATATGTATATGTATAACAACATTTTTGTTTTTCCTTTATTTTTTTTTTTTTTTTAATTTATATTTGCCGTTTTGTTGTAATTATTATTTTATTTTTTTTGTAATCATATATTCAAGTTGTCTTTTTCTTTTTTTTTATATCTTTTTAAACTATATTTCCGCCACAAATAAACCTTTTGTTCTTATAATAATTATTTTGATATTTTTCCTTTTCTATTCATTATATTTTTTATTTATTTTTAATACATATTTATAAAATTTTTATCTAAGTAAGACGAGGCAGGGCAATTGCAGCAGGCAAAAATTGGGAGTTCATCTGGCAGACTCGCTTAAATAGGTAAACAACTCCCAAGATGATTCCGGTGATTATTATCGCTGTTGTGGCGCTGACGGAGTAGTGAGCTGCGTGATGTAGGTCCAAATTTACAGGAAAACCTAGGATCCGCCCTTGACGTGGCAACTCGAAGAAATCCACATCTGTGGTCAAATCTTCATATGCCCACAAACTGATGTCTTCCGAATGGAGATAGCATCCAGGTTGAAGTTGAAGGATTCCTTGTCCAGATAGCTCAACTGGGTTTGGCACGCTTTCACAGAAGACATCAGCGGTTATTTTGGTTGGAATTGAAAACCACCATGAATTTGGCTTCTAAAGTTGGTCCCAAATGTTCCTAGGCTGCATTATATTTACGTAACAGCTCTCTCTGTATTTATTACATTGAAGTTACTCCAAATGACTTAATTTTGTTTTTTCATTACTTGAATTGTTGCATCCTGAACTGTGGACTGATTTCGTTACAACTCGAGCAGGTACTCCTCGTTTTGTCTGCTTTGCTGAAATTTTTGCAGGAGTTCATCGGCGTGGTCTTCATCCATGAGCCCAAAAACGGAATGGTAGATTGATCCAAAAGCCTTCAGTGGTGCCCTTGGTACACGTTGTGTCTTCCTTGCCTGGGTTTGTTTGATGATGTCGTCGTGTTGCTGAAGCCTTCTTGCCTTGTTGGACATAAGTGACATCATGTTGTTGATGTGCGAGTCGTTTTTTAATCTCGCTTTTATCGTCAGTAGCGAGACCCACGATTCCTCCACTCGATACTTAATTCGATTTTCATGCACGAAGCCCGGGGATTATTTGAAGAGGCCCGCGGGACACGAAGCCCGCACAGGCCCGTGCCCATCTCTACAGCCAACGTTACAGTCGAAAATCGAATAATCAGCCGAAAAGGCGATGTCAACTGGCCGCCTCGATGCTGCGATTTGACCCCGTCAGACTATTTTTTGAGGGGTGTGCTATGCCAACCATTCAGAGACGATTGACGAGGATCATACTATCGAAAATGTGCTGGGGGCAGTCATATGAATGAAGTGGTATTCAATAAAAAAAAATATTTGAAAAATATCCACCCGTTTTTTTTATAGCCATTTTCAACCGAAACATTTTCGTGGGCCATTTAAGGTTAATCCGTATTTTAAGATCTTTAAGGTGCCACGCCCACTTAAACTTTAAGTCCAAAAGTTTGTTTGGGGTATTTGAACATTCAACCTAAATTTCAAGTCGTTAGCTTTAAAAATACGACTGCTATTGAACTAAGTGCCCCTAGATTGGCAAAATATTACACTGTGCGACGCTTTCATTATTAATGACCTTCATTTTTGCTCTTATAGAAAGCTGCATTAAATTTTCGAATTATTGTTTGTATGACATTTATACGATGTATGATACAACAGAAAATTCCCAATCCGTGAGTTTGGCTAAGATATCTCCAAAAACAAAACAAAAATGTCCATGCTAAATCTTAATTTTCGACCAATCGTTCCTATGGCAGCTATATGATAAGGTGAACCGAATTTAACCAGATTTGGTCAGGATGTATAAGACCACCCCAGATGCATATTTTGTAAGATTGATTGAGATATCAAAAAAAAACAAAAAAAGTTTTTTGTACTAAAGCTTGATTTTCAATTGAGGCAGCTTTATGATATAGGGGTTCGATCCAAGTTTAAAAACAAACTTTATCTGCGTCCGCTATCTTGACCGTCTGTCCGTGTGTTGGACCAAAGGATCTCAGAGACTATAAAAGCTAGAGGCTTAAAATTTAATATGTAGGTTGCTGGATAGCGGGCGAAGATCAAGTTTGTTTTAAATTTTAGATGCCACGCCTCTTTCGCCTGCCAATCGCAAAAAACGATTATCTTTAATAAAACACTTTTTAATTAAACAGAAAGGTAAGAAGTAAGCCAATTTAATGACCCTGAAAGTTTCAAAGCGATTGACTATTAAATAGAGAAGATATTTTAAATTTGCTTTTAATTCACATAAATCAAAATCATAGACATAGGCAAGTGCGAGCGAGATAGATATGCACATTTTTTTGTGCAAAAACATAACAGTGAGCACGTATACGAAGAGTGCAAACGCAAATACGAGCGATAGTCAAAATTATCGATATCATTTGGGTACAATTTCTATCCTATTTTAATATTAACATGGTTTAAGTTAATACATATTTACGATTGTGTTAAAATATATGTATGTAGATATTAGTATGCATTGCAAAAAGCGATATGTATAAATGCCACTTTATAATTTTGCACCTCGACAAAAGCTGAGTGCTATGCGTTCTCCTGCAGGAGAGACGACAGATCATTTTACAACACTGAAATCTCTGAATTTATAATAATTATTATGTTTAATAAGCTCGCACATATGTTCAATCGGTTTTAATTTATTATTATTGTATTTATATGCTTAACAAGACCTGCAAAAAGAATCACAAATATTAAAGCATTGCATTTAAATTTAAATTCCGCTCGCAATGCAGCATCCTTTAACAGCTGATTTCGATGATTAAGAAGACTGGGAGAGATTATTTGGTGTTGCCGGACTTCAACAAGCTGAGCAAATTTTAGTTGACGGCTACTTTTGGCATGAGCTACAGCGATTTCAGCGATTACGATTACGATTTACTATTTTAATTAAATTAAATACAATTTATTCAATCGGACCACTATATCATATTGCTGTCATAGGAACGATCAGTCGAAAATAAACTTTTTTGTTGTTTGAAAGATCTCGACCAAACTAATAGGATATGCATTTGGGATGGTCCTAAATATCCTGATAAAATTTGGTTGAAATCGGACCACTATATCATATAGCTGCCATAGGAACGATCAGTCCAAAAGCAAGCTTTAGTATGATAAACTTTTTTGTTGTTTGAGATATCTCAACCAAACTAACAAAATACCAATTTGGGATGGTATTCTACATCCTGGCCAAGTTTGGTTGAAATCCGATATCAAATAGCTCCCATAGGAACGAATTTTAAGATAAAGTACGAAAATTATTGTTGTTTTTAGAGATAAGTCAACCAAACTCAAAGATTCAGAATTTGTAATTTGGTTTAAATCGGTTCACTAGATCACATAGATTTAATACGAACAATTAGTCAAAAAGTTAATGCCGCATCATCACACCTTCGGTATGCCTAACGTAGCGCACATACGTATGACCTATCGGAGAGCCAGGGCACAGGGTATTCTATTCGAGCACACTCGACTGTAGCCGGAGCCCCCTTGTTTTTTCCATAAATTTTTTCCGTACATACAAAGTTTAGTCTTTAATTCATTCATAGAAGCTGAGCCTTTTTGTGCAAAGTGGGATTCTAAAGTGTATCAAATTCGGGGACTACAGTTATTTTTAGGCTTTTTAGCTTCATTCATAGAAGCTGAACCTTTTTGTGCAAAGTGGGACTTTTAAGTGTATCAAATTCGGGGTCTAAAGAATTGCTTTGTATGGAAAACTTTTTTGTTACTTAAGATATCTCAACCAAACTCACAGATTGTATAATTAGAACTTCCTGACCAGATTTGGTAACAGTTGGATTACTATATCATATAGCTGTCATGAAACAATCGGGTGCAAATTAACCCTTAGTATGAAAAACTTTGTTACTTTCTGAAATATCTCAACATAAGTCTAAGCTCTCCTTGCCAAATCTAGTCCTGACTGCATTCGGTCAGCAACGCAAGACGAAGCAGCAGCCACTGTTCGACTTCTGCAAGTTGCCGCAAGTCGCAGTCGCGACTGATGTCTCATGTGACTTCTTGCTGCTTAAGTCTAGTACCAACACTTACAAATTTTTTAGCGGCGTAAAGTGTTCAATATTTTTATGTCGACGAGCAGAAAGACAGTGTTGCCAATGCAACACGAAAAAATAACAATAAGTTGACTGGTAACTCTATGCGTCAACTGTGGTTTGTTTTAAATTTGAACATGCAGAACAGATTTGGGTAAAAAGAAGAGAGAATAGGCAATGGAAAATGTACATTTAAGTTAATATAGGAGAAATATGCTATGGCACGCAAGCTCAGAACGTATTGGGTGCACCCATCTCTTTTGAAATTCTTATGTGGATACTCTATTTGTACTAATAAACAAAATAAACAAAATTATTTAATTTATGTCTACAAAAACGATTTTAGTTTTCGTTCTTGCTTATAATCTACCAATATTGTTATCGTTATTGACCAAATTCAAACATTCGTCTTCGTTCTTACTTGTGTGCCGGACATTTCTCTGCTATATACCTAGAAAAACTCGACACAGTTCCATGTTCTTCGAGGACAGTCAGCTGTTGGCAAACAGTGCTGGGCAACGCCAGTTCCTTATCTGGCAGCACCGTTTTTTCTTGAGTCTCGGGATCTAATAGCGGAGATAAATGTCAAGTATTTTTTCTTCACATTACGCCAACGTTTTTTTTATATGGAGATCTGGTTACTTTGAGGCCTTTTCTTAAGTGTCGGTACTATGCTTTATGCTGTTTGCTTATTGATCATTTCATTCTTTATGATAATATACATATGTATACCAACTTATAATTTGGATTTAAAATTATTTTAAATTCTTATCAAAGTATGTGGGATTTCTAATTTATGAATTTCATATTTATTTAATTTTGAAAAATACTTTTAATTTAGATCTTTCTTCTATGCAAAAAAAAAAATTTTTAAAAAAATTTACTACAATTAATATACTTCTAAAATAAAACATGTCAACGATGTAAAAGTCTAGTGACGAAAATATTTCCTTTCCCCAAAACTTTTGATATCCAATTTTGTGACGAACGATATTAGCCCTCTAGTCCCCAAGACCGCCTCTAGGCGGGTTAAGTTTGAAAAGTTGTTGTTGATGTACAAAATGCCAAAATCATTCGAGGATGACCCCTCCTCCACGAGACAAAAATGCAAAATAATTGCGGCAGCCATTTAAAGCTTTTTTGCTTATTCCAGTAAACTTATTATATCTTATAGTAAATAAGGCACTTATTAAATATCTAAAATACAAAATTTGTGTGCTTATCCACTTGTTTCTTTTTACCAATTAAGCACGTTCGATATATACAAAATATCGTCGTCAAGTAAACAGCACTGGCAAAGTGAAAGGCAACGAATGTTATTGTCAACCATTAAACTAGTGTAAAAGAGCCATAAGTATTTGGCTCCAGAACAAACATTGCATATTGAAGCGAAAGCAACGCAAAAATAAAATAATAATAAAACATATCTGTAGCTTTCATCGCTTGGATACAATGGGGTGTCAATTTTACCGGCTTTTAGCGATTTCCCGCTGAGCTCGCGATTTTTCTAAAAAGTCGTAGAACAAACGTTTCTACGTTTTGATAGGGAATAAATCCACATTTAATCTATTTTAACGCTTTGATACAAACAAGTAGACAAACAAACAGACTGACTTTTTATTTTATTTTCGGAATCCCACTAAAAAATGTCAAATTTCATTATCTTTTAAACCAGTAATCGGATTTTGAAGATCGAGGTGTCATTCGACGCGTATAATAAGAAAAGTAATACATTTACCGAAAGGCTCCAGCGGACCCATTTCCTGCAATCAAATGAATGTTGCCCTCCCACGAACCTGGTGTGTTTCCAAAAGTCTTAGTATGCATTTGATAGGACAGTCATTTTTCATGCTTCCTGTATATATTGCTAGTCACCTTTAGCACCCTTTGTGATGCTTTCGTCACTAGCGAATGCCAAACTTTTCTTTTAAGAATAAGTTATATATTCAATTTAATATCGTTCGTCACAAAATTGGATATCAGATATTTTGGGGCATGGAAATGTTTTCGTCACTAGAATTTTACCTCGTAAAGGTTTTTTTAGAAGATAGTACATTCTAGAAATTAGATTTAATTTCGATTGCACTAGGCAACAAATTTCACTTATTTCTCTAACCCATGTACACATGTACCATTAAAAATCATTCATACATAGTTTTAAATTAAATTAACTCTCGTATTATTAACATACATAGTTGCATTTTCTGTAAAACAAAAAAATTGAGTTTTGATTAATAGTTACCTAGTGTTAAATAACCAGATACTGCAACAACTCTAACTTATGTTAAGAATACGGTTTGAATGCAATAATCGTCTAAGGGAATGTAGCTTTTAAAACAGCTCAGATAGAGATCAAATTGCAGTCGTCAGGTGCATCTGAAAGAGTCATAATGTCACTGCATCACGAACTAATCTCTTTGGACAACGAGGTGTTCCGCTGTTATATGGGCTGGGCTGCACTGCTGGTGCTCAAAATGTTTGCTATGAGCATACTGACCGGTCTGTGGCGATTTCTTAGTTCGGTAAGTTTTAGTTTGGCGCCGTCAGTTTGACTAGGCCATTTTAATATACTTTAACCTTAAATATACACACATTTACATATGCACACAAACCAAACAGATACAAATGCAAGGATAAACTTTTGTATGAATCTATGTACATATATATGTATGTAAATAAAGTGTTTGGTTATCAGTCTGTGAGTAAAGCACGAACGAGAGCGATAGAGCAACAAAAACCGGCATACACCAATATGTATAAACTAAGAACTTTCGATGCGCTCTTGCCAGTTGAAAGTGTGCATCACAAAGAGGCAGTTGTCTAGAATATTTGTGAAAATAACTCGAATTCAAAGCAAATATGAGCTTAGAACTACTAAGTCTAAATAACCCTGTGTTCAAGAGCTATACGTTCTGGGCCGGTGTTTTGGTGATTAAAAAGGTTGGCAATGGCCATTCTCACGGCTTTACAGCGCTTCAAGACAAAGGTAAGCCGGGGACCGTTAGGTTTTTGGGTCAAAGTCCGTTTTGGCCGAAAGCGCTAATTTCGCTCAATATTTAATATATTGTTCGGTTCTTTTCAGACATTTGCCAATCCGGAGGATTTGATGTCGCCAAAGCTGAAGGTTAAATTTGATGACCCCAACGTGGAGCGTGTGCGTCGTGCACATCGCAATGATCTCGAGAACATTCTGCCTTTCTTTATTATCGGCTTGCTGTACACTCTGACGAATCCTAGTGCATTCCTGGCAATTAATTTATTCCGTGCCGTTGGCATCGCGCGTATTACGCACACCTTGGTGTATGCCGTTGTGGTGGTTCCTCAACCAGCTCGTGCTCTTTCCTTTTTTGTGGCACTTTTAGCCACAGCTTATATGGCATTGCAAGTGGTCCTCACCACTGCGCTCTAAGCTGTTGATAAGTATTTTATGAATTATAATTTGAATATAATTGATTAAACATATGTAAGCTCAGCACAGCGAGGTAAAAGCAAATATGGTAATTCTCTGTTCTATACCGAAACTCTTAAAAAAAAAAAAAAAAAACCTCAGAAAGAGGGCGATTTTAGATGAATTTAGGTGAACAAATTTTTAGGGGGTCTCCACTAGTTTTTTTTTTATTGAATTTTGAAATTTTAATAAAAAATTAACTTTTTCAGGGTTGTTTTGAGCATGTCGTCACTTATATGAAACGTTTATCAATACTAAATTTTTCTCTAGCATGTGAACTTTTGCGTTTTCCAACACTTTTAATAACGGAATCATGTCAAAAACGTGAATAAGCAAATAAGATAAAGAAAATAAGAAAATCTCTTTTAGGAAATTTTTGGTGGTCCTGAAAAGGACCGATCCTAAGGCATCCTCAATAAAATTGGGTCAAGAGAAAGGTCAGGTCAAAAAGTCAAGGGTCGTCATCAATTATAATAACATTGCTGGCATCATCAGTAATTGTTATCATCATCGTCATCAACATCATCCTAAAGGGTGGTGAAGATGTAAAGATTTATAATTAATAACATTTCTAGAGACTTAACATATTAATATATATATCCGAAAAGTGGGGTATAAACTATATTGATGAGGAGGTGGGGAATTTAGAAAGTAGCGCGCCGCAGGCGAAAATTTAAAAAAAACAAAATCGCGCGCGCGATTTTGTTTTTTTTTTAATTTTCGCCTGCGTCGCGCTAATCTCATACGACTAACCACAGCACCATGAGCGTCTACATTTATAACAGCTGCTCTATTCGGATCATACAGCTTGCCAATGGCCATAAAAAGCTCGTGTATCCTTTCTTTATGGCTTTTGTAAGTTTTTAAAAAGTGGAATTTCGTCAAGTATCCAATATAGTGCACGACATTATTCCACAATTTTTGGAGAATAAAATTTTTGTACGGATCCCGTTATAAAAAGTGTTGGGAAATGCCAAAATTGACATGCGACAGTAAATGTAGTGTTGGTAAACGCTTCATGTTATTGA
Source organism: Drosophila rellima (assembly GCA_035043635.1). Classification (NCBI taxonomy): domain Eukaryota; kingdom Metazoa; phylum Arthropoda; class Insecta; order Diptera; family Drosophilidae; genus Drosophila; species Drosophila rellima. The sequence continues at coordinate 124,766 of JAWNMV010000316.1, read as the reverse complement.
AAAGCAACCATGAAAAGCACAAAGCAACCATGCAAAGCACAAAACAACCTTGCAAAAGTTAATTTTTTATTAAAATTTCAAAATTCAATAAAAAAAAAACTAGTGGAAACCCCCTAAAAATTTGTTCACCTAAATTCATCTAAAATCGCCCTCTTTCTGAGGTTTTTTTTTTTTTTTTTTAAGAGTTTCGGTATAGAACAGAGAATTACCAAATATTCCATAAAACAAACAAAATAAGTGGTTTTTTATAACATTTTCTTTATTTAGTAATAAGACCTCCTGGGATTTGCGCTGCTCCTTCTGAACTTACCGCCTTTCCCAACCAATTCAAGTAGCTCTGCTTGGGTGCTTTTCTGGAAGTATCTCCATTCTGACCACGTCTCTGTTGGTGTTGGTACTGGTCCTGCCGCAGGCACCTCTGAATCGAACTCCTTCCGTATATTCTATGGAAACTGCAATTGGAGGATTACTTTAACATCAAGTATTAATTAACTCAATTACCCAAAACTTACAGCAGTTGTTCATGGTCGACAAGACTATTTATGTGCAGACATTTGCCTAACCATCTGAAGATCCGGCATCTTTGGCGTTTTCTTCATTAATGTGCAGCCGTTATTTTCTTGAGCTTACAAAATGCAGTAATTTCTCATTGTTTTTTTTTCTTTTTTGCCATTCATTTTAGCTGACATTGTTTACATTTTCGTACCAAATGACAAATTTCTAGTGTTGCATTCGAAAAAAATCGGATCCATACCGATTAGAAACGTAAGAAATAGGAACATTAATAGGAGATGGTGGAACAGATGGGGTAATTTTGGCACGGGTAAAACTATAGACCCATCACAATTTTTGATGGCAGAAGTTAGATGTTGCTCAGTGTGAATTGAGTATAATCCAGATTCGCCTTCGCATATTATTCCTTCTTGACACATTTTCGACATTTCCCATTGCCTTTGTGTCCAATGTGCAGCCAAATCAGTTCTGCATGTTCAAAATGTAAACAAAACATAGTTGACGCAATAGTGCAACCACACAACTTTTAGTTTTTCTTTTGTTATGCATTGGGAACACTTGCTTTTGTTTAGTTCAGAATATTATTGCACATTTTTCACTGTCCTATGTCTAATTTGTCCTGAGTACCTAGTTAAACTCTAGCTTTCCGCTGCAACCAGTTTAGTCCAGCTAAAACCCTTAATATTTTTTCTAGTACTCCAAGCAACCAGCAATCTAACCAGATTCTGTTTTTTTCATACCCAACTGAAAGCTGAATGCAATCAATATGTGTTTCAAGAGTACCTTTAATATTATCTTTACAAATGTGACCGATAAATAAAATCTATTAAAATCAAAATATCGATACATTTTGAACATACTAAGCACTGTTCCTCTCTATTTTTCAAGCCAAAAATGGCGAAATGAGTGTGTTCTTTTATTATTCGGTTTTGGATTTATTGTCAATATTCTCTTTATCGAATTATGTAAAGATCGCGCCGAAGCAACATAAAACTGTATAGTTTTCAATAGAAATTATACAAATTATAATTCCCGTACTCGTGCGCTGTTACAATTTAAAAAGTGAATTTAGAAATATCGGCAATGTGGAATCAATGGCCTGTCGCTGCGGTGTCTGCATCGCCAATGTCTGCACCGCCACAGCCTTCAGTACCGCCACCACTACCCGATGCTCCCCCACCACCGCCGCCATCAGACGCAGCTTCAGACGCTATTGCACCTGGTGTTCCTGGTGCGGGCACTGCGACCGCTGGTTACATGGCGCCGGGTGCCGCTCAATCAGCTTCTAATCCCTACGACCAATACACAGCCGCACAGTATGCGGCCATGACACCTGAGCAACAATACGCGCTGCAACAGCATTGGCAACAGTGGCAAACATACCAACAAGATTATGCTAAGTGGCATGCACAGTATGGTGAACAGGTAAGTTCTTCTCGTTTGTGTCAATTGTAGCTAATATTGACCAATTTATATAGTATAAACGAGAAATGGCAGCAGCAGCAGCAACAACTGTACCCTCAGTGGCACCTGCACCAGTTGCAGCACCAGTGCCTTCTATTGGACCTGTTTATCCACAAGCTCAACTGGTACAACAAATGACAGTGCTGCCACAGATAGAGACTTATCTGCCACAGCCACCCCAACCACAAACACAGTTGCTGATGTCAGGCAAAATTATGGCACAGCCGCAAATGTATGATCAGCCACCACCGCCGCCACCACAAGGATACCAACAGCTTCGTCAACCCCAACAAATACAACGCCATCAACAGCTTCCACCTTCAAATCAATGGCAACAACAACCGCCGACCGGTAGATTTAATCAATGTCCGCCGGCTAACTATAATCAGACTCCAAATCCTGGTGATCCCAGTAAGTTTCCCAATTTGCAGCAGCCACCACCTTCCTTCATGCCACAGCCACCGTTGTCAACAGCTAATCGAATTGATGCTTCTACAAATGAACAAAGCAAAAGCAACATCGACAGGGGTAATATTAATGAAACGGATCAACGAAAACGCTGGGATGGGCCGCCGCCAGATGTTGAACGGCAACAACAGCAGCAAGGACCACCACATAACAGTCATTCGCAGTCCAGTGAGCAGGGAAACAACAAGAATAAAAGTGCCAATAAGCCAAACCAGTTTGGCAATCGACGCAACTGGCAAAACAATTCACCCGGCAATAACAAAAACAGCAATATGCGCAACAACCCATTCAGCTCAGCTGCTCCAAACCACTCTGATAGTGATAACTCTTCACGCAATGCTGTTGGTTCCACTTCAGGCAACCTTCGTGGTGACGTGGCGGATCCAGGTGATTGCATTTCGAATACGTCTGGAGGAATATTTTGCGAAAGCCATTCAATAAATTTCAATGTAGCGGCCCTTGGCAATAACGGGTCGGGACAGGGACCCGCAGATAATTTTGGTTCTGGGAGCTTTGAGGGCAACGGCCGCGGTGGTATAAACAATATCAACAGCGGACCTTGGGAGCATAATTGTCAGAATCAAAGCGGAGTCAACTTTGGTCCCTTACACGATAGCAAAAGTGACTACGGTTATAATCGAGCTCCCAATCGAAATATTTTTAGCCAACAACAGCAACAACGTGCACCAGATTTGGATGAAGCGAGCTTTGATCGCTTGTTCGATCAGTGGGAAAAGCAGTTTGAGGATTGGAAATGCGCCAATGCCAATCATCCAGATCGTGATGAATATCGTCGATATGAGGAGGAATTTGAGAAGCAACGTCGTCGTATTGCAGAGCGCCGTGAGCAAATGAGACGCAGACGACAGATGCAAAATCAACAACAAACCCAACAACAAGCTAATCAGCAACCATATCCTAAAGAACAGCAACAACATCAACTGCAGCAGCAGCAATGTGTCAACAGTAGGTTGCGCTTTGAAAATTATGAGGAAGATGCCAGCCGTTGCGAGCAACATGATCGTGGTTATACTCCCAAAGATGTTATCATTGATCAAACAAATAAACGGATCTCAGAAGCGGACACAGAACTTCAACGTGGGTTACCCAACACATATGATAAGAAAGAAGCGCACTGCTTTGATTTGGGCGCAAGCCATCATCCGAAAAGAGAACATGAACAAGTGAAAGCAAAGCGTGGACAATCTCAACCATCATCACTAAAACAAATGCAACAACAAGTAACAAAAACGCCACAGTCAGTAACGCCTGCGCCAAGTCCCACTTATAGATATGAACAGAAGCAGCCACAGCAGGAAGTGGAAAAGAATAAATGTACACCCAATATCTTGGGCAAGCGTAAAACTGATGAAGGCGTTAATATGGTAGCAGCTTCCACTCCAGCTAAAAATACCAAGGAGGAAAACATCTTAATCATTTCCTTGGATGATGATGACGATGATGCTGATTATGTACAGATGCAGCAGGCAGGCAAGGAGGAAAACTCAGCTGTTTATACTCCAATAAAAAACATATTTAAAAAAACCGATGGTATACCAGGTCTTGATTTGGTTGCTGGTGGGAAATCTGGAGTTCCCCCTTCTCGTAATACAGGATCGAGACCTAAGGATGCTTCTATTGCTGACAACAGTAAGAAAATACCTTCACTATTTGATGTTGTCATTGTTAAGCCGGGTATATCTCCGCCAACGCAAGTTATTACCGACCCAGATAAGGAGTTTGCGGCGACACAGACAACACTCAGCGAAACGCTTCCAGATGATGTAAGCAAAGCACTCAAAGATCCTGAGTTCATGAATAACCTTTCGCAGGCATTGGCCCAGGCGCAAGGTAGTGAGCAGTTAAAACAGCAGCAACAGTCCAACGAACGATCTATGTGTGGTAACAACAACAATGGCAGCAACATTAACAATGATAGTAATAATGGCGGTCGTCCGATGTCATTTGCCGAATGGCAACGAAAGAAAAATATCCTAGAAAGTGACGAACAAGATAAAGAGCCTATTAGAAACTTGAGCAGCTTTGGAGCAGGATCATGCAACGATCTTGGCAATCGCGAAGGTTATGGAACTGGTAACGGTCCAACAATTATGGTTGGTGTAGGTCCAGAGGACTCACAGCTGATGGGACCAAATTTTACCGATTTCAGTGGCCCATCCCGTGGTAACCCTGGTTTCAATGGTCCATCGCGTGGACCTCATTTTGGACCTAATAATGAACCTGGACTAGGCCACGGATCCAACCCTGGACAATTTGGTGGCGGATCTGGACATAATGGTCTATTTGGACGTAATTTCAGACCTGGTGGACCAAACAATCCCAACTTTTTGGGACCAGGACCAAATTTTAATGACCGAGGACCAAATTTTGGTCCTAATTTCCGTGGCAACGGACCCGGCCCTGGTCTATTTCGACCGAGTTTTTGTGCTTCAAGTGGTCCCAGGACTGGTCCAAACTTTGGAAACACTGCTCGTTTTTGTGGCCCAGGATCTAACAATTTCATTGACCGCAACTTTAATATGGGACCCAATAATCTAGGACCTAATAATTTAATTGGCCCTAAATTGAGCAACAACAAAAACAGCTCGTTTGTCGATAATCCATTCAGACGTAACGGAGGACCACAAGTACCCAACTTTTATAATAGTTCACGCAATGGGCCCGGCTTTCAACCGCGTAGCAAAGGGCAGTTGAGGAACAATTTTGGCAACGTGGGAAACAACAACAAGCCATGGGCTGATGGGTATGTTTCGTAATACCAGCTTAATTAATTTTCTATTACTCTATCGTTGTCCTCTTCATTATATTCTCGAAATTTAAATGATTTGTATACCGGGAGCAATATCTATATAAGTTATGGCTATCTAGTTCCAAGATTATGACAGTTATATTTTCTTTTCCGCCTGCATATTACTAAACAACAATGAATTTAAAATGTATTTATATTCTTAGTTGTTGTCATGGTAGAGAATTCTGTGAATTTCTATCCGGTGGATTATAAACCAAATCATTTACCGAAATTCAATCGAAGACTTGTTTATTCTCTGCCTTAATAATTTTTGGGGCTATTGTAATAACATCTCTTTTAAATTTGAGCTGCACATTAATATTGAACTGGTTTATTTACACTGTGATAATCTTAATATAAAAAGGCATGAAATGGATTTTTCGGATCCTAGTAATCAAACTACCTCTTTATTATACCCTGTGCCCATTGAAAATAGTCAAAAAAGGTATAATTTTTTTGTTTTTTTTTTTGGATTCACAAAGAATCATCTCCGACCCTATAAAGTGTATATATTCTTGATCAGCATCAACAGCCGAGTCGATTAAGTCATGTCCGTCTATCTGTCCGCGCATGATAAGAGCTAGAGACTTAAACTTGGTATGTAGGTTCCTGGATACCGGCCGCAGATCCAGATTGTTTTTAAATTTCGATCGGTCCACTGTATCATATATCTGTCAAAGAAACGATTAGTCGAATACCAAGCTTTAGTACGAAAAAATTTTTTGTTGCTAACCAAACTGACAGAATTTGCATCTGAGATGGCTCCATACATCCTGATCAAATATAATTGAAATCGGACCACTATATCATATATCTACTATTGGAGACCATGCTCCAAAACTTCTGATATCTAATTTTGTGACGAGCGATATTAAATTGTATATATATACCTTATTCTTAAATAAACGATTTGACAATCGGCACATTGCGCAATAAGGCCCCGATTCTTCTAACCTAATACAAATTTTTTTTTTGCGCAGTGCCGAGTGCCAAACCTTTTTTTTTAAGAATAAGTTATATATACAATTTAATATCGTTGGTCACAAAATTGGATATCATAAATTTTGTGGCATGCAAAGGTTTTCGTCCCTAGACTTTTATTTTTTGAAATTGCCTATACCATGCCTCAGTACCATGAAAAAAAATAATAAAGTGAATAAGAAGACATTAAATCAAAATGCGTTACAGGAAGATCCTAAAAGTTAAACTCATTTTAATAAATTAAATTTCGCATTCTTACAAAACAAAAACAAACTGTCTGGCAGCACTGCCCTTTTTCTTCAACGCAACAAAGTTACATATGCTTCTGACATTGTTACTTTGCTAGCAGGTTATCAATCAATTTTAAATTGAATCAGTTTTGGGTATATTACAACAATTTTATTCTATTGCATTGCCACAAAGCAAAAAACAAACTTTCTTGCAACTCTAGTTATTTCTCCAAAGCAAAAGCTATCAGTGACATTATCTCGAGCTCTGGCTGCTACGACACTACGAATAAGGCGACTAAAATTTTCAAATTTAATTATCTTTTCAACCATTGGTCGGATTTTGATGATCGAGTCGTCATTCGACGCGTTTAATAAAAATAATTAAAAATTACAAAAAAAAATTCCAAAAGGCTCCAACGATCCTAATTGCTGCAATCAATTAAATTTTGCCCCTCCCTCTTACATCTGCTTATTTCACGAACCAGGTGAGTTTCTCAAAGTCGTAGTATGCACATTTGTTAGTTAGAACTACACCTTTCGATCGGTATGTAACTTGACCTGATCGGACAGTCAGCAAATTTTCCATTCTTTCTGTATATATTGCTAGTCGCCTTAAGGCAAGCGAAGCGAGCAGGAGGCGGAGCCCCTTTTTTTTCATGTTCTCTTACAACATATTCAATTTCAGTTTTTTTTTTTGTCAATCTTGGAATTTTTATTCTACTTCGGCTTCTAACTTGTAACTTATGTCAAGTAACTTTAAGTTTGACGATAAAATTTGGCATTTTTTGTATTTTTAATGGCGAATTTTTTTTAGCATATTGTCTACGTTTAAGCTTCTTGATACAATGTAATCTACAGTTTTGTAGGAGTTTTAATTTATATCAAATACTGAAAAAGCATGAGCAAAAATTCGAAATAGCAGTCGTAAAAAATACATTTTTTCGCCTTACTGACCGAGAAAGCCCCTAAAACACCATTTTCATTGCTAAGTGTGTTCTTAAATCTTTTTAGCCTGAAACATTCCAAGAAACTCTAACTTACAAGCTAGAGAACGATGAAAGATGTGATTTTTTCTTAAGAATGGCAAACTTGAAAAAAAATAAAGACACTTAGTTGAATCCATAATTAAAACTGATCCAAATAATGACGTACCCAATTCCTATGGCCCAATATACGGAAAAGCCGTTGAGTCAGACCTTGTCTTTTTTCGACGAGCAGAGTGTTATTACAACACAAAAATTATCGAAATATATTATAGTTTTGAAATAATAAAGAAACAATATTTTTGTACACATAGTTCTGATACCTTTCTATCATATTTAACTGAATTTAATTATCTTTGTCCGTTTTGGCCAAGCTTTTCGACATATTTTCGGAAATACTTTTTTAAATATCACTTTTGCTAAATTCTTATTTTTCTTAGTAGAAATATGGAGGATTTAGTTTATGATTAAGGTCCAAATATTTTGTAACTTTTTCATTGCAATCGCCAATAAGTTAATAAACAATTTATTAGCGATTGCAATAAAATATTATGCAATAAATTCGATTAAAAAATCAACAGCCGAGTCGATTAAGTCATGTCCGTCTGTCTGTCCGCGCATCTGTCCGTACGTCTGTTTGAACGCAAGGATCTCAAAGACTATAAGAGGTATGTAGTCTGCTGGATACCGGCCGCAGATCAAGTTTGTTTTTAAATTTCGATCGAGCCACTATATCATATAGCTCCCATAGGAACGATCATTCGAATATCAAGTTTTAGTACGAAAAACTTATTTGTTGTTTAAGACATCTTAACCAAACTGACAGAATTTGCATCTGAGATGGCTCCATACATCCTGACCAAATATGTTTGAATTTGGACAACTATATCATATAGCTACCACAGGAACGATGAAACGAAAATTAAGAGCTAGTATGCAATTTTTTGTTGTTTTTGGAGATATTTCAACCAAACTTACAAATTGGGAAATTTCTATTGTCTTTAACATTATGATCGAATTCGGGTTTAATCTGATTAGTAGAACATATAGATGTAATACGAACAATTAGTCGAATATTTAATGCGACATCCTCAAACATTCGGCGTGCCTAATGGCGTGCAAATACGTATTAGGCTATCGGATTGCCAGGGCACAGGTTATCCTACAGTCGCGCACACTCGCCCGAGAGTAGGCGAGCGAAGCGACAGGGGACGGATCCCCCTTGTTTTTATTTGGTTATTTGATTAATTTAATCAGGCCTCTGTTCCAGCTTTCACTTTCGGCAAGATTTGCGGAAGTGAATTTTCTTTCCCTCTGCTTACATAAAATCAAAGTGAGGGCAAAATATTGCTAGTTTTTTGATAGGGAATAGATCCACATTCATACATTTAAGCTATTTTTACGCTTTGATACAAACAAACACACAAACAGTCTTTTCATCTCATTTTGGGAAGGCCATTAAAAATGTTAATTTTAATTATCTTTTGAACCACTAAACGGATTTTTATTATTGAGGTGTCATACGACGCGAATTTTTAATAAGAATAGTAAAAAATTAATTTGTCATACCTTTCGATCGGTATACAACTCGACCTGATCGGACAGTCATAGCATATTTTCCATTCCTTCTCCAATTTCCTGTTCAAATTTCCTCAAGTATTTGTGAAAATAACCGGAATATTAAGTAAGCCTACTCTTATGTATGCAGAAATGAATAATTATTTGGGTACATTTTTTAAAGAACAATTTGAGTGTTTTAAGTGTCGCATAAAATAGTGTTTTAAATTTGTATCCCTTGTCAGTTCTATGTGCACAAACAGTTGATTTGCGCTAAGCATTTGTACTATTCCGCTGAAAGTAGACAAAACTGTATCGGAGAAGGGAAATTCGGTGGGCCATCCGGAGAAAACTTAAGGGAAAATGCAAAAATTTGTCGAATTGAAATTCGCAAAATTAAAGTGAAAACCAGAAAAGGCCTAAATATTGATTATTTTGATAGGATGTTTTAAGAAAATCAAATAATAAAAATATCTTGTTCGATATATTTGAATAAGAGAAAAATTTTATTTAAGTATTAAGAAATATAATATAAAGTAATATTTTCAATAATGCTTAATATTGTGTTTACTTCAATCAATTGTAATTTTCTGATAGTCCCCTGAAATGTGAAATCTGTTCGGATAAACCATACCGGCAACCACATTATCCCATTTTTCATGTTCTCTATATTTGTAGTTTAAATGTACAGGCATTTTCTTGATCTTGTCCTTAATGCTGGAATTTCGATTTTATACCCGTTTTCTTTTTTTCTCTTCTACTTTTATGCACCCAACATAAAAATTCTTAATGGCGCATCAAATCAATGACTGTGAAATACAAAACTCTTAAAACATAAAAAAAAAATGATATTATGAATATCATCTGTTACTTGCCTCAGAGCAGCGGCCGATCCTTCCGAGGTGGAGGTGAAGTCAATGCCAATGTCAAAGCCTCAAAAAGGAGCAATAAGAACACACAGCAGCATCGTGGGTCCAGATAGAGGTGAAAATGAATGAAGATGAAGAATATCACGATTAGATTCAGTTTTCTTCTCGATGCTTGCAGCTTGAATCTAAACAAACACCTGATTGATCGGCGAGACAACAAAGGATTTGCACAATTTCTGCATTTACCTATACAAACACGCTCTCCCACTCTTATATCCTTAACTAAGGCGTTAAGCTTGGTTATAAATTTACATTCAACATACTCTAAGATTATTTTCTTAATTATTATTTGATGTTTAGTTTTTATTAATTTAATAACAGCTGAGACCATAATTTTTAAGTTTGATTATTTTCTTTATATATTTGATACTCCAATATAGGGGGCTTCGAATTTAAGAAACTTGTAATTTTATAATAATTTTGGGCCCAACAAATGAAATTCCGTGATTCCAAATTTAGCAATAAATTACAGTGAGCCATTTCATTTTAATTTCTAAATACACCAAATCCAAAAATATTGAAAATCAAATAGAAGCTTGAGATAAGAAATACATAATTAACATTTTTATTAACCACACATATTGAATACAAGTATGAATAAAGCGATTTTAAGTTTACACTGAAATGAGTGCGTGCATTTGTATATTTCATATCTACGTCGCACAGTGACGCCGGAGAGGAAAAAACGTTGCAAAAATGAAAAATTTCATATGCGCCTATAATTTTGAATAAACCCATCTTATAGGAAATTTTTTAACGATTACAAATATTCCACCCTTAATAAAATCAGATTTTTTGTTTAAAGCATAGTACCCAGTAGCTGAAAATATTTTGGGCGCTCAAAATGTTCAATATTTTGATATCTAGCTTACAAACTTCAGTGTGACAGCATAACACCAAAAATCTCTGAAAAGTTGACTGGCCACACTGTTGCGTCAACACCCGAAAATTTTCTGACCAGCAAACATTTAGGTACTTCACTCCTGCAGTACTAACTATGCTATCCATAACCCTTTCCGAGTTCTATGCTCTAATTATAACAATCTGTACCATATTATAGCAAATAATTCTTCCGTTCCTTCTCTTAACACTTTAATAATTTCGCATTTAGCTAGATTGTAGTTAATTTAATGTTTAATGTTTTTGTATTTGAAACTAGTTTTAGTACTATGTTTAACTGTCTTTGTCTGTTTGTCCGCGCGTCAACAAGCCCGTGCTTGGTGTCGTTTGGGCCACTTGAGTGTACTGCTCATTTATTTCATCAACGTCCAAAAAAAAAAGAAAAATAAAAATACAAGTGTTTAGAAATAGTCTTAAAAAAAAATTTCAAGCCAGCTTGCAACCCTTTTTTTTTATATGGAGTTGACACCTTTCAAACATGATTTTCGGCTACTGGGTACTATGCTTGGTAATTATCTGGTCTATGCCGAAACTTCTAAAAAAAGAAAAAAAATAAAACCTTAGAAAAATGACGATTTTAGATGAATTTAGGTGCACAAATTTTTAGGGGGTCTCTACAATTTTTTTTTTTATTGAATTTGGAAATTTTAATAAAAAATGAACTTTTGCAAGGTTGTTTTGTGTTTTGCATGGTTGCTTTGTGCTTTTCATAATTGCTTTTCGATAACATGAAACGTTAACCAACACTACATTTACTGTCGCATGTCAATTTTGGCGTTTCCCAACATTTTTTATAACGGGATCCGTACACAAATTTTATTCACCCAAAATTGTGAAAAAATGTCGTGTTCAGGATGTTTAATAGGCACTAGAGAGTTCAGTCGGTTCAGCGACGATGAATTGTTCAACTTTTTACGCCGCCATAATGTTTTGTTTTTTGAAAAATTTTTCCCCACCTCCTCATCAAAATAGTTTATACCCCACTTTTCGGATATATTTATTAATATGTTATTAATATGTAGAAATGTTATTAATTATCAATCTTTAAATCTTCACCACCCTTTAGGATGATGTTGATGACGATGATGCCAACAATATTATTATTGTTGATGAAGACCCTTGCTTTTTCACCTGACCTTGCTCTTGACCCAATTTTATTGAGGATGCCTTAGGAGAAAATCGGTCCTTTTCAGGACCACCAAAAATTTCCTCAAAGAGATTTTCTTTATCTTTTTTATTTTATTTTCTTATTCACGTTTTTGACATGATTCCGTTATTAAAAGTGTTGGAAAACGCCAAAGTTCACATGCTAGAGAAAAATTTTGTGTTGATAAACGATTCATATAAGTGACATCATGATCAAAAAGCCCTGCAAAAGTTCATTTTTTATTAAAATTTCAAAATTCAATAAAAAAAAAACTAGTAGAGACCCCCTAAAAATTTTTGCATTTAAATTCATCTAAAATCGTCAATTGTGTTGTTTTAACAAAAAATTTGTTCAATTAAGAAAGGGAGTACGTACTCCACACTTTATGGCTGCGGATGATACGTTACCGTTGCACAAGCGCATAATGAAGCCATATGGGTCTAGAAACTTTTCAACAGCAGAAAGGATTTTCAACTGCAGGCTAAGTCGAGCTCGTCGTTGCATTGAGAATGCATTCGGGATTCTCAGCAATAGATGGCTGTTCAAAACACATTGCGTTGTGGGCCAAACAGAGCGCAAAATATAACTGCAACATGCTGTTCTCTACACAATTATATGTTGCAAGTAAGCCCAAGAGAATATGGAGCCACGAAAAGTCTAATAATTGAAATCCCTACAGACGCTCATGCCGAAGCCTTTTGGTACAGGATTACCCAATAATTATTCGAAATAATATTAAGGGCTTTGTCAATTCTGCTGACGGGCAGTACATTGGAAAAATTAAGCAAATAATAAAGGCATTTTTATTTTCCGGGGTGCTGGATACCCGGCTTAACGAAATACACAAATTCATATCGATAATTGGCATATCGATTGCGTTTGAGGACTGAGAGAACAGCTGATACACAGCTCAGGATAATGTTGTTTCCAATTATTTCGGAAGTGTCAAGTGAAAAATGGAGCCAAATACGCTGCGATTCGACAGAGTGACAATGCATATTTTATGTACATGGTCACAAGTTTTAGGCTTCTGGTCACACTGTTTTAGTTATGTTCCACACACAAGAAAAAACTGAAAATTCCCGACATATTTAGGTAATTTGGTCCGCTTTCAGTTATAATATCACGAAAACTAGGTAACCAACAGTACATTTTTGTTCTTCTATTGATAAATGTACTTATTAAGTGTATAATACAAAAAAACGTTTACTGTTTGCTTTGTGTTTCTCTAGGTAAATCACTATTTACGAACTATCCATCTTTTCAGTATTTTTCAACTTTTATGGAAATTAAAAAAAAACTATTTCATACTATCTCTGCCATACTTTCAAATTATGTCCTTTAATTATTTTTTTACCGAATTCAAAAAGTTCCAGCTGCCCGTACTTGCACCGAATTTTATAAAAGTAAGAAAGTCATGGTTCCAAAAATTTTATTGCATGCATCAAGGCATGTATCCGTGGAAACTTGTTGCTACGTTATTGTTGTTTAAGATACATATATATATGATTTCTATTTTTCACTCTCTAAAGTTTTGACTGACAATTCATTTGATTTGACCTTCAATCACAGAACAATATTGACTTATGGTCGCCACATAATATCATGCACAATTGTAATTGCATAATTCGACCTAACTCCTATAGCAGCTATATGATTTAGTAGCCCGATTTGAAAATTTGCTCAGAATGTATAGGACCATCCCAGATGCAAATTCTGTCAGACTGGCTGAGATATCTCAAACGAATTTTAATCAATATTTAAAAAAAAAATTTTAAAAAAAAAAACACTTTTTTTCTTTCAATTTTTGGATAATAATTTTATAACATTAGAGCTTTAAAAAAAAAAAAAAAAAAACTAGAATTGTTAAAAATAATTTTTTTAGTTACCATAAAATTTATTTTTTCACAGATTTTAGCTTGTGTAAACCAAAACTAAGCATCTAAAAGGCGTGGCACCTTTTCCAAACATTTGTTTCATAGGATGAGCAGGTTCTCCATCATATGCCATTTAAATTATTCGAGCATCTCATTTGGTTCAAAAGATATGATTTTGCAACGAAAAAAATCGAATGGCGCCACTGTGCGACTCGTCATTTAAATACAATTATTTCTGATATCCTTGCATCATGAAATTCATTACACATTGGCCGCGTTCACCAGAGCACATCAATCATTAATCATGTATCACTAATCAAAAAAAATTTATAGGCTTCTGGTGAATGCTTTGATAGTTTTAGGGCAAAGTCGAAATTGCCATTTCTTTAAATGTCACAACTGTTAATTTAATTTAACCCCCTAGTTCCCAAGACCGCCTCGGGTTAAGTTCAGTAACGCTCAATCGTATTTTTTTTAACGGTTTTATTTTTTGTTTCGTTTCATCTATTTTGGATCCCAAATTTTTATATTGGCGAAAAGCAGCTGTTAAAGTCATTTCATTGTAAAAGTTCGTGAATTACACAACAAATAGATATTTTGTGAGGAGTGCGAAAAACAATAAATTTAAAAAAAAAAATATTCAATAGCTTAGGTAAATAGAAAAATTATCTATGTGTTGCTGCACGTCTATAGCTAACAAAAAGTGATTTAGCCAAAGAAGGAACGTATTTGTGAGTGCTTTAGCTGAGTTCAAAGGTAATCCGCCTAGTGGTGGTCGTGGGACAGCTGGCGTAAAAAAAATTTCTAAGTAAGTTTAAAATGCGAGCTTTTACACTGGCTTTGATGGTAGTAGTTGTAAAAGTCCGGGATGCGCTTCTGAAACGCAAGTTATATGCCGAAAAGGCAATATAAATCGTTGTTTCTCCCAGGAAAAAGATTGCTTCTTTGAATTCCAAAAAAAAAAAAATGGTCATTCATAATTTTCTTTTATTATACTTTACTTAATGTTAAAACTTTTGGAATGGACCCTATTTTTATAACCGGATATGTACTCTATCGTTGAGCTTTGAAATTATTTTTCAAGAAAAATATAAACGTTGCGCAGAAATCTAATGTACGCAATATTGAGAAATATCAGTGTATGTGTGTGCAAAGGAAATGAGAACGAGCTCTGCTGGCACAAAAGCAGCGCGCG
Source organism: Drosophila rellima (assembly GCA_035043635.1). NCBI lineage: Eukaryota > Metazoa > Arthropoda > Insecta > Diptera > Drosophilidae > Drosophila > Drosophila rellima. The sequence continues at coordinate 109,713 of JAWNMV010000316.1, read as the reverse complement.
TCGAGTAATCGTACAGAATAAGAATATTCATCTCTCATCCTCTTTGCACATACAAACCCTGATATAGCCAGACAGAGGCAGAGGCAGAGGCTTTTCCACTTCGTTGACGCCATTAAGCTTTTGTATGTAAACTCTCATACCCTGTACGAGTTACATTTTAAAATAACAAATTTTCTAGGTTATTTAAATATTTATAATTGATAAAACAAATCTTTGCATTTGTTTGATCATCATCCTTTACGAAAATATTAAATTTAGTTCGTTTTTTTGTATAACATAATGTGCGCGAGCAATAACGAATGGCACATTCGTTTGTATGGGATGAGTTCTCTATAGGTTATTTGCTTAGTGATTATATATACAGTCAGCCCAAAATTTATTAGTACACTTAGTATTAAGTACTTCAATGGCTATTGTAAGTTTTGTTAAATTTTAGAAAAGGAACTATTTTTAATTAATTTGCACCAAAAACAAAAACCCGTTAATTTCATATGCACAAGCAGTGCAGCATCAATATAAAAAAGAGCTTAATAGGCCCCAACAATTATTCGTACACTGTAAGTTCAACCTCTTCTAAAACCATAATTTACCGTTTTTTACGATTCTCTTTAGTGATATTCGTTGACATATAAATTAGTAAGTGCATTTTTCTGAAATTTGAGGCTGATTTATTTTAAATAGCGATAAAATTACGAAAAAATTGGAAGAGTTCAGGTATTTCTACTCAAAGTTAACCTTAAACTGTACGTGGAGTCCTGGAGCAGTTGGACAGCTTGTCAATAACTGCATACCACAGTGCAAAGCATTATTAAAAAGTATACTAATACCAGTGATCTGAGCACAAATCATCGTCAAGCTGTCAGTCCAAGCAAATTAACAGCTAACACAGTGGGTAGCTTCTGTCGTCCAAAACCCGAAAATAACCTCAACGATATTGTGCCAAAATGTATATGACTATAAGCAACTGCCTGAAAAATGCTGCTATCATGTCCGAGTTGCTCGTCAATAGCCGTTTATTTCAAAGGCGAACAAGAAAAAGAGGCTTGAGTTTTCTCAACTGCACTTGGGGAAGCCTGATTCTGTTTGGGAGAATTTCATACTTAGTGACAAAATTTAATATTTTTGGACATGGCGGTCCTTCAAAAGTCTGGCTTAAAGTCAATGAAGCTATAAAGGAAAATAATATTATTCCCACAGTTAAGCATAAACACGGAAATGTGATGGTTTGGGGGTGTATATCTGCAGCTGGAGCTAAACAAATGGCCTTCATTACTGAGAAAATAGATCAGCACGTGTACAAGAAGATTTTGGTTGAAAATTTACACGCAAGTGCCGCTGAGCTAGGCCTTGATCCCAAAACATTTATCTTCCAGCATTAATGATCCCAAACACACAGCGTATAGTGCTCAGGAATGGCCCATTTAACATTGCACTATGGTCCCAATGCTGATTTTTCGTACAAAAACGTCTAATTTTAAAGTTGTTAAAATTAAAGAACTTTTGATGGCGACCAATTGGAAAAACATCCGAGAAATATGTTACATAGTCAAAATTGTAACATTGGCCAACACTGTTAAATTAACAGCACTTAAACAAAGATGTTATAAACTTTGAGCACATGCTAGTGTTATACCAATTATTTATGTTAAATTCAAGTGCTTTTCAACACCAATCCAAAAGCGAATTACCTAAATTTATTAATGGATATTATTCAGTGTGGTTTGTACTTTGTGTTAAAAAAATTACGTTGCTGAAAATCAACGTGCTTTGTGTTGTTCTGTATGTTTTAAAAAATTGCCTCAAAAATGATTTTTGGGAAAGAAAATTGATCTTTGAGAGAATAAAACTAATTTTGTTAGCACTTGTTGGCAGTGTGAATACATGTATTTTGTTATGTGATCAATTCTTAAGCCGTCCTATAAAGCACAAGCTGCGGTTTTCTGCGGGGTTCTCAAAATTCCACTTTATTGCACATAACCTCTCTGTAAAAAGTGTCGATAAAGGTGAAATGCGGCTAAAACAGAAGAAGCCATCTAGTTTCTAAGATGCTGCTTTAGAGCATTTTATTTCCCGTATTAGTAGAAACAATATTTTCTAATGTATTTAAACAAAAAAAAACAACAATTTAGTTGTTCTTACAAAACTCGGCTGTGATTGTTCCTATGAAAGTTATCTGCTATAGTTGACCGATCTTGATAATTGTTGGCCAATATGTCTGGCCCATAATATATCTCATATATTACGAGATTGGTCAAGATATCTTGGTAAACAAGATGGTTTTTATGCAAAAAATTTTTTCAACTGATTGTTCATATGGAAACTTTATGATATAGTTATCCGATTTTCGATAATTTTTTGACAGAGTGTTAAGAGCATAAGAACAAATCAATCGTGCAAGCTTGATCCATATAGCGTCAAAAAGTGACAAGTCTTTCTAATTTAAATATTCACCCAAGTGCCAGGATCTCCATTAGACCTTTGATCCATTATGTAAATTACTTATATCCAGAGTTACTTTTTGAATGAAAATAGCAATAAATGTAAGAGTGTTTTTTTGTGGTTTAATATTATAAACGAAAACCGTTAATATTTACAACAAACAAACAACAAATGAAAAGTTTTTTGTAAAAACGTAATTTAAAAACATAAAAATAAAAAAATTATAACTAAACAATTGCCAAAAATAATACGAAATAAAATTGTTACGAAAATCAAACTGGCCATTGCGTCACGCTACGTTGCAGCGCGGAATCATTCGTCAATGCCCATCCCAACGAGCCCGTCTATCGTCCCATGCAAGTGTTTGACTATCAGAACAGCCGCAACACCGCGGGCAAAGTTATTGATTATGGTCACAAATCTGCCGATATTGCTGGCAGTCGAATCGGAAGTGGTGGTTCAGTACCAGCTCACGCACCCGCCCCCGCTATGCCGGACTTTAGACCCGTTAATACCTTTGACTATGGACACGCATCACACAATGCCGTTCTAACTGAACAAGAAGAGGGCCCATTAAATCGGAATGCTAACACAAACAACAACAAGAAGAAAAACAAAAAGAAGAATAAGAATCGACAGCGATTGTTGCAGCAACAAGAGCAAGAAGAGCAACAGAAGCAACATGAGGAGCAGCAGCAGCAACAACAACAGCAGCAGCAGAAACATGAGCAACAGTCGTCTATGTCGATCAACATTAGGGTAAGTCACTAGCTACATATGCTAGCGTGGTAAATAATCAATGTTTTTATTTGTGTGCATATTAGCCCCATTCATTAGGTTCAGATGCTGCTGAGCAAAGCAGCAAGCCGGATGATCTCGAGGATATATCCGATGGAGAGGAGTAAGATGATTTGACTTAATTATTTAATTTATTTTAAGTTAATAAAAACTTAATCACTCAGTAATCTAGCTGATGTGACACGTTTCGAATCACCACCGCCATCACCTCCAAAAATGAACAAGGAACAGCAGCAGCAGTCTCATAAAGCATTCCCTGCCAATCCGCAACGTCGCATGCTATGTGATCCGCCAGCTGCCCTCTTTCCCTCCACAGCCGCAGCTAATCGACAGTTACCTGATCAGACAGATTCACAACGATTGGAAATGAGCGTTCCTACTAATGAAAATCGAAATACCATATCCATTGATGAGGTTCTCCTTTCCCCGGGTCGATTATCGCGTCCCAAGCGCGTTTGCATAATACTTCGGGGACCTCCGGGCAGCGGAAAGTCTTATGTGGCCAAGCTAATTAAAGATAAAGAGCTGGAAATGGGTGGTGCTAATCCGCGCTTACTAAGCATCGACGATTATTTTATTATTGAAAATGACTATGAGGAAAAGTGCCCTAAGACTGGAAAAAAGGTGAGCTCAAAAAAAAAACGCTAATTCATACTCTATTTGTATATATTTCGAAATTTTTGGCTTTAGTGGGCTAAGATGTTGGTTCAAAGATATTGAAGATTTTTAAACTACTATTACCAAAAGTTAATAGGAATTCACAACCAATAATATCCATACATTTTTCAGACTTTTTTGTTATTTTTCCATTTTCTGGTCTCGAGGCAACATCCAAATAATGAGTGAATGTGCGAAGTCTATAACTTAAATAATGTGTTGTGTTGTGTTTGCAGATACCGAAAAAGGAAATACTCTACGAATATGATGATGCGATGGAGGAGACTTATATGCAATATTTAATAAAATCGTTCAAGAAGACATTAAGTGATAACCTTTATGATTTCATAATTGTCGATTGCAACAACAGCTCGCTTCGAACGCTCAATGACTTTTATTGTCATGCCAAAGACTCGAACTTCGTGGTAAGTAGATCTCTTCCTTTTAACATCTACTTTTTTCATTGTAGTGCACTTTCATGATAGCTTCTCTCTGACTCTTTGTCTGTCTATCTTTTCCTCTCTCTCTCTTTTCCTTCCTTTCTCTTTCTCTTTCTGTCTCGTATTGCATTCACATTTCATATTCTCTGTCAGCCGTACATCATTGATCTGTATTGTGATGTGGAGACCTGCTTGGGTCGCAACAGTCATCAGCGCAGTGAAGAGGACATCCGCGCTGTTCTTGACAATTGGTGTTTAACGCCGTTACACTATATAAAACTGGATGTATCAACGCTGTTTGAAAATGTCGTTGAAATGGAGGATGTAGAGAACATGGCAACGGTAACTATGCTCTAAAGCCTCCCGCCTACAAAGGCGCCCGAGGCATTTCTTTGCCTGGAAAGCAAAACATCAAAATGTGTCATGCTGGCCGTCAGTGAGTGTGTATGTTTATGTTGCACGATGGCTGGCAATGCATGACAATGACGGTGCAAAGCTATAAAAAGCTACTGAATATATACATTTAATTGAACTATTATGTATCCCAAAATCTATTATTTATTTACGAATATCGTTGGCGAAACTGTTGCAAACAACTCTTAATTTAAGATTTACTGAAGCTCTCACATATTTTAATGTATGAGCATGCATATATTTACATGCCTATGCCAGTATAAATATGGGCATATACTGTATATATTTGCATGCACACTTACAATTGCTTAATAGCAAATTATTAAATTATCCGAATAACAGTTTATGATTTCTCTAATTAAGTAAAGGCAGCTAAAATGGTGGTCAAGCAAACCTTTGTTCATTTATTGCGGCTTGTTCTTTGCAGGATGATAACGCTAATAACGAGGCGGCTGCTCCCGAGGATGTTGTCAACGTTAACGTCGAGGAGGAGGACAGTAACAGCGCCGATGCTGTCCATGATGTAAGTCAGTTAATAGCAACCTTAATGGGTATTTATATTATTAAGAGGATAGTGCTGTTTTTTACTTATGGATAAAGAATTTGAGAGTTTGTTTGGTGATTCATTTTATTTTTTATTGTATAATTCCTTCGGTTATGTTGTATAGTGCGACTTTCTGAAAAGCAAATGGGAAAATGACACTACCGAGAAGAATCTGGGTAAGTGTACCGTTTTTTAGCCAATGTTATGTATTTACCATTATATAACAATTTACTTATATGCAGCCCGTCTAGACGGCACCAACCGCCTAATGCAAAAGCGTAAGACGGCAAGCATGGCAGAATTTTTGCAGTTAGACGATTGGGAACCGTCTACAAGTGGCGTTGAAGGCAAGAAGCGCGTAAGTTCCCCCAGACCAAAGTGATAAACTATGTAAAAATATATGATTCAAATGTTGATGTATTTCAGGTAAGATGGGCAGACATTGAAGAAAAGCGTGCGCAGAAAAAGATGCGTGCAATCGGTTTTGTGGTTGGTCAGACAGATTGGAAGCGTATGATGGATCCCAATGCTGGTAATCGTGCGCTCAATAAAACAAAGTATATTGAGCGTGTAAGCAAGCGACGCTGATCGTCGCTCAGATAATAATTGACAGAGACATCGGGCACGACTTCACAAGCATTCTTTCACAGATTGGATATGCTTAAAAACACATGATTATATTCAATAGTTAGTAATATAGACTATATTTGTTGTCTATCAAAATGTTTGTATGCATTTAATGTCAGCCCATATTACCAAAAGCGTGCAAAAAGTAACTGAAAAAGCATACAATGAATCCAATTAACCCATTCCAATACATTTTGAGCTCTATTTCGAAATTAAAATGTTCGATTTGCAGGGCATGTATAAATACTTTTACTAATTTAATTGTTACAATTTTAAGGTGAAAATGTAGCATTACTTGAATTAAAACCAAAGCAACAATTACATAATATATAGATTCTCATTTATTTTCAGTTTGTTTATCAAAAATCAATTATTTGTTTTAGGTATTCACGTTTTCTTTACGATATTATTCCCAATACTCATTCACTGTAACATTTTTGCAGATAAAACGGCAAAAACAAAATCAAACATTTATACAATTTTAGTGAACATAACATCTTTATCTATACAAATATATAAAGTGTATACGCATTCTAGCAAGAGTATTTAATCGGCAGATCTTTCAAATCCTTATATGGCGAGCAGACTCAAAGTTATGTTTGTGTGCTCAAGCGAATAATGATATTAAAGTCAAATCTTCTAATAAAAAACTTCTACGAGGTAAAATTCTAGTGACGAAAACATTTCCATGCCTCAAAATTTCTGATGTCTAATTTTGTGACGAACGCTATTAAATTGAATATATAACTTATTATTAAAAAAAAAGTTTGGCATTCGGCACATTGCGCAATAAAGTCCCAATCCTTCTTACCTAATAAAAATAACTTTTTTGCGCAGTGCCGAATGAAGGTATGCTTAAAAGATCTTCAAAATACCTTTTCAACGATATATAGAACATATCTGTAGCTTCTATCGTTTGGATACTAGGGTGGTTTTAAGTTTAGCAAATTTTAGTGGTTCCCCGCTAAACTAGCTATTTTTCGAAAAAGTCGTAGAACAAAAGTTTCTAATTTTATGATTGGGAATAGATCCTCATTCACACACTTTAGCTATTTCAACGCTTTGAGAAAAACGAACACACAAACAGACAAACTGACTTTTCATCTCATTTTGGGAAGGTTACTAAAAATTTCAAATTTAATTATCTTTTGAACCACTTAACAGATATTTATGATTGAGGTGTCATTCGACGCGTATTTTTGATAGGAATCGTAGAAAATTTACCAAAAGGCTCCAACGGCCAACGGATTTGCTGCAATAATCTAAATTTAGCGCCTCCCATTTACACCTGCTTATGTCACGAATCAGGTGAACTTCCAATAGTCTTAGTATGCAATCTTGTTAGTTAGAGCTATACTTTTCGATAGGTATATAACTCGACCTGATCTGACAGTTAAAGCATATTTTCCATTCTGCCTGTATATATCACTAGTCGCCTTTCGCATCCTTCGTGATGCTTTCATCACTAACGCGGACTGCCGTCCGCAGTGATCAGATCAAACCAAAAGTACTACTACTTTATTGAGTTTTGCGATTGTTGGATTAGATCCTTAATTAATGTTTCTGTTTTAAATATAATCTCCACATTAAGTATTAATCATTTATATATTGTACGTATCTATCAAATTCGGTTAGTAGAGGTGAAGTGCAATAATTCTGTGCTAATATAAAAGGACCTAAAACCCATATTGTTATTTTGAGGTTTTTGTGGATGCTAGTATACTCATAAAGTATTATTAAAGTTAGATGAGGCCAAAGAGATCATAGGAATTCATTATAATTGTTAAAATTAGTTTCTCAAATTAAAATTTAAAAATGGATATTAATAAAGGTATTTCAAAAACATTTTTTTCTTAAACTATTTTTTTATAATTGAATAATTTTTAACATTTTTAGCTCAAAATGTTAATATTTCAGTTAATTCAGCACTAAAAATATTAACGTATTCAAGTTTCAGGGAATTTATTATACATAAAAGAGTCATATAATTAAAAGCAATATAAATAAATTTATTTATTTTTTTAATTTTAGGCCAATATAACATAGTATCCAGTAGCTGGAAATTCAGTTTGAAAGGTGTCAACTCCACATACAAACAAGGGGGCGGAGCCCCCTGCTGGCTTCGCTCGCCTATCCCCGGCTCGCTTCGCTCGCGAGGAGGTGCGGCTACAGTCGAGTGTGCTCGACTAATTGTTCGCATTACATCTATATGTTCTACTGAACGGATTTAAACCAAATTCGATCACAATGTTAAAGACAATATAAAATTCCCATTTTGGGAGTTCTGTTGGGATACCTCAAGAAACCACAAACAATTTCATACTACATCTTAATTTTCGACTGACGGTTCCCATGGCAGCTATATGATATAATGCTCGGATTACAACCCAATTTGATCAGAAAGTATAGGACCATCCCAAATGTATATCTTGTCAGTTTGGTCGAGATATTTCAGACATCAAAAAAGTTTTTCATACTAAAACTTGGTTTTGGGCTGATCGTTCCTATGACAGCTATAGTGGTATAGTTGTCCGATTTCAACCAAATTTCATCAGGATATATAGGTCCATCCCAAATGCATATCCTGTCAGTTTGGTCGGGATATTTCAAACAACAAAAAAGTTTTTCATACTAAAACTTGATTTTGGGCTGATCGTTCCTATGGCGGCTATATGATATAGTGGTCCGATTTCAACCAAATTTGATCAGGATGTATAGGTCCATCCCAAATGCACATCCTGTCAGTTTGGTCGAGATATTTCAAACAACAAAAAGTTGTTCGTACTAAAGCTTGATTTTGGGCTGATCGTTCCTATGGCGGCTATGTGATATAGTGGTACGATTTTAACCAAATTTGATTAGGATGTATAGGACCTTCCTAAAAGCATATCCTGTCAATTTGGTCGAGATATTTCAAACAACAAAAAAGTTGTTCATACTAAAACTTGATATGGACTGATCGTTCCTATGGCAGCTATATGATATATTTGTCCGATTTCAACCAAATTTGATCAAAATGTATTGGATCATCCCAAATGTAAATCCTGTCAGTTTGGTCGAGATATTTCGGCCAAAAAAAAAGTTATTTATACTAAAACTTGATTTTCGACTGATCGTTCCTTTGGCAGCTATATGGTATAGGGGTCCGATCCAAATTTTAAAACAAACTTGATCTGCGCCCGCTTTCCAGGAACCTACATACCAAGTTTTAAGTCTCTAGCGTTTAGAGTTTCTGAGATCCTTTGATTCAAACAGACGGACGGACGGACAGACAGGCGGACATGGCTCAATCGGCTCGGCTATTGATACTGATACTGAATATGTATACTTTATAGGGTCGGAGATGCTTCCTTCTGCCTGTTACATTGCACAAAACCATTAAACCCTTTTTGACCATTTTCAATGGGCACAGGGTATAAAAACGCTGACGTAATGTAAAGAACTTGACATTTAGCTACGCTAATAGATCCTGAGACTCGATAAAAACGGAGTTGCCAGATAAGCAACTGGCGTTGTCCAGCACTGTTTGACAGGCCTTGAAGAACATCGAACTGTTTAGAGTTATACAGCAGAGAAATGTCCGGCACACAAGTGAAAACGAAGACGAATGCATGAATTTGGTCAATAACGACGACAATATTAGTTGATTATAAGCAAGATCGTAAGCTGAAATCGTTTTTGTGGACATAAATTAAATAATTTTTTTTTTGTATTAATACAAATGGAGAATCTACATTAGAATTTAGGTGCACCCAATATGAGCTGTGCTTGCGTGCCATAGAATATTTCTCCTATATTAACATTAATTGACATTTTCCATTGCCTATTCTTTCCTCCTTTTACCAAAATCAGCTTTGCATGTTCAAATTTAAAACAAACTACAGTTGAGGTATAGAGTTACCACTCAACTTTTTGTTATTTGTTCGTGTTTGGCAACACTGTCTTTTTGCTCGTTGACAAAAAAATATTGAGCATTTTACGCCGCTAAACATTTTTTATGTTTGAGTACTAAGCTTGAAGCAGTACCTAAATTCGGGGTGCTCTAGAAGGGACTGACGTTGTACAGCTCTGTTTTTCTTAAACAGCTGGCTGTTTAATTTTGACCTGTCAAAACATCGATTGATTCAGTATTTTGCCTAGTCGAAATATTATTGAAGAGAAATGGCCGAAAACAAGCAGTAAAATCAAAGCCGGTTGAGCTCTTCGCACACGAAGAGAGATTTCTACTGATTGAAGAGGTGCAACAGAGGCCAATATCGTTGGACTTGGCTAGAGATGGGCACGGGCCTGTGCGGGCTTCGTGTCCAGCGGGCCTCTTCAAAAAATCCCCGGGCTTCGTGCATGAAAATCGAAAACGGGCTTTTTTTCGTGCGGGCCCGGCCCTAAGCCAAAAGCCCGAAGGCCCGAAAAGTCAAGATTTAAAAAATATTTTAATATCGATTGGTTAAAATATTTCTAAAATTCACTGCTATATTATTTACACATCTCTTTTGTCGATATGACACTTATCGATTGTCAAGGCGACAAAGCGGCAAAATTAATAAGGAGAAATTAAAATTTTTTTTCTATAGTAATATCGGGCCGGGCCGGGCCTCTTGAAAATTTGACCGGGACGGGCCGGGCCTTAAAAATTTGTTTCGGTCTCGGACCGGGCCTTCAAAGGGGGAGGCCCTTGCCCATCTCTAGACTTGACCGACAAAAAACATTTTAATGGAGTGTTTATAAAAAGTGCCTGGGAAAAGTGGCCATTAATCCCAAGTGAAGTGCAATAATTCTGTGCTAATATAAAAGGACCTAAAACCCATATTGTTATTTTGAGGTTTTTGTGGATGCTAGTATACTCATAAAGTATTATTAAAGTTAGATGAGGCCAAAGAGATCATAGGAATTCATTATAATTGTTAAAATTAGTTGCTCAAATTCAAATTTAAAAATGGATATTAATAAAGGTATTTCAAAAACATTTTTTTCTTAAGCTATTTTTTTATAATTGAATAATTTTTAACATTTTTAGCTCAAAATGTTAATATTTCAGTTAATTCAGCACTAAAAATATTGACGTATTCAAGTTTCAGGGAATTTATTATACATAAAAGAGTCATATAATTAAAAGCAATATAAATAAATTTATTTATTTTTTTAATTTTAGGCCAATATAACATAGTATCCAGTAGCTGGAAATTCAGTTTGAAAGGTGTCAACTCCATATAAAAACAAGGTGGCGGAGCCCCCTGCTGGCTTCGCTCGCGAAGAGGTGCGGCTACAGTCGAGTGTGCTCGACTAATTGTTCGCATTACATCTATATGTTCTACTGAACGGCTTTAAACCAAATTCGATCACAATGTTAAAGACAATATAAAATTCCCATTTTGGGAGTTCTGTTGGGATACCTCAAGAAACCACAAACAATTTCATACTACATCTTAATTTTCGACTGACAGTTCCCATGGCAGCTATATGATATATGCTCGGATTACAACCCAATTTGATCAGAAAGTATAGGACCGTCCCAAATGTATATCTTGTCAGTTTGGTCGAGATATTTCAGACATCAAAAAAGTATTTCATACTAAAACTTGGTTTTGGGCTGATCGTTCCTAAGACAGCTATAGTGGTATAGTTGTCCGATTTCAACCAAATTTCATCAGGATATATAGGTCCATCCCAAATGCATATCCTGTCAGTTGGGTCGGGATATTTCAAACAACAAAAAAGTTTTTCATACTAAAACTTGATTTTGGGCTGATCGTTCCTATGGCGGCTGAATGATATAGTGGTCCGATTTCAACCAAATTTGATCAGGATATATAGGTCCATCCCAAATGCACATCCTGTCAGTTTGGTCGAGATATTTCAAACAACAAAAAAGTTGTTCGTACTAAAGCTTGATTTTGGGCTGATCGTTCCTTTAGCAGCTGTATGATATAGGGGTCCGATCCAAATTTTAAAACAAACTTGATCTGCGCCCGCTATCCAGGAACCTACATACCAAGTTTGAAGTCTCTAGCTTTTAGAGTTTCTGAGATCCTTTGATTCAAACAGACGGACGGACGGACAGACAGGCGGACATGGCTCAATCGGCTCGGCTATTGATACTGAATATATATACTTTATAGGGTCGGAGATGCTTCCTTCTGCCTGTTACATTGCACAAAACCATTAAACCCTTTTTGACCATTTTCAATGGGCACAGGGTATAAAAACGCTGACGTAATGTAAAGAACTTGACATTTAGCTACGCTAATAGATCCTGAGACTCGATAAAAACGGAGTTGCCAGATAAGCAACTGGCGTTGTCCAGCACTGTTTGACAGGCTTTGAAGAACATCGAACTGTTTAGAGTTATACAGCAGAGAAATGTCCGGCACACAAGTGAAAACGAAGACGAATGCATGAATTTGGTCAATAACGACGACAATATTAGTTGATTATAAGCAAGATCGTAAACTGAAATCGTTTTTGTGGACATAAATTAAATAATTTTTTTTTGTATTAATACAAATGGAGAATCTACATTAGAATTTAGGTGCACCCAATATGAGCTGTGCTTGCGTGCCATAGAATATTTCTCCTATATTAACATTAATTGACATTTTCCATTGCCTATTCTTTCCTCCTTTTACCAAAATCAGCTTTGCATGTTCAAATTTAAAACAAACTACAGTTGAGGTATAGAGTTACCACTCAACTTTTTGTTATTTGTTCGTGTTTGGCAACACTGTCTTTTTGCTCGTTGACAAAAAAATATTGAGCATTTTACGCCGCTAAACATTTTTTATGTTTGAGTACTAAGCTTGAAGCAGTACCTAAATTCGGGGTGCTCTAGAAGGGACTGACGTTGTACAGCTCTGTTTTTCTTAAACAGCTGGCTGTTTAATTTTGACCTGTCAAAACATCGATTGATTCAGTATTTTGCCTAGTCGAAATATTATTGAAGAGAAATGGCCGAAAACAAGCAGTAAAATCAAAGCCGGTTGAGCTCTTCGCACACGAAGAGAGATTTCTACTGATTGAAGAGGTGCAACAGAGGCCAATATCGTTGGACTTGGCTAGAGATGGGCACGGGCCTGTGCGGGCTTCGTGTCCAGCGGGCCTCTTCAAAAAATCCCCGGGCTTCGTGCATGAAAATCGAAAACGGGCTTTTTTTCGTGCGGGCCCGGCCCTAAGCCAAAAGCCCGAAGGCCCGAAAAGTCAAGATTTAAAAAATATTTTAATATCGATTGGTGAAAATATTTCTAAAATTCACTGCTATATTATTTACACATCTCTTTTGTCGATATGACACTTATCGATTGTCAAATTAAATTTTTCGTGTGTTTATAAGTAGAAGAAGGCGACAAAGCGGCAAAATTAATAAGGAGAAATTTAAATTTTTTTTCTATAGTAATATCGGGCCGGGCCGGGCCTCTTGAAAATTTGACCGGGACGGGCCGGGCCTTAAAAATTTGTTTCGGTCTCGGACCGGGCCTTCAAAGGGAGGCCCTTGCCCATCTCTAGACTTGACCGACAAAAAACATTTTAATGGAGTGTTTATAAAAAGTGCCTGGGAAAAGTGGCCATTAATCCCATAATATGGGTATTACTTGCTGCCACTTCCCTCATCATGTCAATTTGGTCCATTTTCTCACTTTTATTATTTGCATTTTTTTCATGTTTGCTGTGCACATTTTTGACAGAACTGACACAACAGTGTGACCACTCAACTTTTCAGAGATTTTTGGTGTTATGCTGTCACACTGCAGTTCGCAAGCCAGACATCAAACTATTGAACATATCGAGTGCTCAAAATATTTCCAGCTACTGGATACTATGCTTTAGAAAGTGTATAATCAATTTTTGACAGAACTTATGAAGTTTCTGAAGTTGCTCAACTCAATGGCACGTGATTGTGGCGAATTTTACTCACACTAACATTAATGTAAAAAACAGTAATAGGAAGAGCAGTATCAGCAGTTGTTGTGTAAATGATGTGACTCCAAATTTAGCCACCCGGCCGTCCACCTATTGCGTAGGTATCGCGGCATGCGCGTGAGGGCCAAGCTGTGTTTGCGTTTTGGAGGTTTTTCCACTAGATTTAGTGGTTTTTGTACTCTGAGTAAATAGTTTGCCCAATCACATGTGGTAGGAAACAGTCGCTTTGGCCACCACTGCTCTGAGTCCATTGAAATACATATGTAAGTCAAAAAGGGGTATAACGGTCTTGTGCAAATTTATGTAAATAGCAGGCACAGGGATATGGAAATATATATTCTTAATCAGTATCATTCCTGTATAACATAAGCTGATCAAGCTTACTTTAAATTTTTAATGATACGCTGCATATTTAATCTAGAGAGAATTTTATTTAGCATCATGGCAAAGGAAAAAAGGTGTTTGTTCGTATGTGTATGTGATTATATATGTATGTATGTACGTATATAGCTATAGAAGTGTATGCAAACTAGAGCTGGGAAAACATCGATGTTGGAGATATTCGATATTTTTGAGGTTTTCTATACAAAAACTCGATATCATCGTTTTTCACCATATATTTATTCAAATAAGAATAGTGCTAATTTCAAAGTAGTTCAGTCTTTCAAGGCAATATCAAAAAATTTAAATCTGATAATTCACAGTACAAATAGAAGATGAAACAAATATTTTAAGAACTTGTTCATCATTTGTCAACTTCCAGCCCTCAACAACAATTAATTTTGCTCTTGCGCCAAAAACAGTAATCAAAATATTCGGTCAACTATCGGTAACTATCGAAGTCGAAACATCGATAGTCTAAAAATAAATTACAAATTCGATATATCGATACTATCGTGAGTGGTCGACCCAGCTCTAATGCAAACAGGAATTAGAGTATCTACAGGCGCAGGGTATTTCGTAGCTCTGCACTCTTCACTAGAACTCTCTTACTTGTTTTTCAAAATTGTTTTCTTTCTTTCTTGTAGAACCTTGTCTTTAGGACTGAAGTACTTACAAATAAATATAATCGTAAAGTTGCTGTAGGAAATAGAAGTTTGGTCAGATTTCGGGCTTTACAATTAAGTGCTAAGGGTAAAAAAAATAATAAAATCTAAGTATATTGTTTTTTTTTTTTCAATTTTGGTGTCAAAAGGATTGAGGGACGGATAGCACTACACATTCGCATTCGACGACGGGTCTAGGCCGAAGCTGATGTCGTAACCACGAGGCAGAGAAGCAGTTCAGTCGAGCAACGTAACTCGAACGCAACGGACGACTATATCGCGGCTTCACAACACGAGCAACAGCACCAACAAAAACAATAACAGCAAGCTCATCAAAAAATTTAAAGACAAGTATAAAATACGTCAAAAGGCATTAAAACTCTTAAAACAACGACAGCGGTTGAAGCATTAGCAACCAACGCTTTCAGTTGGGCATGCTTGGCTTGTTTTTGTTTTGGTAGTTCGACATTTGTTTAATTGATTGAAGCAAATTCTTTTGTGTTTTCTGAATATTGAAATTGCCCTGTGGCGACGTTGAAGTTACGTCAAAAGGAGCCACAACCAGGCGACAGTAGCAACGACAATGATAACCAGCGATGGAAAGGGCGACACGCCAAGTCCTAGAGAAGCCTTTGGCGCGTTGTTTACTCATGATTTACATTAGTTATACCTATTTTTCGATTTTCTTTTTTACGGGTCGTTTTTACATTTTGTATTACCGATTGCTAATTTTCAGCCGGTTTTGCGGCTCGTACACGGTTACTTATGTAAAGTGTAATATGGAAGCATGTCCTCTACATCAAGCTCCGTGCTAACGCTGTCATCGTTCAATATATTATTTTTCACCCAAGGTAAGGCAATGTCAACCCAAAATAAATAGCACTTACAGCTGTTAGTTGATATATTAAACAAACTGCATCAACACATTTTTCTTATAATTAAGTATTAATATAGCAATTGTTGCTCATAAGTCATATTTGCCGTTAGCCGGCAATATTGCGGAAGTATCCAGTATTAATATTATTTAAATTGGGTTTCTGCACTGATGTTCATTTGCATAAGGTTTAAGGCGCATTAAGTTTTAAAGTTATTTGCGTTTTATATTAGGTTCTAAAAGCAAATCGATTACCTTGTGCCATACCATACTGGTTCAAATTCCCAAATTTTGCCAGAAATTGGAAAAATATCGATATAGCCCGGAAGGTTTTTAGATACATGTATAGTAGCCGTCATGCATTATAAATAGAAGATGTTGAAAGTTTTCGAACGTGTCGGCCATTCCAACTTTCACCAGCCTATAACCCACATATTTTACACACTTTGTAAATCGAAAATAAAAACCAATTACAAGAGAAAAGGAAATTTTATCAGAATAGGCCACAAAAGGATTGCTATAAAAAAAATTGAAAACTACGGAAGGTCGAATCGAAATCATTGCTCCACAATCGCTGTGGACGGCAGCCCATTTAGGAAAACTCTCTTTGTAGACCCCGTTCTTAGAACAAGGACAGGGTTTTATCACGTTTGCAATTAATTTTAATGCTTGTTTGGCCAAATCGGTTAAATAGAACCGGAAATATAATCAAAAATGTCGGAACAACTTAAAAAATTCGAAAAAAAAAAAATTAATTCGAAAACGATCCCATTAAAAAAATTGTAAGTACGATTTTCGTAAGTGGCAAATGTCCATGAGAAAATCACATTCCGATTTAATTCACAAATTGACTGTAAGCTAGTGTAAACAGCGAAGATCTTAAACAACTAAATTTTCCCTTATAGGGACTTCCTCAACAGCTATCACAATTTGGAAGTTTATATTACAGTTCAGTAACAAAAAAAAAATCAGCAGATTATCTGCAAAGGTCTTTTCGGCTCAATAGGATGTAGGTTCCTGGATACCGGATACCGCAGTGCCAAATGCCAACCTTTTTTTATATCCTGTGCCCATTGAAAATGGTCAAAAGGGGTATAATGGTTTTGTGAAATGTATGTATCAGGCAGAAGGAAGCATCTCCTATATCTCCATCACCCTATTAAGTACATATTTTCTTGATCAGTATCAACATAAAAGCTAGAGACTTCAAATTTGGTATGAAGGTTGCTGGATAGCGGGCGCAGATCAAGTTTGATTTAAATTTTAGATGCCACGCCTCTTTCGCCTGCCAATCGCAAAAAACGATTATCAGACGCGATCTTTAATAAAACACTTCTTAATTAAACAGGAAGATAAGAAGTAAGCCAATTTAATGACCCTAAAAGTTTTAAAGCGATTGACTATTAAATAGAGAAGATATTTCAAATTTGCTTTTAATTCACATAAATCAAAATCATAGACATAGGCAAGTGCGAGCGAGATAGCATATGCACATTTGTTTGTGCAAAAACATAACAGTGAGCACGTGTACGAAGAGTGCGAACGCAAATACAAGCGATAGGCAAAATTATCGATAATTGGCTACAATTTCTATCCTATTTTAATATATTAACATGGATTAAGTTAATACATATTTACGATTGTGTTAAAATATATGTATGTAGATATTAGTATGCATTGCAAAAAGCGATATGTATAAATGCCACTTTATAATTTTGCACCTTGACACCTCGACGACAGATCATTTTACAACACTGAAATCTCTGAATTTATAATAATTATTATGTTTAATAATAAGCTAGTAAGCTCGCACATATGTTCAATAGGTTTTCATTTATTATCATTGTATTTATATGCTTAACAAATTCTGCAAAAAGAATCACAAATATTAAAGCATAGCATTTAAATTTAAATTGCGCGCGCAACGCAGCAGCCTTCAACAGCTGATTTCGATGATTAAGAAGAGTGGCAGAGATTATTTGGTGTTGCCGGACTTCAACAAGCTGAGCAAATTTTAGATAATGGCTACTCTTGACTTGAGCAACATCGATTTCAGCGATTACGATTACGATTACGATTTACGATTTACTATTTTAATTAAATTAAATACAATTTATTCAATCGGACCACAAAATCATATTGCTGTCATAAGAACGATCAGTCGAAAATAAACTTTTTTGTTGTTTGAAAGATCTCGACCAAACTAATAGGATATGCATTTGAAATGGTCCTATATATCCTGATATCAGAAATTTTAGGGCATGGAAATGTTTTCGTCACTATAATTTTACCTCGTAAAGAGGTTTTTTTTAGAAGTTAAGGATGCTTTGACTTATAGAATTCTTTTTTTAAAGTTAAGTAAACGCTCATTCTACTCGATTTAGTTCGAGTTAGACCAAAATCGTGTTATAGAAGTTCGAGCTATGGAATTTCGACTGCATTTATAAAATGCAAAAATACTATTATATTTTTTGGGTTTCTACTAGGTTGCATTGCACTATGGGGTATTTGACCAGTATACCTGGCATTAATTCAATTATCACTAGTATGCAAATTTATGAATTTTCAATGCAAACCTATTATAAACACATCAAACTGTTATGTTACATAACAGAAGTGTAAACATAACAGTCTTACGTTAAGATATTAGCTGTTAAATTCAGCTGTTGCAACCGATGACCGCGTGCTTTCATTAAGTGTAAATTTTAAGTGCATTTTTAAATTGAAACAGAGCAAAGAAAATCATTTGAAAAAGTCAAATTTATTATGGATATTAACTGTACGGGTTTTTAAAACGTGTTGCTGCTTATATGTTGTTGTTTTTGTACTTGACTTTTAAATAATTTGAGTATTTAGCAAGTGGTATAAGTCTCTGATTTTTCAAAGGAAAGTTGAACTTTGCAATGAGTTTAAACAAATTGTTATCAAGTGGTATCTGTAAATCTATATCCATATTGTAGTCATTAATTCTCTATTCAGAACAGTTAGTTAAGGTGCTCTTTTTTGCACTTTTTGAGAAATTTTATTTTTTAGGAGCTAACCTCACAATTTCATATGCCGATTTGTTCGCATGCCGTATAGGAAATTTTTCCTGTTTTTTTTTTTTTTTTTTTTGACGTTGATGTACTAATGGAGCAGTATACTCAAGTGGCCCAAACGACACCAAGCAGGGGCTTGTTGACGCGCGGACAAACAGACTAATACAGTTAAACATAGTACTAAAACTAGTTTCAAATACAAAAACATTAAACTAACTACAATCTAGCTAAATGCAAAATTATTAAAGCGTTAAGAGAAGAAATGGAAGAATTATTTGTTATAATATGGGACAGATTGTTATAATTAGAGCATAGAACTCGGAAAGGGTTATGCATAGCATAGTTAGTACTACAGGAGTGAAGAGAAAGAGGAAGAAAATTTCTAAAAGTTCTGATCGGGACAGCAAAACTAATTTGGCTAATTAATTCAGACGAATCAATTTCACCATTTATTAGTTTATGTAGACTACACCAAGCATTATTCTCCGATCAGAAAGAGAGGGGAGATTTAACAGTAGAAGTCTACTTCTGTAAGGAGGCAAGCGAATATTAGTATTCCAGTTAAGATTCCGGAGGGCGAAGATCAGAATTTTTTTTTGTACCGATTCTATTCTGTCCTGATGAATCTTATATTAGGGATTCCATATATAAGACCCATATTCCAGAATATATCGAACAAGTGAAGTATAAAACAACTTAGTAGTATAGGGATCGTCAAATTCTTTTGACCAACGCTTTATGAAACCCAAAACGCCAAAAGCTCGATTGGCAATAGAAGCAACATGCTTGTCACACTTCAGCCTTGGATCTAGAAGAATACCCAAATCAGTAACCGACAAGCGGTTTACAATTAAGAACATAATTAAGTAAAAAAGGGGTTCGCCTACTAAACGACATAAATTTACATTTAATACTAATTTAAGTAGCTTGCAATCCAAAAAATTAGGTTATTTGGAAAACCTAAAAGATGAAGTTTACTCAATAAAATATGGTGATTAACGGAGTCGAAAGCGTTACTAAAATCGGTGTAAATAATATCAGTTTGCATTTTATTTTGAAAACCATGTATAACAAATAAAGTGAATTCTAATAAGTTAGTGGTAGCAGATCTATATTTCACAAACCCATGCTGGCAGGGTGAAATTGTAGATCTACAAAGATATATTGCAGCTGAGAAGTTATCAGTTTCTCAAAAGTTTTAGGAATAGCAGACAACTTAGATATACCTCTATAGTTAGTGACATCAGACTTCTTTCCTTTTTTAAGTAAAGGAGTAATAAATGATTCTTTCCATATTCTAGGGAAAGAGCATAACTCCACAGAAAATTTAAATAAGTTATACCGTGGTTTCAAAAGACCGTCAGCACAGTACCTAAGAACACATCCTGGTACTCCGTCCGGTCCTGGTGAAAAATCCGGTTTTACGGCCCTTAGATCATTTAAAAGCGAGCTTTCAGTGATTAAAGGTCCAAAAATACAATTAGAGGCATTTACACGATAGGGATAAGGCGAACCCGATTGATCAACTTGAACCCTATAAGTTGCTTAAAAAAAATTCCGCAAATAAATCGGCCATAGCCTGATCTGAATCAGCGGTCTTATTTTAAAAAAAAACACGGTAGATGGAAGTGTTGCTGATCTTAGCTTAGAATTGACAAATGAATAAAAAGTTTTAGGATCCCTTTGAAACTGCAATTTGCAACCGCTAAGGTAATCTTCATAGCAGTGGTTATTCTAAACAGAAAAATTGGAACGTGCAATCAGATATCGAGAAAGATCCAAGAAAGAGCCAGTTTTCTTGAATTTCTTATACAATCTTGATTTCCTATTTTTCATGTTAGTTAACTCCCTTGTATACCAAACAGGTTTGTTAGATCTGCTTGGAGCACACAACGGAACATATAAATCAAGTAAAGAGTTTAAAGTTTAATAAAAAATCGATATTGCACTGTCCAAGTCCCTGCACCCGTACAGCCGGGATCAGAAAAATCGGTTTTCCGAAATTGACGAACATTCTTTGTCGGCTTACCGCATGAACTAACCATACGGACTGGTAAGTCCATCAACACCTCCAAAGTCGGATGATAGTGGTCTTTACGAAAAGATATAGGATTAGTACGAGAGACAGATAAAAAGCGGGATCCAGAACGAAAACAAGATCAAGCATCCTGTTCAATGAATTCAGGATATCATTGATCTGACACAATGACATCCCAAACACATTATCAAGAAAATCATGTTGGATCGTGGAAGTCAGAACGTTTGAGTCGGGACAAGAAATCCAATGTGTTCCAGCAATATTGAAATCACCAAGAACAAGAAGAAAATCCCGAACAGAGAGCATAGATAGAATAAAATGAATAGCAGAAGCATGCAGATAATAGACTGAGTTGTCTGAAGAAGGAGGGATATACATAAGAACATGTAATATAATCGATCCTTTCTATAAATAGAGAATTTGTTAGAAAGAATTTCAGAATTATGAATGTCGGGCCTTAACCATGTTTCAGAAAAGGCAACAACATTTAAATGAAAGGATAGGCTATTTAGATAAAGATTACTAAGTTTGCTACGAAGCACTCTAACATTCTGATGGCCCAGAGAGAGGGAGGATGTTAGTTTTTTGAACTATCAGAACGCGAACGAGGTTGATAAGGTCTAACAGATAAAGATGCAGAAGTTGGCAATACAATCGGAGTCCGATTTTTCTTTTTCACAGTGTATTCCTTTACAATTATGTGATCAGGCCAGAAACTTTACAACAAATTTTGTTAAAATGATTGACCGAACACTTATTTTAAACGACGATATTTCCCGAAGATATAAAAAATTGAATTTCTCCACCGTAATTTTGGCATCAGATTTGGCTTGAATAAAAGCCAAGACATCCTCAAATGTGGTATCAGGGGACAGCCTAGAAACAAAAATTTGTTTTTTGGTGGAACACCTACAGTAGTAAGTTTAGCAGACGCTAGAGCGCTAGTTGATTGACCATTTGTAACAGTAGTGGTACAACGCTGTCATGTGGAAGAGCGCTGACAGCCACCGAATCAGAGGAAAATTGTAAAAGTTTCTTGAAAGACAAAATATGAGACACTCTAGGGATAATCACTAATGATGCTCAATTTGTACATACAAAACAAACAGCAACGAAAGACAAACACAAAGAGCGCGAACCGAAAGCACAACGGAATCTAACCACAGTGAAAAAATGGAACACCGCAACCAACACCAACAACAAAGCAAGAGAGCGCGTGGAGAGCGATGGAAAAAGAGCGCGATGAGCGACGTTAGAGCGCGAAAGACGCGATGCACAAGCACAAAGTAAAAAACAAAAACAAAAAACAGCAGGCGTCAATGTAAAAGCACAAGCAAACAGATTGCTTGGGCTGCAATTTGTTGTTGTATTTAAACACAATTTGTTTAATCTTTTAAATTTGCAATTAAGACTGTGGTGAAACACAACCGATGTATCACACAAGCCACTAACAATTTAGTGAACAAAAATTACAATATAAAAACAGATTTAAACGAGGAAAAATATGGAAATATGAGGCGCAAGAAAAAAACAAAACTTGTTATTTGCAATAGAAATGAACTTACTTATTGCCGAAAAAAAATTTAAAAAAAAAAAATTGGGGGCGGGGGTCGTTACACGCCCACTTTTTCAGAATACTTCTTAGGGTATTTATAGCACAAGAAAAAAATACCGCATAAAAATATCTTGCGTAGTTTACGCAAAATATCTTGAATTTTTTAACTTTATGGTTTGATTTTCTTGTTGTACTGCGTTGCTAAACTTTTCTACATATCAAATAAATGCTTTTGTTTTCTGGCTCCACAAAACAGCTGTTTTCACAACTTCCGTGTTTTTTATCATCGTACTTATTTTAAGTACGGGGTCTATTAACTTTGTCACAAAAAAAAGAAGGAGGCGTAGCAGACCCCATAAAGTACATATATATATTCTTAATTAGCACCAACAGCCGAGTCGATATAGCTATGTCTTTAAGAGCGCCTAGATCTCAGAGACTATAAGAGCTAAAGACTCCAAACTTGGTATGTAGGCCCGTCTATATTGCAAGCAGATCAAGTTTGTTTTAGATTTTGGCCACGCCCACCTTAACGAAATATCTTAATTAAAGAGACAATTTAAAAGATATCTCAACCAATCTAACAGAACATGCATCTGTGTGATTTTATGCATTCTGACCAAGCTGGTTGAAATCGGTCCGCTATACGATATAGTTGCTATAGGAACAATCAGTCGAAAACCAAGCTCTAGTATGAAAAACTTTTTTGTTTAATTCAGTTGAAATCGGTCTACTATATTATAAAGCTGCCATAGGAACGATTGGTCGAAAATGTATACTGAGTATGCAAATTTTTGTTGTTTCTGTAGATACCTCAATCAGACGCGCAGATTGTCTTATACCTCCTGATACAGAGATTTATATTATTTTATTTTAATCAGGAGTTGCTTTTCCATAGTAAGTACGGAGTCTCCAACAGTCGAGTATGCTCGACTGTAGCACCGCCCCCTAGTTTTGCTTACCATCGTCGGTGCTTACTAGCGGATCGCAATGCAATATTCAGCATACACTGCGAAAATACTAAGGTTTGTGTATATGAAATTTGGAATTTCTTTTAACTAAATTAAACTTGTTTCTCTATTTTGTTAATTATTTATTTTTTTTAATTTCCACTTATGGCTCCGGGAGGGGACATCTGGTTAAAATATAGAATAACCTTCTCATCAAGTTTGGTGTCTCTGAGATCTAGATGTTCTTAAAGACATTAAATATAATTTGTGTGTCCAGCTTAAGTGTGACACAGTAGTCGCCACAATGAACATAATGCAAGAACGATTTAAGGGTATGCACTATCAGAAAAATGCATGAAATTTCTCGTTGAACGGAGGCGTAAACAAGCAAAATTGTCGATTTTGTGCCACCGAAAATTATTATTGAACAATTATTTGAAGAACGACGATTGTGCGAATATGAGCATCGGACCGTCAAAGGTGAGCGTTATCGAGTCATTTGTGTTGCCCATTATACGTGAAAATTACATGGATAACTTCTAATTTAAAAGGGTCTACATGCCATACAAGTAAAGCAACAATCAATTTATTGCAACTATTGTTCCCTGGGCGGTTGTTATCGAAATGTGGCCACCGAGATCGCCAGATTTGACGCCACCAGACTTTGATTAGCTGAAAACAAATCTCCTTAGACCAAAGAAAAATTTTTTTAAAAAGTTTTTTTTATTATGTTTTTCTTCAGTGACAAATGGGTTAACTTTAAATGACTTATTCTGTATACAGCTAGAGAAATGAAATTTGTCATGAACTTTACTTTATATATTTATTTAAAATTTTTTAAAAATGTAAACAAAAAATAATAAAGTTAAACTTTGTTTTTAAAATATTTTTCACATTTTTTTTTTATTTGCATTAGACCGTTAATTTACGACCTTTTTGTTCCACTTCCACTCTTATTTTTCTTCTTAGCATTTCGTTGAAGTATTGAGAATATATAGTTAAACTTTCAACCCGATATCTTAACTAGTTCAAAAGTTATAGATTCTTGCCACCAACTTCGGCGTTACGAGTGGTGCGCTGGTATTAAATATGTAATTTGTAAATATGTGCTTTTTAGCGCTCCGAGGTTCGTTTCATTGGGTACATTCGGCTTGTGACGGCGATTGCATTTCTTGGCAACATTAAAAACGAGCGATAAAATCTCGGTAAATAATTTTCACGAACTTGACAGGCAAAAAAAAAAGTTAGCCCATAGGTCGAAAATGTCACAACTCATAAATAACAAGATAATTTTACATGATTTTAACTTCGATTAAGGACTCAACTGCTCTGCTGTTTGACGAGTGCTACAAATTGCAGAAATATGACCAGAGATTCAAGAATAAAGAGAAACATCTGTAAAAGTGAAATTATTGATAAAATATAAACAAATGAACTCTCAGTTTTGTCCTACCCCAGCTAATGTCTTTAGATTTAGATGGTAGATTCCACAAACATCGAATTGCACAGGATTTTGCATAATTTGCAGAGCAAATTCATTGGATTGGTCACGATAGGCTCCCATATCAATTCCATATTTTAATCTGGTCTCATGGCAAGCGCCACTAATTAGTGTCTGTAGCTGTTCCGACTGTATGCAGCTAATTTGGTTATTAAGTCTTTACAATACTGAAAAGGATCTTACATGCTTGGCACAGTTGTGACAAGCGGCACACAGTATCCAGATCTTCATCATTGTAGGTAGCAGAACGTAAAGGCCTTGCCAGAGCAGTACCCAACTGAGATTCGAATCTGTGATCTCCCACAGTACGATATAGGTATAGCATACCATGATGAAGTCACCGATGCAGAGCATGTTCATCAAAAGCACAGAGAGCCCATAGAGGTCAGAAATCTTTCGAGCTAATCGCACAATATGAGCGTAGGTCGCACGCAATTCCAAGCTACAGCGGCGTCCCTTCGATATCTGCCCTTGCAGCATCACCAGTTGAGTGTCCACTCGCAAAACGAGGAGAGCAACTTGTAGACAGCGCGCCCGAACCGCTTGTGTGCTGTACAAGTAGCGCATTTTGGTAATCGTCTGACTAGCCGGGATTGAATTGACCACTCCTAGCAATAGAGCGCTACCTGTGATTGTACAATCGACGGCTAGATTAATTCGAATATTGGTTAGGGATATTCCGACGCCAATTGGAGGTATTTGGGACAACAGTATTTTCTCATGATTGCGCCACAGAAGTGCCTGCAACACCATGACAACACATGACGAAATTGACGAACATTCTTTGTCGGCTTACCACATGAACTAACCATACGGACTGGTAAGTCCATCAACACCTCCAAAGTCGGATGATAGTGGTCTTTACGAAAAGATATAGGATTAGTACGAGAGACAGATAAAAAGCGGGATCCAGAACAAAAACAAGATCAAGCATCCTGTTCAATGAATTCAGGATATCATTGATCTGACACAATGACATCCCAAACACATTATCAAGAAAATCATGTTGGATCGTGGAAGTCAGAACGTTTGAGTCGGGACAAGAAATCCAATGTGTTCCAGCAATATTGAAATCACCAAGAACAAGAAGAAAATCCCGAACAGAGAGCATAGATAGAATAAAATGAATAGCAGAAGCATGCAGATAATAGACTGAGTTGTCTGAAGAAGGAGGGATATACATAAGAACATGTAATATAATCGATCCTTTCTATAAATAGAGAATTTGTTAGAAAGAATTTCAGAATTATGAATGTCGGGCCTTAACCATGTTTCAGAAAAGGCAACAACATTTAAATGAAAGGATAGGCTATTTAGATAAAGATTACTAAGTTTGCTACGAAGCACTCTAACATTCTGATGGCCCAGAGAGAGGGAGGATGTTAGTTTTTTGAACTATCAGAACGCGAACGAGGTTGATAAGGTCTAACAGATAAAGATGCAGAAGTTGGCAATACAATCGGAGTCCGATTTTTCTTTTTCACAGTGTATTCCTTTACAATTATGTGATCAGGCCAGAAACTTTACAACAAATTTTGTTAAAATGATTGACCGAACACTTATTTTAAACGACGATATTTCCCGAAGATATAAAAAATTGAATTTCTCCACCGTAATTTTGGCATCAGATTTGGCTTGAATAAAAGCCAAGACATCCTCAAATGTGGTATCAGGGGACAGCCTAGAAACAAAAATTTGTTTTTTGGTGGAACACCTACAGTAGTAAGTTTAGCAGACGCTGGAGCGCTAGTTGATTGACCATTTGTAACAGTAGTGGTACAACGCTGTCATGTGGAAGAGCGCTGACAGCCACCGAATCAGAGGAAAATTGTAAAAGTTTCTTGAAAGACAAAATATGAGACACTCTAGGGATAATCACTAATGATGCTCAATTTGTACATACAAAACAAACAGCAACGAAAGACAAACACAAAGAGCGCGAACCGAAAGCACAACGGAATCTAACCACAGTGAAAAAATGGAACACCGCAACCAACACCAACAACAAAGCAAGAGAGCGCGTGGAGAGCGATGGAAAAAGAGCGCGATGAGCGACGTTACAGCGCGAAAGACGCGATGCACAAGCACAAAGTAAAAAACAAAAACAAAAAACAGGAGGCGTCAATGTAAAAGCACAAGCAAACAGATTGCTTGGGCTGCAATTTGTTGTTGTATTTAAACACAATTTGTTTAATCTTTTAAATTTGCAATTAAGACTGTGGTGAAACACAACCGATGTATCACACAAGCCACTAACAATTTAGTGAACAAAAATTACAATATAAAAACAGATTTAAACGAGGAAAAATATGGAAATATGAGACGCAAGAAAAAAACAAAACTTGTTATT
Organism: Drosophila rellima; assembly: GCA_035043635.1. Classification (NCBI taxonomy): domain Eukaryota; kingdom Metazoa; phylum Arthropoda; class Insecta; order Diptera; family Drosophilidae; genus Drosophila; species Drosophila rellima. Next base: position 82,531 of record JAWNMV010000316.1, on the reverse strand, counting down.
TGCAATAGAAATAAACTTACTTATTGCCGAAAAAAAATTTAAAAAAAAAAAATTGGGGCCGGGGGTGGTAACACGCCCACTTTTTCAGAATACTTCTTAGGGTATTTATAGCACAAGAAAAAAATACCGCATAAAAATATCTTGCGTAGTTTACGCAAAATATCTTGAATTTTTTAACTTTATGGTCTGATTTTCTTGTTGTACTGCGTTGCTAAACTTTTCTACATATCAAATAAATGCTTTTGTTTTCTGGCTCCACAAAACAGCTGTTTTCACAACTTCCGTGTTTTTTATCATCGTACTTATTTTAAGTACGGGGTCTATTAACTTTGTCACAAAAAAAAGAAGGAGGCGTAGCAGACCCCATAAAGTACATATATATATTCTTAATTAGCACCAACAGCCGAGTCGATATAGCTATGTCTTTAAGAGCGCCTAGATCTCAGAGACTATAAGAGCTAAAGACTCCAAACTTGGTATGTAGGCCCGTCTATATTGCAAGCAGATCAAGTTTGTTTTAGATTTTGGCCACGCCCACCTTAACGAAATATCTTAATTAAAGAGACAATTTAAAAGATATCTCAACCAATCTAACAGAACATGCATCTGTGTGATTTTATGCATTCTGACCAAGCTGGTTGAAATCGGTCCGCTATACGATATAGCTGCTATAGGAACAATCAGTCGAAAACCAAGCTCTAGTATGAAAAACTTTTTTGTTTAATTCAGTTGAAATCGGTCTACTATATTATAAAGCTGCCATAGGAACGATTGGTCGAAAATGTATACTGAGTATGCAAATTTTTGTTGTTTCTGTAGATACCTCAATCAGACGCGCAGATTGTCTTATACCTCCTGATACAGAGATTTATATTATTTTCTTTTAATCAGGAGTTGCTTTTCCATAGTAAGTACGGAGTCTCCAACAGTCGAGTATGCTCGACTGTAGCACCGCCCCCTAGTTTTGCTTACCATCGTCGGTGCTTACTAGCGGATCACAATGCAATATTCAGCATACACTGCGAAAATACTACATCTGGTTAAAATATAGAATAACCTTCTCATCAAGTTTGGTGTCTCTGAGATCTAGATGTTCTTAAAGACATTAAATATAATTTGTGTGTCCAGCTTAAGTGTAACACAGTAGTCGCCACAATGAACATAATGCAAGAACGATTTAAGGGTATGCACTATCAGAAAAATGCATGAAATTTCTCGTTGAACGGAGGCGTAAACAAGCAAAATTGTCGATTTTGTGCCACCGAAAATTATTATTGAACAATTATTTGAAGAACGACGATTGTGCGAATATGAGCATCGGACCGTCAAAGGTGAGCGTTATCGAGTCATTTGTGTTGCCCATTATACGTGAAAATTACATGGGTAACTTCTAATTTAAAAGGGTCTACATGCCATACAAGTAAAGCAACAATCAATTTATTGCAACTATTGTTCCCTGGGCGGTTGTTATCGAAATGTGGCCACCGAGATCGCCAGATTTGACGCCACCAGACTTTGATTAGCTGAAAACAAATCTCCTTAGACCAAAGAAAAATTTTTTTAAAAAGTTTTTTTTATTATGTTTTTCTTCAGTGACAAATGGGTTAACTTTAAATGACTTATTCTGTATACAGCTAGAGAAATGAAATTTGTCATGAACTTTACTTTATATATTTATTTAAAATTTTTTAAAAATGTAAACAAAAAATAATAAAGTTAAACTTTGTTTTTAAAATATTTTTCACATTTTTTTTTTATTTGCATTAGACCGTTAATTTACGACCTTTTTGTTCCACTTCCACTCTTATTTTTCTTCTTAGCATTTCGTTGAAGTATTGAGAATATATAGTTAAACTTTCAACCCGATATCTTAACTAGTTCAAAAGTTATAGATTCTTGCCACCAACTTCGGCGTTACGAGTGGTGCGCTGGTATTAAATATGTAATTTGTAAATATGTGCTTTTTAGCGCTCCGAGGTTCGTTTCATTGGGTACATTCGGCTTGTGACGGCGATTGCATTTCTTGGCAACATTAAAAACGAGCGATAAAATCTCGGTAAATAATTTTCACGAACTTGACAGGCAAAAAAAAAAGTTAGCCCATAGGTCGAAAATGTCACAACTCATAAATAACAAGATAATTTTACATGATTTTAACTTCGATTAAGGACTCAACTGCTCTGCTGTTTGACGAGTGCTACAAATTGCAGAAATATGACCAGAGATTCAAGAATAAAGAGAAACATCTGTAAAAGTGAAATTATTGATAAAATATAAACAAATGAACTCTCAGTTTTGTCCTACCCCAGCTAATGTCTTTAGATTTAGATGGTAGATTCCACAAACATCGAATTGCACAGGATTTTGCATAATTTGCAGAGCAAATTCATTGGATTGGTCACGATAGGCTCCCATATCAATTCCATATTTTAATCTGGTCTCATGGCAAGCGCCACTAATTAGTGTCTGTAGCTGTTCCGACTGTATGCAGCTAATTTGGTTATTAAGTCTTTACAATACTGAAAAGGATATCTTACATGCTTGGCACAGTTGTGACAAGCGGCACACAGTATCCAGATCTTCATCATTGTAGGTAGCAGAACGTAAAGGCCTTGCCAGAGCAGTACCCAACTGAGATTCGAATCTGTGATCTCCCACAGTACGATATAGGCATAGCATACCATGATGAAGTCACCGATGCAGAGCATGTTCATCAAAAGCACAGAGAGCCCATAGAGGTCAGAAATCTTTCGAGCTAATCGCACAATATGAGCGTAGGTCGCACGCAATTCCAAGCTACAGCGGCGTCCCTTCAATATCTGCCCTTGCAGCGTCACCAGTTGAGTGTCCACTCGCAAAACGAGGAGAGCAACTTGTAGACAGCGCGCCCGAACCGCTTGTGTGCTGTACAAGTAGCGCATTTTGGTAATCGTCTGACTAGCCGGGATTGAATTGACCACTCCTAGCAATAGAGCGCTACCTGTGATTGTACAATCGACGGCTAGATTAATTCGCATATTGGTTAGGGATATTCCGACGCCAATTGGAGGTAGTTGGGACAATAGTATTTTCTCATGATTGCGCCACAGAAGTGCCTGCAACACCATGACCGTATGTGCCAGCAAGTAGGCAACGTTCATAGCGTCCAAGATCTTAACAAAGGCAAGGTACTGTTGGCGTCGCAGCTGAAAGTCGTTCATCTGCCAGCCACTATCGAAGTACTTCCACATTTGCAGAAGCAAATCACCGAGCACCAGGGTCAGGTAGGCACTGAGTAATCCCTGGGATGCTCGCTTTTGTGCACTGCAACTAATTGCAAGTACCCGAAAGTAAACAGTCAGAAAGCGTAGCGTGCTCCTTGACATGATCAACTTGACTAACCAGAAATTAGGCTGTTTTCTCTCTGCATACATTCCCAAGAACCAGGTTACCACAAATACATATACATATGTAAATATAAATATGTTGGTGTGTTTGTTATATCAGCCCAATTTATCTTATTGGATACGATAGTGAAACCCAATTAAAGCAATGGAATTTATATTGCAAGCCCAAAGAAGAAAACCATCGGTAGCTTTCAAATACAAATCGATATTAAATAGCCATTGAGGGGCTTTTAATTGGCTTGCAATCCGAATACTGCAAAATGCTTTCTAAAACTTAAAAGTATTATTAGACCCAGTATTTAAAAAATTAAAAAGCAGGGACCGAAATTGTTATGAGGAATAACTAAAAAAATCACTTTTGATTATTACTTAAAGACTTTTACTTTAAAAATAGAGGACTGCATGGCTTCACTCACAACATATGTATGTATGTACGCTAAATGTATATATAACTTATTCTAAAAAAAAAATTTTCCGTTCGGCATAGAGATGGGCACGGGCCTCCCTTTGAAGGCCCGTCCCGAAACAAATTTTTAAGGCCCGGGCCGGTCAAATTTTCAAAAGGCCCGGCTCGTCCCAATATTACTATAGAAAAAATTCATTTTTTCCTTATTCATTTTGCCGCTTTGTCGCCTTCTTCTTATAAACACACGTGAAATTAAGTTTGACAAACATATCGATAAGTGTCATATCGACAAAAGAGATGTGTAAATAATATAGCAGTGAATTATAGAAATATTTTTACCAATCAATATTAAAATAATTTTTAAAGCGTGACTTATCGGGCCTACCGGGCTTTGGGCTTAGGCCCGGGACCGTACGAAAAAAGCCCGTTTCGATTTTCATGCACGAAGCCCGGGGAGTTTTTGAAGAGGTCCGCGGGACACGAAGCCCGCACAGGCCCGTGCCCATCTCTAGTTCGGCACATTGCGCAATAAAGTCCCGGTCTTTCTTACCTATAAAAAAAATACATTTTTTACGCAGTGCCGAATGCAAAACTTTTTTTTAAATTTTTTTTACATTTAACCTAAAGAAGAACCAAAGCAAGTTCGATTAAGATATCTCTAGAAAGGGCATTTATTTTTATACTAATCCTTAATTATACATAAATACAAATTAATAAATCATTTAGTTGTTAATATAAAAAAAGCTTGACCGCTTTATTATGATTCCAAATTAGAACTAAAACTTAAACAATATAAACTTAGCCTAGTGACCGCTGCTGCTGCTGGCGTCGCTGCTGTCGTTGTTGTTGCCGCCATTGTCGCTTTACTGTGGAGCATCTGTGCCATGGTGGAGCATCTTACGTAAAGCGCTGATCGTCGGTCCCACGGAATTATGCCGACGCAGCGCATGTGGCAATGGTTATGTGTTGGTATGTCTTGAGTGAAGTGTTGGCCGTCGCTCCCGAGGAGTCGGGTTACAATTATTCTGATGCGCTGCGCGAGTTGGTTAAGTGCAGTTTGGGTGCATCGGCACCGGCGATGTGCAGAGTATGTAAATATGTTGTGTTGTGGAATGTCTGGCCTTAACTCTTCCCCCTTTAAGTGCGGACGTCCTCGGTCGGCGATTGCGCTGGACTTTGGCTGATTGTTGCGCTGCTTATTGGGTTGATTTGTATTTTCGCCGTTCTTGATCTTAGCGACTTGGTTACCAATACAATTATGATTATTAACAGGAAGATGTAGACGCTGGTGTTGGTGATTGAAGCTATCCATTGATCCTTCTTCATCAGTTGTAGCTTTAATGTATTGTTGAAGTTAAGCTCCTTTACCATTTCCAGAGATAAGACTTCCTGAACCTCACTGCTGTTTCCAATGATCTGAAGAATTGGAGGTAGTGGGTCAGCGTTAATGAACTTCTTCGTTGTAGAGGAAGTTCCCTTCACTTCAATCAACGAGTTTCTTGCTTGAATGCGGTAAGTTCCGTGTAGTTGAAGTTTTTCCTGATCCATGCTAATTGTTCCGTTGAAGTCATTCAACAGAATAGTGCCGGGTAGAATTTCATCGTGCTCTGGTATGTGTTGGCTGTTTATTTTTAAGCATTTTGGTAGTTTCGTTTGAAGAAGTGCAGCTTCGCAGGTGTTGTTACTTTAGTCTATTAAATTTCCTTTTTTACAAATAGTTTTTATCATTTATAGTTTCACAAAGTTCTTTAATTCCAAAGTTGATTTCATTACATTGAATTATTAGATCAAATTTTGTTTTGTTTATTAAGCTTCCCTTTTTTACGGGTTTTAATAAGATTTTTTTGGCATAACTTATCTTCTATTGTGGGCAGACTGAATGAATTCTTGAATGAATTATTATGATTTGTTTATTGTTATTTTCTAATTGATCGTTCATCTTATTTATAATGATTTCGTGATCATGGTGATCTGGGCTTCCGGCTTACCATTTCCAAGCGGAGCCGAGCATGTTTATAGCTCTTTTTACTTTAATATTTTTTGGCTTTAATCTGTTTAAGTTATCTTTTATTTGTAGTAATTCAAAATTATTGAACGGGATGAGATGGTTGGGTAATGATGTGTTTATTGAGTTTTCGAATGATTCTAGTGATTCTTTGTATTTTTGTAAATTGAACACGTGAACAATTTTGAACGTGCTGTTCTCCTTTCTATATTTGGGTGAGATTTTTGAACCTAATCGTTTGTTGATTCTGACGTAGACTTCTTTCCCTATTTCGTATGACCTGTGCTTTTCTTTGTTTTTGTTGTGATAGTTTAAATCTGAAATCTGTGTGCCTTGTATCTTGTTCCTAATTTCCTCTCTTTTTTTTTTTCCAACAATTTCGGTTTATCTGGCATATTACTTTTAAAAAAAATATCGATAGGTTTTTCTTTTACTATTGAATGAGTTGATTGGTTATAATCCTGAACAGCTTTTAATAACAGGTCTGGGAAAGTCAATTCTTCATAATCTTTTTTTAGACAACGTAAAATTTCGGCCAGTGTGGAATGAAAACGTTCTACTTGACTCTTACTGTTGACGAATATGGGGGAGTCGTGTAGACTATGTTGAGTTGATTCTCTAACATGAATTTTATTGCTGCCGAATTGAACGCTCTTTCATTGTCCATCACTACTACTTTCGGTATCCCGAAAGCTATTATCATTTCTCTTAACGGGATCATTATATCCTCGGAGGCTCTGGACTTTAGAATTTTGACTTGAGCATATTTGGAAAAATGGTCGATACCTGTTAGAACGTGGTGCTTTTCTGTTATGTAGATATCAATGTAGAGTAATTGTCCGGGGTACTGTGGGATAGTAGATGCTTGGATTTCACCTTTAGGTGGTTGTCTTGCGTATTTCGATTCTCTACATGTTAAGCATGTTTTGACTATTGCGTTGATCTTTTTTTGCATTTGTGAAAAAAAAAATTTCTTAAGTATTTGTTCCTTGTTTTCTTTAGCGTTGCGGTGTGCTCTTTTGTGTTCTATTGCTATCATATCGTTTTGCTTACTTTCTGAGGTGAGGTCTTCTACTCTATTCTGAGTGAACCTTATTTTATATGAATTGAAATGTAACGGAAATATGTTTTGTATCTTCCCTATGAAGTTCTCGGTCGTGAATATTTCGTTCAATATCTTTGGGTAGAATCTGTGCTTCTATTAAGTCATCTTCTGTGTATGTGGGTCTTTTAACTGTGTGTATATGAAAATTGGGAAAAGGTATTTCGAAATTGTATGATGTGTCTTCTGTGAACAGAATTAATTGATTTTTAAAAACATTGATCGGGCTTTCTTCTGAATGAATGAGATTGTGGGATGAACTTTCGTCACTGTGAATTGTTGTTGAAGAAGAAAGTGTGTTCACCTCGTGCTACGTTAGAAGTGCCTGGTTTGTATCTTAACTCGTAGTTAAATTCTTCCAAGTAACTTTTCCAACGTTTTAGTTTTACGTTATGGTTTTTATTGCTTAATGCAAAAGTAAGGGGTTGGTGGTCTGTATGGATTACCACCTTTGCCGTACCGTATAGGTAAGTTCTTAAGCTTTGCAAAGCCCATACAATCGCTAACATTTCTGTTTCATTTGTAGCGTAGTTCTCCTCTGTTTTTGTCAAGGTACGTGAAATGAAAGTGATAGGCTTGCCTTCTTACTCAAGCACCGCTCCGATTGCGAAGTTCGAGGCATCTGTTGTCAGATGGAATTCTTTTTCGAAGTTCAAATAACTTAACATAACGAGCAGAGCCGAGTGTATTTTTTAGTTTGTTTAAAGCTTCCATTGCTTCGCCGTCTAGGTGAACTTTGACTTTGTCTGATAATTTCGTTGATATTCGGCCACCTTCTCCTCTGAGAAGTGAATTGAGTGGCTTTGCCAATTTCGCATAATCTCTTATGAATCGTGTGTAGTATCTAGGAATGATCTAAGTTCTTTAAGAGAAGTGGGTGTAGGAAAATCGGCAATAGCTTTTACTTTTTGTGGACTTGTCTTCATACCATTGTCTGATATTGTAGAGCCCAAGAAATTTACCTCCTTCTTTGTCCATCTGAACTTTCATGTTCGCCTTTTGTAACGTGGCAAACACTTGTCCTAAGTGATGAGCATGTTCGTTCTCAGTTTTACTGACGACAATTATTTCTTCTATATAGACATAGCAAATCTTTCCGATATGATCTCTAAGAATATCGTCTAAAGCTTTTTAAAAGATAGAGGGTGAATTCTTTAAACCAAACGGAAGTCATACTTTCCTCCGTTAACGGCAAATGCAGTTTTTTCTACGTCTTTTTCTCTGAGCAATATCTGATGGAATCCGCCCTTTAAATCAAGAACCGTAAAATACCGATTATCTCCCAGCTGAGCGATAATTTCTCCGATCTCAGGCATTGGATAACGATCAGCGATTGTTTCTGCGTTTAATTTGCGATAGTCAATTACTTTTCGATATTTTCTTTTCCCTGATATGTCTGATTTCTTTGGTACAACCCAAACTGGAGCATTTTACGGGGAACGAGAAGGTCTGATGATTCTGTCGTTTAACATCTCGTTGAGTTGTTTTTCGACTTCTTGTTTAAGAGATGCTGGGTAAGGATAGTGTTTCGTGTATACCAACCTATCTGAAGAGTATTTCTCCTACTACATTTGTGGCGTATGTCAGTTTCTCGTCTGGTTCTGCGAATAGCGATTTATAGTGACTTGCAAGATTGTTTATTATTGTTCTCTGGGTTTCGGACATATGATCTGTCCGGACCTTTATGTTTTTAACGGATTGAGACGTCAGTTGCTCTATTCGGAGTTGCAGTTGTTTATTTTTAAAATATCGTTCCTCACGTCTATAACAACGTTAAGTTGTTCCATAGTATCGTTGCCTAAGATACCGTGGAAAGCTGTCAGAGTTGGCAAAATGACAAATCTGATCAGGATATTGTCAAGGCCGAAGAGATTTAGAAAAGTGTGGTGTGTGATAGCTATTTGACCTCCTACGGAGCTCAGGAAAAAGGTTTCCTTATTTTGTTTGGGATTTTTTATTAATGATGGTCGAATGTAGTTCTGGTTGAGACCACTATCTATTAGAAAATTGAGTTCTTTTCCTTCCTCGTTTTACATTGAAAATACGGTAGGGAGAAACGGTTCATGCTAAAAAATTGACGTCTGACAAGTCTGATACTGCTGTCTCGGGGTCGTTATATTGTGGGTGTTCCATGTTGTCATGTGGGGCTGAGAATCCTTCTGCCTCCAATGCGGCATAGTAACTTTGTTCGTCTACGCTATATGCGTAATCGTCTGAATAACCATACACGCCTTGTTCGGCTTGAATATCGGAGTTGATTTGTTCTTCTCCGAATTGTTCAAAGGGTTCACCGGTATTAATATGAAAATGCCTTTGAATCTGTGGCGGTGAACCGGTGAGTGGAGGGGGGCGTTTGCCCGCGAAATCGTTAGCATGTGGTCGGTTCATATAATTGATTCTACCAGATCGTATAGAGCTGTCGACTTTCATCGGAACGGATCTTGGTTCCGGTTTCATACCCTGTGGGCGCGAAAACGCCATGTAGGCCTGCCTAGGTACAGGAAATTGTTGTTGTTGTTGTCTAGGTGGAATTGGTGGTGGTAGTTGCTTTACTCTTGGTAAGAAAGTATTTCTGTGGTCTTGGTTGTCGAGCAGGTTGCATAGGTGCAACGCATGACCAAGGTCCCTTGGCTCTTTAACAGCCAGAAGACATGGCAAGTCTCCGTTAAGACCTCGTACGAACGTATCGAGGGCTTTGCCTCTGTAACTATTCATCAGAGCCTTTATAGAGTCAGCTGAGTCTTCTTGACAGTTGGTGGTAAACTGATTGGTAAAACTCCATGATGGTCAATCGACCTTGCGTTAGAGAGAATTACTGATACTCGAGGGTTTTTAGATCTCGTTTATCTGCATATTGGTCTGTTAGGCATTTGGAAATAGCCTTCCAGTTGGTAGGGGTGTGGTATGAATCTAACACTGTCTCCGCTTCGCCTACCACTTTCGTGCGTATGGCTAACGTGACTAAGTAGTAACTATGCGTGTGTTCTTGTCCCTCAAAAAATGCCATAATTCTGTCTACGTTATTTTTCCAAGATCCGAACATGGCTCTGTCTCCCGAGAATTCCCTTATCAGACGCGTAACGTCGGGCACCTTTTCTAGTTCCAGCCCGCGTGTTGGTGCTGCGTATGGTATGTCCGCATATTGTTCCTCGCCTTCCATGCCTAATGCCTTTCTGATCACTTCGCCTCCTTGGAGGGCGTCATTAATTAATGATTTAATCACCTGTCTAAGTTCGGAAATAGCTATCGGTGTGCTAGCTGAAGGCTGTGCAACTTGTGGGCGACTTGAAGGTCCTGGGCTTATGCCCATGTCTGCCATTGCGTTGGTCAACTCGTCTGGCATTATATTCGAATTTTGATTTTTTGCGAACTTTACGGTAGATCTTCCATTCTCAACATTAAGCCTAGCTGAGGAGCTACCAATGTTCTTGAGCTTGAAATTATTGGTAACAGTCTTAACCCGATCGGTAATTTGCGTAGACCAGTGACTCCAGCAAAGATAAAAGCGGGAGGACGAGGGGAGTTAGGTCCAGAAGGGAAAGCTTGCGCGCAAGGTGCATCCTGCGAGCAAGTCTAAGGAGCGATAGTCGTTACAGCCATTAACATGGACAACACATCCATGTCATCATTATCGTCAGGAGACGTAAGCAGAGCAAAGCTATTTCCGTGGCCAGAATAGGACTGAAAGACTACTTTTTAAGTCTTCGGAATACCGGGGGAGGAGAAGAAGACTTCCTCTTGGCAGTTGCCAGATTAATATGACATTCTGCGCCTACGTCAGCCAATGTTGTTAAGAGAGTGGAGTGTAGATTATCAGCAGGTTTGTTGGTCGACGACCGAAAGTAGGGAATGCCCAGCTTTTTCTTACTTCTTGGACGCTTAAGCTTGTCCGAGCGCTCGTAATCAACAGCAGATTGACTGATTCACAGCCAGACCTTAGCCAGTCCATTTTTTTGCACTTTGCACGCACTGTGTCACAAGCCCGGAGGATGTGCGGCTTCCAGCTGAGGCGACGATCCCAGATATTTGACTTCTTGGATCCTAGTGCCGTTAAGTGAAAATTGAGTCGAATTGCCACGGTATAAGGAAAATGTCTCATGCTGACTCTTTTCCGGGTTAACAGCAATGGACTATGGTCCCGATGACGATTTTTTTTTTTTGGAAAAAACTTTTAACTCAAGAATGAAACAAGATATTTCGATTAAAATTTTTTGCATTGGACTCATAGTGTCAATTGGCATCGTTGCTGTAAAAAATGGGCGTGGCACCACCTTTATTCTTAGTTTAAGCATATGTACATTTTTTTGTTTTTCACTGTATATATGGACCAAACTTGCACGATTAATTTATTTTTATGCTCTTCACTACGGGATTCTATTAACTTTGTCACAAAAAAAAAAATATACGAAACAGGCAGAAGGATGCGTGGCAGACCCTATAAAGTATATATATTCGTGATTAACATCAACAGCCGAGTCGATATAGCCATGTCCGTCTGTCCGTCCGTCTGTAAGAGCGCCTAGATCTCAGAGACTATAAGAGCTAGAGACTCCAAACTTGGTATGTAGGTCCGTCTATATTGCAAGCAGATCAATTTTGTTTTAGATTTCGGCCACGCTCACTTTAACGCCTACAAATTTGAAATATCTTAATTAAAAAGACAATTTAAAAGATATCTCAGCCAATCTACCAGAATATGCATATGAGATGGTCTTATACATTCTGATCAGTCGAAAATCAAGTTTTAGTAAGAAAAACTTTTTTGTTTATTGAGATATCTCAGCCAATCTAACAGAGTATACATCTGGTGTGATCTTATGCATTCTGAAATCGGTCCCCTATATCATATAGCTGGCATAGGAACGATTGGTCGAAAATTTATATTGCGTATGAAAATTTTTTTTGTTTTTGGAGAATACATAATCAGACTTGCTAATTGCGAATTTTCTATTGTCTTATACATCCTGATACAATATTTTATATATGTAGATATTTATAGTATTTTCCTATAATCATGAGTTTCTTATCCATAGTAAGTACGGGGTCTCCGACAGTCGAGTATGCTCGACTGTAGCACCGGAGCGAAGCGAGCCGGAGGTTGGCTAGCAGGGGGAGGAGCCTCCTAGTTTTTTATTGATTTAATGGTGAAATTAATTCGTCTGAATTAATTAGCCAATTTAGTTTTGCTGTGCCGATCAGAACTTTTAGAAATTTTCTTCCTTTTTCTCTTCACTCCTGTAGTACTTACTATGCTGTACACAACCCTTTCCGAGTTCGATGCTCTAATTATATTAATCTGTCTCATATTATATCTAATACTTCTTCCATTCCTTCTCTTACGATTTAATAATTTCCCATTTACCTAGCTTGTAGTTAATTTAATGTTTTTTGTATTTGGAACTAATTTTAGTACTTTGTTTATCTGTCTTTGTCTTTGACTGTCTGTTTGTCCACAACAAGCCCGTGCTTGGTGTCGTTTGGGCCACTTGAATGAACTGCTCGTTTAGTACATCAACGTCAAAAAAATAAATAATCTGAAAGCCGAAAAATTATTTTAGAGACTACCGTCTTTATTAGCGGTACTCTCATTGAGTCTTGATGCACTTTGCAAGTTTTTAGAAGTTGAGGGCGTTATGACACTTCTGAAAGTGTCCGAGGGCGCTATGACACATTGAAAGTGGACGATATGGCACTTCTGAAAGTGTCTTAGCGCCCGAGAACCCTATTACACAAAAATGTGTGACAAATGCCCAGGGCGTTATAAGAGTGGGAGCGGCTGTTAAAGTGAGTCTCACTGATAAGCATAACATCAATGTTGTTAGTTTGAAGAAAAAGCTCCAGTTCGCGCGCTCTGGCGTTAAGACCATAGGCATTCCAGAGGGCTATATTTACTTTAAGGTTAGACATTGGGAGTTTGAGAAGAAGCTGGAAATGCAGACAGCGCTGCAGGATGAGGCTTAGGAGCAGATACTGATTGACCAGGCAGAAGGGACATGACCGTCCCCATAACCTGCATTGGCAAAGCCAGTATTTGGTCCAAACGGGAAAGCAGCTTCTCCATGGAAGAGGACTGGGCATGCTCATCTCTTTGTTGAGCAGCTTGGAGGTTTAGTATCTGCTGCAGTTGTCGATCCTAAGCAGGCTGACGAGACACCGGAACCGCACTGATAGAATCCTGGCATGGGGGAGATGGCGCGGCCGCAGGCAGGGGCAAGAGGATTTCTTGATTAACCGAGAAGTTTACGTGGTCAGACTGCTGCCATTCACGATTTGGGGAGTGAGCTGGGTGGCCAGTGTTTGAAAGATTCCACACGTCGTCAAGTGGCAAAGGTGGCTATGCCAGACGTTGAATCGGGGCTGATTTAGCAGGAGCATTACCTTTCCATTAGCTGACAATTTTCAGGTAGGCAGGTCAATGGCGATAACTTGCAGGGTGGTTAGATCCGCAATTAATACAATAGTATTGTGCTTGGCTCTTCGCTGGGCATATGGCTTCATGAGGACCTCCGCATTTGGCACATTTGAACGCTTTCGAACAGTAAGATCGAGTATGGCCAAACTCCTAACACCGATAACATCTAGAAATATTCTCGCGCTTGTTGGGTGGCTCAGAAGCAACAACTTGATGATTAATTAGCTTAACATCATAAATCAGCTTGTTGTTTGAAGCAGGCTCAAGCTCAATGAAGAAAAAATGTAGCTTTTTACCAGAAATCCTGAACAAAGCGTTGTGAATATTGCGAACATTATGATCCAGAGCAGTAAGGTCATCTGAGATGTCCTGCTTGTCGGTTAGTCTCAAGGTGCACTCTTTTACAATTTAATTATTTAGGAGCTAGCCTCACAATCTCACATGCCGATATGTTTGCGTGCCGTATGGGGAATTTGACCTGTTTTTGTTAAACTAATCCAGATATTTTGATTCAGTTCTTTAAACCCTGTGCCCATTGAAAATGGTCAAAATGGGTATAATGGTTTTGTGCAATGTATGTAATAGGCAGAAGGAAGCATCTCCGACCCTATAAAGTATATATTCTTGATCAGGATCAACAGCCGAGTCGATTAAGCCATGTCCGTCTGTCTGTCCGTGTGTTTGAGCCAAAGGATCTCAGAGACTATAAAAGCTAGAGACTTCAAATTTGGTATGTAGGTTCCTGAATAGCGGGCGCAGATCAAGTTTGCATTTGGGATGGTCCTTTATATTCTGATCAAATTTGATTAAAATCGGACCACTACATCATATAGCTGCCATAGGAACGATAAGTCCAAAATTAACTGATAGTATGTAAAACTTTTTTGTTGTTTGAAATATCTCGACCAAACTAATATGATGTGCACTTGGGATGGTCCCATATATCCAGGTCAAATTTGGTTGAAATCGGACCACTATATCATATAGCTGCCATGGGAACGGTCAGTCGAAAATTAATATTTATTATGAAATTGTTTGTTGTCTTTTGAGGTATCCCAAAATGGGAATTTTATATTAAATCCGTTCAGTAGAGCATATAGATGTAATACGAATAGAAATTTAATGCCTCATCATCAAACCTTCGGCGTACCTAACGGCTTGCAAAAAGGTATGGAGCTATCTGGGTGCCAGGGCACAGGGTATTCTAGAGTCGAGCAAACTCGACTGTAGCCGCACCTCCACGCGAGCGAAGCGAGCAGGGGGCGGAGCCCCCTTCTTTTCTAGTGTTATGCATGCCCTTTGGGGATTTTTTTTGAAAAGTGGGCGTGTCAAAACACCCGCACCCATTTATTTTTACTTTTATGCTCACAGCCATCTAAAAGGGCTAAAAACTTTCTATATCTAACAACTACGCTTTCTTTATAATGCCAATAGTATATAAGGTTATTTGCAATATAATTCATGATCTGCGCCCTTTATCCAGGAACCTACATACCAATTTTGAAGTCTCTAGCTCTTATAGTCTCTGAGATCGTTTGACTCAAAACAGGCGGTCATGGCTCAATCGACTCGGCTGTTGATACTATTTAAGAATATGTATACTTTATAGGGTCGGAAATGCTTCATTCTACCTGTTACATATATTTCACAAAGCCGCTATACCCATTTTTACCATTTTCAATAGGCTCAGGGTCTAAAAAATGCATTTCAATTACCTAATTTTTTATTTATAAGACATTTTTTATAACTTTTCAATCGATTTTTTATAAATATTTTAGTGCTAACGGTGCTCAGTATCACCATCAAGTACAACGAATACGCGACAGATAAAGGAGGTAACTTCAGTATACCTTGCATAGCACAGGGCAATATTATGTGGGTAAAGGAGCACGGCAATATTAGCACAATTATTCAGGTAAGCAAATGAATGTAAACCAAAAAATTAAAGTAGCTTGGATTTTTATGTATGTATATGGGAAGTTCTCTGTCAAACGGAACAGAGCTTCGGCCCAAATTCACTTGAATTAATTGTGATGATCTTGGTCTTTAAATTTTCGTTAATATTCGAAACTTCCGAAACTAGCTGGGCGGCTTTTAAAATGGGGACCCAAGTGAATGTTAGAAAAAACAGGAAAACATGAGGTGCCCGGATTGAACAAATTTTAAAAATAAAACAGCCCCCTGCTCTGCCATAGGAACGATCAATCAAAAATTAAGATTTAGTATGCAATTTTTCGTTTGTTTTGGGAATTTGGCTTAAATTTATCTGCTCACTAGATCACATAGATGTATGACGAACAATAAGTTTAAAATTTCATGCCGCATTATCGAACCTTCGGCGCGCCTAACATCTTGCAAATACGTATGGAGCAATCGGAGTGCCAGGGCACAGGGTATCCTACATACTCGACTGTAGCCGCACCTCCTCGCTAGAGAAACGAGCAGGGGGCGGAGCCACCTTGCTAGATCTGTTATTCTAATTGCTGAATTTGCTTGTAATTATAACATCTCAAAAAAGAAGAGGCTGCCGTCGAGCTGAAACTAGGGTTAGTTGCTTTAAAAATATGAAAAATTTGTGAAATTATTCTTTTTAACGTCACGTAAGTTGTAAAATACAGTAGAATACTATTTCATTTAAATATTGTCGTCAATTATATGATGTCAAATGCATATGATGTAATATTAAAACACGACTCCCTTAAAAAAATGTAAGTATACATCTTTTAGTTATGTATAGCATTATTGTAAGATCTGATAAGTTACTTAAAAATATTTTCATTTTTTTCTTTCCCCTTAGCGTGGATATACACATATGAAAGCAACCAGACACCATTGTTATAGAAGAAAAATAAATCACGACAAGAATCAAACTGAAGGAGCCCAAAGCAACAGTATATACACTAATTACAATTTTAAATGAAATATTGCACCATGTACCTATTTGTATGTGAATTTTCATACAAAATACAGATCTTTTCAATATATATTCTGGGTTAATGTACGTTCTAAAAACATTCTAGAGGATCTTTCTAAAGTACCTTCTTTTCGAAGCAAATCCCGCATGATATGCCTTTCTGCATGCTACTTCCACATTCTGGGCACTAGTTTTTGGAAATTAACAATGGAAACGGAAATGTTATTTAGCAGTGCACATAACAGAACATTTGTCAAAGCAGCTTCTAAAAGTTACTGGTTTTCATGTCTCGCCCCTGTATAATAGCGAATCAGAGAATTCAGATTTGGTTCTGCTCGAAGTGAGAAAGTGTCTGGAAGTACGTTTTGGAAGGTGCCAAGACATACTGGGACAGCTCGCAAAAGACAGTCAACCTATTTTCCGCGGTCTGCGCACTGACAAAACACAAAGTCCACACGCTCTTTTACTGAGTCGATACCGTTTTCTCTTCTCTTGTTTTCTTCGCTCCTTTTTTTCGGCGTAGCCTACCGAACGAATCATTCTCATAATAACAATTCAAAAGAAACCTTTTTAGCGAGCGCTCACTACAAAACGGTTGGCAAAAGAGCACTATTCGATAAGGGTCCGCAAAAAGTGCCTTTATTTGCTACGTGCGAAAAAGAAATAAAGAACCCCGAACAAGACGAGAATCACTGCGGACCGCAGTCGCGCTAGTGACGAAAGCATCACTAAGGGTGCGAAAGGCGACTAGCAATATATACAGGAACAATGGAAAATTTGCTATGACTGTCTGATCAGGTCAAGTTATACACAGATCGAAAGGTATAGTTTTAACTAACAAAAGTGCATAGTAAGACTCTTAGAAATTCATATATAGATATGCAGGTGTTAGTGGCAGGGGCAAAATTTAAATGATTGGAGCAAATGGGATCATTAAAGCCTTTTGGTGAAATTTTATTATTTTTATTCTTATCAAAAATACGCGTTGATAATCAAAATCCGACCACTAGCTCGAAAAATATTTAAATTGGAAAATTTTAGTTGCATTCCCAAAATGAGATAAAAAGTCAGTCTGTTTGTTTGTAACAAAAACTTTTTTGTTGTTTAAGATATCTCAACTAAACTGACAGAGTTTGCATCCATTGATCCTTCGGCGTGCCTAACGGCTTGCAAATACGTATTAGGTTATCGGAGTGCCAGTGCACAGGGTATCCTGTAACGATCCTACTTGTTTCGGCCGGGCTAACTCGGCCGGTTCTGTAGATTCGTGCAACAAATTTATAAGTTGCAGCCTTGCGGATAAATAAGAACGCAGATAATTCAGTTTCAACGGTTTATTGGCGGCTCCTGGTCGACTCTTAAATTCAGTTGTAATGCGTAATGGTATTCTTGATTGTAGTTCTATTTGATCCGGTAGGGATCCTTCCTCTTCGGTCGTCTCTGCTCCGGGTTCGGGTACTCCTGGGTTGTCTCCGGGCTCGTCTACCCGCCATAGATGCGTCTAGGGCTGCCTCCAAAGGGACCGTTAGACTGATCCTGCTTCCGCGATGATTGCCGAGATGAATCTTGCTTCCGCAAAAACGACTTCCCTTTAACGCTCGTTAGCAGCGATCACTCACCTAATACTGCTGCCGTGAGGTTTGAATACCTAGATGATTTTTCCCGATCTTGCACCCAGCAAGGACTCTCCTTTTGTACAACTCACTACCGCAAGTCAGGTTTAGACCTGCGAGATGCAAGGATGCCTTAATTCTACGTTCTGTGCAACAAGGATTGATGCCCCTGATCCTGAGTCTGCGAGGATAATTCCGGATCCTGCACCCAGCGAGGACACTTCGTTTGTTCGACTCACTACCACAAGTCAGTTTTAGTCCTGCGAGATGCAAGGACGACTTAATTCTAAGACCTGTGTAATAAGGATTGATGATTGACTTTGTGACTACAAAGCTGGATGGTTACCCCTGGGACTCGAAGGATTAATGACTTGATCCTGTGGCGACAAGGATCGATGCTAGATCCTGTGGCAACAAGGATTGATGGTTGACTTTGTGACTACAAAGTTGCACCTTTATCTCTGTGACTACAAGGATTGATGGCTGGATCCTGTGGTGACAAGGATTGATGCTAGATTCTGTGGCAACAAGGATTGCTGGGTGACTTTGTGACTACAAAGCTGATGGTTTACTCCTGTGACAACAAGGATTGATGACTAGATCCTGTGGCGACAAGGATCGATGCTAGATCCTGTGGCGACAAGGATCGATGCGAGATCCTGTGGCGACAAGGATTACTGGGAGGGCTTTGTGACTACAAAAAGCTGATGATTTACCACTGTGACTACAAGGATTGTTGGTTTGGTCCTGTGCTACAAGGACTGGTGACTTGATTCGCTGGTCTTCGATTGCTCCGTGCCGGTGCTTTGCATGCCCTTTTATAGCACTTGCTTAGTTAACTACGCTTTGCTCCCTGCTTAGCTAACGACGCTTTGCTCATTATTCGTTCAGCTAACGGGGCCTGCGCTATCGCTGGTCAGTTAGCGGTGCAGCCTATGGGCGTAGTTGACTAGAAATGCTGTGGGGAACAATACTGTTCCTCACACTCTCCTCTCTCTTCGGGAAACAGATAGACGTGAAGTTTTCGTCTGACTGTATTTTCCCACTCAAATGCCCTTGTAGGAATTATTAAAAGCCATTGGTGGTGGCGCAATATATTTTTGCTATTATGTCAGAGCAAGACTTAAGCCCCGGTCTCTTGTTCCGCGACCGGTGTCTCTAACCAGAGGCCCACGGCCGTCGGCTGTTGTACAAAGCGACAAGAGCGGTTAATTGCGCTCGCTGGCTGTCGCTGTGCCTTGCACTTTAAACCGCCTTTATTCCGCTGCACTATGGGGTATTTGACCAGTATATATTAATTCAACTATCACTAGTATGCAAATTTTGGAATATTCAATGCTCACCCATTATAAACACATCTAACTGTTATGTTACATAACAGAAATGTTAACATAACAGTCCAACGTTAAGATATTAGCTGTTAAAGTCAGCTGTTGCAACCGATGACCGCGTGCATTCATTAAGTGTAAAGTTTAAGTGCATTTTTAAATTAAAGCAGAGCAAAGAAAATCATTTTAAAAATTTAAATTCAATGCAATGGATATTAACTGTACGGGTTTTTAAAACTGCTGCTAATAATTTGAGTATATAGCAAGTGGTTTCAATGTCTGATTTTTCAAAGGAAAGTTGAACTTTGCAATGAGTTTAAACCAATTGTTTTCAAGTGTTATCTGTAAATCTATATCCATGTTGTAGAGTCATTAATTCTCTATTCAGAACAGTTAGTCTCAAGGTGCACATTTTTGCACTTTTTAAGAAATTTTATTTTTTAGGAGCTAACATCACAATTTCATATGCCGATTTGTTCGCTTGCCGTATGGGGAATTCGACCTGTTTTTGGTGGCATTAATTAATATCTCGTAAACTACGCAAGATATTTTGATGCGGTTGTTTTCTTGTTCTATAAACACCCTAAGAAGTATTCTGGAAGAGTGGGCGTGTCACCACTCCCACCTCCAATTTTTTGTAGTTTTCTAGATATTAATTAATGCCACAAATACTGGTCAAATACCCCATAGTGCGCTTCAATTACATGCTGTTTGACTGCGCACAGTGGGTCAAGTTGTATTTCCTGGTCGTGAAAATATTTCCTGCGTGTTCATATGTTTTAAATTTGTTGCGCCTTATATGAGTATCCGCCTCCTTGGTATATTTGTTATTTTTCCCTCGATTTCTTTGATCCGGCCATGTCTATATAATTATATATATATGCATATATATTTTATCCAGAGTAAATATATATATTTCCCCTATTTTTCCGATGGAAACAAAAGTGTTATCATGTTTAGCCAGTATTTATGTGCTATGTAGTTTCCGTGTATTATTTGGCCGATTTCCACATTCTCTGGCACACGATATTTTGGTTGCGTTTTTACTGTATTCGTCCCACTGTTGCCTTCGTTCTATTGGCTGATGCAGTGAATTGACTACACTACGCAACATTGAACCAAACAAATTTGTTCAGAGAAAAAAATTTTTTTTATATCCCGTGTCTCGTTTTCCTGCCTCCGTGTATTATGGGCGTGGTTGTAGGCCATATCGGTTTCATTAGGGTGGCCCAAAAAAATATTATTTTTTTTATACATTTTTTTTTATATAGCTTGGCGTCTATTATATTCTTTTGTAATTGTTATGAGGCCATGTGGAATTACATTGGAGTGATCCAAAAAAAAATTTTTTTTTTCTCGTTGTTATTCTGACCTGGGATTCTCCGCCGTCACTTGTGGTTTTAAGTCACCAATGTGTGCTCTTTAAATCTTCCTGTCCGTCGGTGATTGAATTTTACATATGACGGTTGACACAAAGTCCACGGTCCAATATGGTCCACCAAATCTCGGTGCCAGTTTTTCCGCAAATCCTTCAGCTGCGTTCGAAAGGTGATGTTCCTTCAGCCAGACTTGCTCGCCCACACTGGTTTTCCATGGCCCCCTTCGCAGATTGTAATATCGCGCTTGATCCTGGGCTGCCGTTTCCAAGCTCCTGCGAACTATCTCGAATATCTCCTTGAGTTTTCCTGCATTTGCCCGTGGTTCCTGCGCAACTTGTCCTGTACCGATGGCCACCTCGTTGAATAGAGCTTTGGGCAGTCGAGGCTCTCGACCCTGTGTCACGAACGCCGGTGTGTATCCTGTAGACACCGTCACGCTGGTATTGACAGCCAACGTGATCTCTGGTAAGGCTTCATCCTAGCATCTTTGATTTGACTCTGCAGGCTAGGCTATCATCGTTTTTGCGGTGCGATTCGCTCGTTCCGTCAAGTTTTCCTGTGGCGTATATGGGGCTGTGTATTGATGCCTTACACCCATATCCTGCAGAAAATCTTTAAACGCCTTGATGGTGAAGTGAGCTCCGATATCGGTGATAAGCACTTTCGGTATGCCGAACCTTGCCAAAATTCGTTCTCTGAACACCTTCTGGAGTGCTGCTGCTGTTGCGCTTCGTAGAGACACCAACTCTGTCCATTTTGAGAAGCGGTCAATGAACACGAGGTGGGTCGTGGTAATGGACCGACAAATTTCGTAACGTTGTACAAACGTTCGAACGTCTCGGTGTAGTCCTGGCCAATAATAGCGTGCCGCCACTCGTGCTATTGTTTTCCGAGTTTCCGTGTGTCCTGCTGCTACCGCATCATGGTTTTCTTGAAGTACTTGCTGCCTCTTGCCGGTTGGCACGCACAATTTCCACTATGGCACATCCTCGTTTCCAGCTCGATGGGGAATATGCCTGTACAGATTTCCGGAGTCCTCCATATAGTCCAGGTATTTCCTGGGCTCCTTATGCATTTTATCCAGCATCTTCTGTATCCAGCTGCAGTCAGTGTCACTCAGGTCCGTTGCGTTCTTCTGGGACTCGATTCGCGCGCATACTTCCTCGTCTAATGGTTGCCAAGACAATGCGTCCGCTACCGCGTTCAGTTTCCCCTTGCGATATGCCACCTCGAAGTTGTACAGCTGCAACTCGATGGGGCTTAGCCATTTAAGTGCCATATGGTCGGTTATGAAAGCAAAATGGTATCCCTACAGGTACGGTCTCAACTTCCGGATCGCCCAGACGATCGCCAATCACTCTTTTTTTCGTGGCCGAGTAGTTCCTTTCGGCGCCGTTGAGCGTCCTGCGGGCATACGCGATTACCCGATTCTCCTTGCCGGATCCTTGCGTGAGAATTGCCCCTAATCCATAATTGCTCGCATCGGTCTGCAACGTGCACTGCTTGTGGAAGTCGGGAAATGCCAGGACTGGTGCCTTTGTCAACTTTTCTTTCACTTTCTCGAATGCCTGTTGCTGCTCATCTGTCCATGACCATTTAATTCCCTTTTTCTTAGCAGTCCGTTGAGTGGATGCACTGTGTTCGCGAAGTCTGGGACAATTCGCCTATACCAAGACGCCACTCCTAGATACTGGCGTAATTTCTTGGCATTTGTAGGCGGCTTCAACTGGGAGATCGTAACCACTTTTTCTGGGTCGGTGCAAATGCCGTGTTTCGTCACCTTGTGACACAGATATTTCAGCTCCTTTCTGAAGAAGTCGCACTTGTCGACGTTGATCTTCAAATTTGCTGCTCGTAGTCGTCGAAACACTTCCTTCAAATTGGCCATGTGTTCCTCCAATGTCTTTCTAATGCGGATGATGTCGTCCAGATATGCAATGGCATGTGGAAGCATTTCGGGTCCAATTACCCGATCCAGAGCTCGTTGAAAAGTTGCCGGTGCCGAATGGAGTCCGAAAGGCATTACTTTCCACTTGAAAAGTCCTCTGCCTGGTACAGTAATCGCTGTCAGCGGTCGACCTGCCTTTTCCATCGGTATCTGCTAAAAATCATCCTTCAGGTCGAGACTCGTTATGTACTGAGCCTCCCTCAGTTGGTCCACAATGTGGTGAATTCTGGGAAGCGGATATGCGTCATTGACTGACCGGCTGTTTAACTGCCGAAAGTCGACACACAATCTCCATTTGCCCGTCTTCTTCTTGGCCCTGACAATCGGCGCATTGTGTGGACTGTTAGGTGGCTCGATACATCCCTTTGCCAATAGTTCGTCAACCTGCTTGTTGATCTCATCCTTTATCTTGGGATTCTTTATTGCTGTTTTATTGGTCGGTCGTCGTGCATCACAATTCGGTGCTTAGTGATAGGAGATGTTCCTATCATGACTGCAAATGCGGCTATTTCCTGTCACAAAAATTTATCTATAGCCTCACCTGAATGTAAAGGTTTATAACTCGTTCTGTTGATAATAGTATGTCCTTGTTCCATAGCCTTGGCTTGTGGCTGTGTTGCTTGTTCTTGTGTTACTTGATCATGTGTTACTTGTTTCTGTGTTACGTACTCCTGTGTTGCATGCTCCTGTGTTACTTGTTCCTGTGTTAAGTGTTCCTGTGTTACTTGACCATGTGTGTTGAATACCGAGAGTCACACTTCTCATCCTGTTTTGTCGTCGCCGAGCCGGAATTTGGATTTGGACACCGGCAATGGTTTCCATGCAGGATAAGAAATCCCATCCTAGCAATCCCTACGAGCAATGCCAGATCCACTTTTTTGTTGCCGAGTTCGATCTGCACCTCCAATTGTTCCGTCACTCAGCTGGACCGACTATTTGCCACCCGTACCTGCCTTTGTGTCGCTCCCACTTCAAATCCTTCCTCACACAACGTCACCGCCAGTTGCTCGCTCACAAAACTGCTCGATGCCCCGGTGTCGATAGTAGCGTTGTAGGAATAGTTGCCGATTTGAACTGTTGTCGACAGGCGGTCGTCGTCCTTTAAAGCGTCGTCTAGTTCTGTGGAGGCGCCTCTATCGACATCCGCTCGCTCCTAGTAGCTGGACGACGTCTGTCGTTTCCCGCACGGCAGCATTGAATAGTGCGCACTCCAATTCGCCCACACATCCAGCAAAATATCAGGCTCTCGTAGCGGCACTCTCTCGTGCAGTGTCCCTCTCGTTCACATCTCCTGCATGCCTGTGTCGGATAAGGTACATGCGGTGGAGGTCCTGCGAACGCCCTTGATGTTGGCTGTGGCTGTGTCCCGGCATGCTCGGTGCAACGGTTGCAAGGAGTTTTGCTTACCGTTGGCCTGGAGTCTTCTATTGCCATCAGCCGTGAGCGATTCTGTCGAGTGTGCTGCTGGAGTTGCTCTCGGTCGCGTTCCAGCTCCTCGAACTCCTCAGCCTGATGCATCAGTTCAACCAAGCTGCCATTCTGATACGGGCGTGCAAACGCTCAGAAGTCGGGGAGGCTACTGTTATAGATTTGGGTCCGTTCCCGGTCCTTTGAAAATCGGAGCGGCCGCATCATCGTTTGCATCTCCACCATGTATCTTTTAAATGGCTCGTCGATGCCCTGCTACTGTCGTGATACGTCTTCTAACAGTTTTTCAAAATAGTCCCGAGGTCCCGGCCGCCTAGTGCTAGTTCAGCGGAACTGACCAAGATTCCATTCGCAGACCCGAGCGCTGTGGAATATTCTCTAGAGTGAAAAACGAAACTGACCAAAATTTCACTCTGGAGATCTTCTCCAGCGTCCAGGTCCGACCGGTTCCAATGGACCACGTTTCCTCCTCCTAGGTCTCGCTGCGTGGTACCTGAAAGCTACCTGTACAATTGCCACATTATTTAAGAAAAATTAATAAAACTCGCGAAATCGTTAAAATCTTCCTTTTATTTAGACATATAAATTAACCGAATTCAGGGTTATTATTAATAAATGAGAAGACTTGGTATTTGAATTGAGGTGACGACCGTCGCGATTTATTCTCAAAGTTCAACTGAAGCGCTAAGTACATTTTCTCTTACTATATAGCTAGCCCTGTCCCTAAAAGTGCTGATCAAGCGCCTCGAGCAGTGTGTCGGATGGCCGCTGGTATGTCGCAAGGCATTAGCCTGCAAAATTGCCGCTGACTCGAGTCGTTGGGCAATATCCGCTGGCTGTTGTTGCTGACCTTGCATTTATGGCAAGTCGACTAAGCGTGATCGGCTTGGCAACTTCTGTGTTGCTGGGTGATCGTGTTAACTCCTCCCTTGCTTAAACGGAGGACGTCCTCGGACTTCTTGAAACCGTCGATGATGACTTGAAGATCGTGTTGGCGTCGAACCTTCTGGTGTTTCTGGTAGAATTTGGAAGAAGTATAACAGATGACCACAAAGACGATTGCAGCTACTCCGGATATGATAGGTCGTTTTACAAGTCCCTCTTCCATTTTGCCAATATATCGGAGGTTTTCCCTATTTAACTTCTGCAACTATGGCAAGCTCAATATTTCTTGATGGCCTGTTATGTTAAGCAGCGTTGATGCGGCTGACGCTGGGGATTTTTTAACTTAGCTCTTTGAGTTCCGGGATACAGAGTCGTTCACCTTTATTTCCTCGTCGAATGTAATGAGGAATGTTCCCGCTACCAGTTGTTCGTTGATTGTAGCTGTTCCGTCATTGATGATGATAACACCGTCATCGATGACTGTTAAGGGCTCAAGGTGGCTCGGAAGACTAGTACAGTGTGCAGTGCCTCCAGAATGAAGTTGTTGTGCGCATGTTGTGTAGGGCAATTTTCTACAGAATGTTGTTGTAAGGGTAGCGCTGCAATTTCCAATCGGAACTACTTGGTTACCGCAGTCGGCTATAATGTTGTTTTCAGCAAAATTAAGAATAGTGCCGTTATGTTGAACAGGACGTAAGATTATTTTTTTACATGCTAAGTTAGGCTGAGGATATTTTATAGTAAAATGTAAAAAATTTTTGTTTAATAGAACTTTAATTTGGGCTACTTCCATTAGGTCAGTAACAGTAATATTAGTAGAGTGTTCATTGATTATATTTTGTAAATCATTGGAGTCTAAAATTGTGGGATTGAGTATTCCAATTTTTGTTAGTGTGACCGACCACATTAAGTCTTCAAGTTCAGAAATAATAATCCTGTTTCTTGAAAGCAAGGTTTCATATAAATGTTCTGTATTAATTTGTTTTGCCTTTGCATTTTCTATTAAAATATTTACTGTGCTTGTAAGTGCATTTATTTGTTCTTGAGTCTTTGTGTTAATATTTATCTGCCTGTTTTCTGATTCTTTTTGTGTGAGTTCCAAGTTCTCGAAATCTGGAGTGCCGGCTACGAATTTTAATGCACTGCCTATTAGGTTGATACTTCTAGCATGTCTATGGTAGACGTTTACCGTTGCTATGAGAGTCTTTATGTGTCGTAAGTCTGAATCTAATATCTGTCTCGTATGTGATTGGGGGAAATGGTTTCTCAGTTGTTCCGTTTCTTTTACTATTGTTGAGTACATGGTTAGGTTAGTTGAGTGTTTTAAGTATTGGAAGTCCTTCCAAATAGTTACGTCCCCGTCCATAATCGGTATGTAGTTTGAGCTGGTGTAGAGCTGTGTAAAGAAAAAAGGAAGAAAGATAAGCTGACTGTTTTTACCTCAAGTTGTCTTTATGAACCACCCTCCTTTTAATTAAGACTGTGGTTCCTAAGTCCGCTTCCACTGTCTCCTCAGTGTACAAGGTCGTAAGTTTATTTCCTAATCTTTTGTTTGACTTTACAAGGACCTTGTCTCCTACATTGAAATTTCTGTTCTGTTTTGTCTTGTTTAATCTTTCCAACTGAATATTTTGAGCATTTAAAATTTTATTTTTAATTTCTGTGTTTAGTTCTGCGGTCGATGAATGAATTATGTCAATAGGTCTTTTATTTGTAACTGAGTGGATGGTTCGATCTCTACCAGGGTACTGTGGAATCTCTCTACCTGTCCGTTTGAAGTGCTACGGAGTGGTGGTGCGTTAACAATTTGTACGTTAAATTGGTTACTTCGAAGTGACTTGACTGTCTCGGATTTGATAGATGGCTCATTGTCACAATAAATTGTTTTTGTTCGTCGAAAGTAATTCATGAGCTGTAATACTGCAATTTTTATATCTGCTATTCTTCTGGAAGCGATTGGTTGGACAATCAAAATTTTGAGA
This sequence comes from Drosophila rellima, assembly GCA_035043635.1. Lineage (NCBI taxonomy): Eukaryota > Metazoa > Arthropoda > Insecta > Diptera > Drosophilidae > Drosophila > Drosophila rellima. The sequence goes on along the minus strand of JAWNMV010000316.1, from coordinate 55,743 downwards.
ATTTGTCTAATCAAGTGAGAAAATATCTTTTGTCGGTTGAAAATATATCGATATGTAATATTTCGCCTGTGTATGAAGGAATGGGTGTTTCTCCGAGAATCTGTTTCTGGGGGTGACGATAATATTTTGCTTTATGACAGGTTTTACAGTTTGCCACGATTTCGTTAGCCAAATGAGTCCTTTTGAGGAAAAATAGTCTTGCAAGATTTGTTTTACATTTTCTTGGGCGGCTCTATGAGCCCTATTGTGTTCTGTAACAGTAATTTATTTCGGTTCGTTTGTGTCCAAGATGTCAGTTACCATGAGATCTGTATAACGGAAAGTGGTTGTCGGGAATGTTTCTATTAACTTATGTTGAATTAATGCCAGTATTGGTAGTTCGCATAAAATTACATTGACTACGTCTTTCTTAACCACATCACATACTCTCTGAATGAGGGTTTCTCTGTCTGAGAAATATAAGAGATGTCGAGTTTTTTTTACCAAACATAATAACCGTTCTAACTGAGGCAGTTCCGCTTCCTTCTATTATTATCTGATTCCGAAAACAGTTGACCGGCTTGTCTATCTTTTTGATAGTGTAGGTAAGTGACAACTCGCTGTGTATCGTGGCAATGTCAGATTGTGCGTCGTCTTCTAATGTGTGGATGTGATGTCGCGACAGTGCGTCAGCGACGTAGTTCTCTTTTCCTGGTTTGTAAAAAATCTGGGCATTGTGCTCGTCAATGAAAGCTTTCCAACGCCTAATTTTGGCGTTTGGATTGCGCTCTGAGACGGCTAAGGTTAATGGCTGGTGCTCCGTGAAAATATTTAAATTTTTCACGCCGTATAAGTAATTTCTAAGATTCTTAAGAGCCCACACTATGGCGAGAAGTTCCCTTTCGTTTGTTGCAAAATTTAATTCCCTATCCTTTAGAGTACTTGATATCATGGTTATGGGTTTTCCGTCCTATGATAGGACTGCCCCTAGACCAAAGGAAGAGGCATCTGTTGTCAAATCGAAAGCCTTCTTGTAATCTAGCAACCTTACATTTTCAGGCGCAAGAACCTTTTCAAGCTTCTCGAATGCCTGACGCTGATTTTCGTGAAAGTTGACTGGTTGTTTTTTGGATTGTCCAGCGCTTACTTTTCCATTCTCGCCTTTTAGGATGTCACTTATAGGTCTTGCTATGGACGCAAAGTCTTTAATGAAACACCTATAGTAGTTTGCTAGGCCCAGGAATGATCTTACATTAAATAGTGTGGTTGGTTGCTCGTAGTTAAGGGTTGCATCTGCTTTCTTGGGGCAAGTTCTTATGCCTCCGCGGGTAACTTTGAAACCTAAATACTCCACGCTTTCCTTGAAAAAATGTGATTTTTCACGCGAAACCCTCATGTTGGCTTCGTACAATTTATCCAAGACCCATGCTATGTGTTTGACATGATCAGTCATGTTTTCCGAAAAGATAATGACATCATCGACGTAGACATAGCATGATTTCCCTACCTGTTCCCTGAGCACATCATCGATTCGTATTTCCCATTACCTACCGAGAAAGCTGTTTTCTATCTGTCTTTTTCAGCGAGTAGTATCTGGTGAAAACCAGACTTTAAATCCAAGGTGGTAAAGTACTGTGCCTTGCCTAGGTTTGCCAAAATGAAAACGACGTTGGGGATAGGATATTAATCGTCGGTTGTTTTTAAATTGAGTTTTCTGAAGTCTATTACCAAACGTTTTTTTGTATATCCTTGTTCTTCAGTCCCTTTTTTATCTACAACCCAAATAGGATTGTTATATGGTGACCGAGATGGTCGAATAATGCCGTCTCTTAACAAAGCTTGTGTTTCTGAATTTACAAAATCAGAGACGCCCATCGGGTATGGGTACATTTTTGAATATATGGGGTCCTCGTTCTCTGTCCGGATAGTAGCAATGATATTAGTATTGTATGGAAGAGCCTCGTTTGGTTCTGCAAATACACCTGTTCGGTTTCCTAACATTATTTGAAAGTTTTCCTTAATATATAGGGGTATTTCTATATCCTCAATACTTGTAAAATTTACGTTCGAACATTTTAAAAATTTGATCGGTTCAGAGCCGTTGTTAGTTATAAGATTTTTGTTTTTAAGGTCAAGTACAACGTCAGTTTGTTGTAGGTCGAGTCCAATTATTCCGTCAAATGTTGTGAGGTTTGGTAGCAAGAAAAGTGTCGTATTTGTATTAAAGAGGTGCGTCACGCACTTTTTGTTAATGGTGCTATAACCGTGGATTGATTTTACATGGAATGGTTTATTTACGAGAATAATATTTTTTAATTCTTTTAATGGTTTGATATAGTTCTTGGAAGCCCCTGTATCTATCAAAAGTTTAATTTTTTTCCTGCGATATACCTTTCTATGAACGGGAGCAGGGAGTCATGTCTAAAAAATTAATCTGGTCGTATTCTGTGAGGTCCTGTTAAATATTTTCTACTTAATTCTCAGCTATTGCTGAGTATTCGTTATCTTCGTTGTCAGGTGGGGCATAGTCCGAGACTATATTGTTGATTCTCTGTTGTTTCGGTCCTTGCACTGCTATCATTTGGTATTTTATTTGTCGGTCCCTGACTGTTGTATGCGTCGGGTTGAACGTTTTGTTGTTGCATATGCCACTGATTGTTCTGAATTTGTCTGTAAGGCTGACCGCCCTGTTGGTTTTGAGTGGGCTGTCTAAAATGTGAAGAGCTGTCGATGTCCATTGGCTGGACTTGATCTTGTTTTGGTAGTTGTCTTTTGTTGAAATGGGGATTTTTACCTTCTTGGGTAGATCTAGTATCTGGTGTTACATTTCTCTCCCTGCCCTGCTGTTTTTGTTCGACCTTTTGGTTTTTTTCCTCGATGCTTCGAGCAAAATTACTAGAAAAGATGTATCGCTCATGATTAGCCTCGACTTCTTGGGCTAATGCTAAAGCAGAGGGAAGATCAGATGGTCTTGTGGGGAAAAGAACGTCGCTTAACGACTTTCTGGTTTCCGAAATAAATACTCGTAGCGCGTCTGCTCTGTATTTTTCATTCAATGGGGCGGCTACGATGTTGTCGTAGGTTATGATAGTCTTGTTTATAATTAAAGTCAGTTTTTTCTCTACCTCGTCATAATATGGTAGCAGAGTCATTTTTCCTTGGCGGAGTGTTGACATTTCCTGCTCAATCAGAAACACTGGTCGTTTGTCAGCATATGTGAAATCTAAACGGTTGATTATTGCTTTAAAATTCAGAGGGGTATCGAATGATGACAGAATCATGTGGGCTGAACCTTTTATTTTGTTCCTCATTATGTCAAGAGCTTAGTAATGTTTAAAACTACCCTCATATTTTTCATACACTTTATATGCGGTATGTGCCGCTTTTCTCCATGAGACGTACGTCTCATTTTTTCCCTCGAAGTCAGGCAGGGACTTCATAATGTCTAAAGTTTCGTTGCACAAAGTACCTATCCTGATTTCGGACTCATTATATGTCTCTACCTCAGGTGTGCTGATATTTACACTACCAAAGTGTTCTTTCATATCTTCAAGTTTTTGATTAAATCTTTGTTCTAGCACGGTGAGTGCGGTTGACACTGCAGCCTCTACAACAGTCTTTAATTGCTCGTTGGTAATTGCCATGTTTAGAGAGCTTTGAGCTTTACACTGATTTTCTGAGCTTCTAAGTTTTTTGAATTTGTCTAGTAGGTCCTCTAAATCACTATCAGACATATGTTTTATTAACACAAAGTTTTTTTTTATTTTGCAGGAATTTTTCTGAACTGGTGCCTATAATTTTTTATTTGGGTCAACACACACAATTTTTTGTTATTTTAATTTTAATATTTAAAATCAGAATTTATTTGTAAAATTATCAAGTAAAGAAAATGTCAATGAACACTCCACTTATATGATATGTTTATAACTATTGTGCTGCTACTGCCGTTTGATGTTCTTCGATGCCGTTGTTTAACTTCCTTGTTGCCGCTGTTTAACTTCACTTTAATTTAGTTTTTGGTTTTTTGTATCGATAGTTATATGAACACGTCGAAATATTACGATACGTTTGCAACTTGAATTGTATTGTTGCTGTTTTTTTTTAAATAGGTTTTTTTTTTTTAAATAGTTTTTTGGTAAAACGGTCGAAGGTTTGTTTTACGAACACGTTGGGCGCCAATTAACCGATTTCAGGGTTATTATTAATAAATGAGAAGACTTGGTATTTGAATTGAGGTGACGACCGTCGCGATTTATTCTCAAAGTTCAACTGAAGCGCTAAGTACATTTTCTCTTACTATATAGCTAGCCCTGTCCCTAAAAGTGCTGGTCAAGCGCCTCGAGCAGTGTGTCGGATGGCCGCTGGTATGTCGCAAGGCATTAGCCTGCAAAATTGCCGCTGACTCGAGTCGTTGGGCAATATCCGCTGGCTGTTGTTGCTGACCTTGCATTTATGGCAAGCCGACTAAGCGTGATCGGCTTGGCAACTTCTGTGTTGCTGGGTGATCGTGTTAACTTATATTCTTTTTGGTCGCGCATGTCAGAAATAAATTCAAGTTGTTGCCCCTTAGGTTAAGCCGAGAGGAAAAGAAGTGGCGGCCAAAGCCTGCCGCTCTACCAATTGTCCGTACCAGTTGTACACGCTCACTCCGCACAGGCGCTTGAGGTCTGGTAGCGTGTGTGACACGCTGTGGGGCTTCGCTGTTGTTGTGGTTGTTGCAGCCGGCTGGTTCGGCGCAACTGCAAACTTATGATGCGCACACTGGCCGCGTGGTTGACGCGCTGCAGGGTGATAATGTTGTTCTTGTGGTGGTTGAAGCCGGCGGACTTGCCGCAGAAGTAGCACACCGAAATGCGTGCAAATTAACAATTCAATAGTTATTAAATTGAAAAAAATATTTATTAGTGGGAGGCAAGTACTGCCGACGTGTTTGATACCAAAATTAGAACTAAAGTACAATGAGGAACTCATGCTGCAAGTCAGCTATGCTTAAGCTAAAGCTTCTTTTTGAAAGCTCGTATAAAACGGCTTATGTAATCAAAATCATAATGGTACCCCACCCGGTAATTGCGGTAATTGTGATTTGAGCCATTTAAGGGGATTTATATTTGTTACTTGGCAATATTTTAGAAGCTTTATGATAATAAAAATTAAAATTATGATGAATATAATAAATGTTATTTTTGTATGATTACTTTCTAATTTAATAACAATTTTTGATAAAACATTTGTATTTTCTAATTGTAGTTCGGTGTTATTAGTAAGTTGATATTCTGTAATTAAGTAATTTGTGAATTTATTGTGTTTTACATATGTTAATATTTTTTCTTTTTCATTAGTGTAGGTGATGTTGTTTATAATTACTATGGTTTTAAAAGTAACAAGATAAGTTCCTGTAAGCCAACTTTCGTTAATACAATTTGTGCCTGACACTAAAATAGCGCCATCCGTTATAATTTCAATTGGCTTAATATTTTCAGATAATTTCTTACAAGTTGTAAATTGTTTATTTAGGAGATTTACAAAACAATTTTGAGTAAATATAATTTGGGCAAAACTGTTGTATATTTATTTTTTGGAAATTGTTGATAAGATAAAATGTGTTGTTAAAATTAGCAATTTCATTGTTGACAAATAATTTTCCACCTGTTTGCGATATGGCCTTAGCGTGATATAACTTACAATTATAATTAATAGTTGGATACTTAATAAAAACTATGATGAAATAATTGAAAAAGAGGAAACCTCCAAATGATCGATTAAGGTGATGTTTAATTTTTCGTGATTGAATATATTTATCATGTCTTGTTTATTTAAAATTTTTGGGTTTAGTATTCTAGCTTTTGAAAATGTGATAGTATCCAGCAAATTTTGTAGATCAAGTAATTATAGTTTAAGGCGATATTTTTAAAAAAAAATTCTTGATTTAATTTAATGTCTTTTAAAAGGGTTGTGATTATCGTAACTTCTTTGAAAATTGCACAATTAATTTGATTTTGCTGTGTTCCTGTAATCCATTTGAAAATGGTACCTAACTCATTGATACTGCACTAAACCATTTTGTGGGGTGTAAGTTGTTAAAGAAGTGTTTCGATTAAGATTAATTCCATAGTTATTTCCCAATCGATGGTAGAATTTCTATTGTTAAAAGAATTTAACTCGTTTTCAAATAAAAACTAATATTAGTAACGTGAAAACTTCTCCATATGTTTCGTATAAGAAAAGATTATCTGTACCCTCATGTAAGATATAGTCATCTTTTGAGTATTTATCAATATCAGAACCGCAACTCGGCGATAAAACAGATATGACACACAAAACGTTCCTTCTAAAAGTACATAAGAAAAGAAATATAAATGAATTAAAATTTAATATTATCTTTATGAATTATACGATCTCTATTGTTTATTTTTACTTTATTTTCTAAATCTTCTTTAACTACCTGCTTTTTAAATCTAGGCTGTAGTTTATTTCGTTCTCCATGAATTTTTTCACAAATGATTTCGTCCGTTTGGTAATTTTTAGGTGTTCTCTTTTCGTTGTGATACCCTAACATTTTTGCTTGAGCAGATTCTACTTTATCTGGTAAATTTGCAAGATTTATTTTGTAGAATAATATGTCGCAAGGTTTTTGTTGGGTTGTTGATTGCATTGAGTTATTATATTCTTTTACTTAAACTGTGCCGAGGATCGGCAAAATAAATTGTTATACCTGAACGAGACATGAATGATTTGAATTGTGCTAATGAAAAACTCGGTTCGTTATCCATCATTATGGTTTAAGCAAAAGGGAAGGGTTGGATTAATTCTAACACTTTTTTGCCATGTCTGATTTGTTAGCGATTTCTTTTACGACCAAAAACTTAGAATAAGCATCTATACAAGTTATGAATGTTAATTCTTGGGCATAGAAAATGTCAATGTGAAGTTGTTCACCCTCTCTTTCTGGAATAGGTGCTTTAGAAATAGGGATTTGTTTAGGGTTTCTGTTATATTTATTTTTGTTACAAATTTCGCAATTTCGTATATGTTCTTTAAGTTTTTTATATAATGCAGGCCAATAATAGAACTTCAAAATTTGCTTAAGATTTTCGTCAAATCCTCTATGAGCTCGAGCATGTGTTTCTTCGATAATAATTTCTTGATCATTTTTGTTTTCAATGTCTTGCACAAATTTTCGTGTGAAAAGAAACTTATTGGTAAATGTACTTTTTAATTTAGTCTGAATCTCATATAAGTCTTCGAGACAACAATGAATGCCTGTGGTTAAATTTGGTTGGAGAAATTCTTTAAGTATGTTAATAAAGTTATCTACTGTGTCGTATTCTATAATATGTCTTGTTTTGTTGAACACGTCGTATTTTTCGTGAATGGTAATTCTTTTTTTTTAATTAAGTAACTGTTGTTTGAATTGATTTAATGGTTTGATAGTTTCTTCTAATACATTTTCATAGCTACTATTTGCAGAATGAACAGTTTCATTTTCGGAAGAAGATTCTTCTCCAGACAAGTGGTTTCTTTCAATGAATTCTTGACTACCTGTGATAGAAATGTGGTTAATGACTATCCTTGATAAGGCGTCAGCAACGACGCTAGTGGAACCTAGTTTATAGAATATTTTAGGGTTAAATTCTTCTATAAAGGCATGCCAGCGTTTCATTTTTGGATTAGGGTTTCGTGCAGAAACTGCAAATGAAAGCGGTTGATGATCTGTGAGCATTTCTAGATTTGTGACGCCATATAAATAATTTCTGAGATTCTTTAAAGCCCATACAATAGCGTATAATTCCCTTTCATTTGTGGCATAATTTCTTTCTGTTGAATTCAAAGTTTTGGAGACAAAAGTAATTGGTTTATTTTCCTGTGAGAGGACTGCGCCTATGGCGATATCTGAAGCGTCTGTATTGAGAACAAACCTTTTTGAATAATCTGATTGGGTTAATTCAACTTTTACAATTAAGTGTGATTTTAGATTTTCGAAGGCAGAGAAAGCTCCTTCGTCGAATGATATTTCTGTTGTAATAATTTAGTAAGTGGTTTTGCTAATGATGCGTAACTTTTTACAAATTTCCTGTAATAGCCGGTTAAACCTAGAAAACCTCGTAACTCTCTCAAATTCTCGGGTGGAGGATATTTTATAATGGCTTCTTTTTTTTGAGGATCAGTTTTGATTATGTTGTGTGATACTATGTTTCTCAAAAGTGCAATTACTCTTCTGAAGAATTTTGATTTTTCTAAAGATATCTTCATGTTTTATTTAAAAAGGATCTCAATGACTTCCTGTATATCATAGAAATGTTGTTCTGGAGTCTCTGTAATATCGTCCATATAAATGTGGCAAGTTTTACCAACTTTTTCGCGCAATATATTATCCATTGCCCTTTGGAATATGCCTGGTGCGTTTGCAAGCCCAAATGGCAAACGTAGAAATTCGTATTTACCATTGTTAATAGAGAACGCTGTTTTTTCAATGTCTTCATCCTTCATTAGAATTTGATGGAATCCAGATTCTAAATCAATTGTTGAAAATAATCGTACTTTTCCTAGGTTAGAAAAAATAACCGAGGAATCTGGCATTGGATACCTATAGGGGATTGTATTGTTATTAAATTTTTTGAAGTCAATCACTAACCGATTCTTTGGTGTCCCATCTTTGTTGAAACCTTTTTTTCCAACTACCCATACTGGGGCATTGTAAGGACTTCTGCTAGGCCTTTTTATATTTTCGTTCAATATCCTATTTATTTCCTGACTAACAAACTTGTTAACTGAGTGAGGATAGGGATATTGCTTGCTGTAGATTGCATTGTCATTTATTGTTCGAATCTCTCCTCGGATATCTGTCCTAAAAGGGAGACTGGTTTGAATCTGAGAATGCTTTTCTTCTATCTCTTGAACGACCTGTTGTTCAAGGATATTCAAATCTATTTCATTAATAGAATTATTAACTTTGCACAGGGAAAAACTTGTCGTAGAGGATACCGACATCTTTCGACGTCTGCTCTTTTTTGATTTTTTCTTTGGGCGTGTTGTTTCTCCAGGTTTATTTTAAATTCTTTGTTTTTTCGTTTGTGGGGCTTCAGCGTCACTTAATGACGATGATTCTGTATCTGATACATTAAATAGGGAAAATGTTTTGTATTTTCCATTTCGGTAGTCCAAGTACGAAGGGACTGTGTAAGCTTAGTCTGAACTCATTAAATTGCCTACCGTTTCTTGGGCATGTTTTATAAAATTAATTTTTTCTGTTTTGTTATTATAATGCAAGCTTCCCTCTGATAAATCGATTACTGCTTTGATTTATTTTAAAATATTGTAACCAACCAATAAATCTGCATCGAGGTTGCTGATTTCATAAAACCTATGGCGTTTGCCGACTATATTTATATTATGAAAGTGTGTTATAATACTGTAGCCGTTTACAGTTTTTATTCTTTTCTTAATTACTAGCTCTTCTGCATTGTCGTAAATACCCTTGTTCACATAACAAGCAGTAGCACCTGTGTCTATTAATACTTTTACTCTTTTATTTATTTTCTTGTCTATCCTGGAGACGAAGGGAAGCTCTCCTGCTCTTCCTCTAAAAAATTATCTTCTTGAAGGTTGTTAACACGCATAAGCTTGTTAGGTTGGTGACCTGAAGGGGGACTCGGCTCCCGCTTTTTTGGTTGCGCAAAAATTTTTTTTTGTGGATAAGGGTATGGCTTGTTATGCAACTGGATGGATTTGTCTACATCCATGGGTACCTATGCAGGTTGAGAAGTGCCGTTGCCATGCGCAGCATTTTGATTTTGTGGAGCTTGATCAAAACGCAAACGATTATCATTCTAATCTAATTAATTCTTGTTAAATTATGTATATTGGTCGTCTTTCGCTATACGCGAAATCCAATCTTGAAAGTATGGCTTCCAAACTAAGAACTGTACCATGATTGGTTAAAGTATCATTAGCTCTACCTGTCACTTTGTTTCGGATAATTGTCAACGCACCTACGTACTTTTTACTTCCTTCTTTATACATGCGCATAGCGCAACAAGCTGCTTCGCGCCAACTAACATACGCATTGTAACTACCCGAAAATTCTGGTATTGATTTGATGACATCGAAAGACTCATCGCAACGAATGGTATCGTTGATTTGGGTGTATTCTTGTTCATTGACCTGCAACCTTAATTCTGCAATTTGTTGTTCAAGTGCTCTAGTTTGATTCGCAATCAACTGAGCTACCAAATCAGCTGTTAATCTATCGTTAGCCATTTCTAAACCCTTGAAACTTTCAATTAGATCTTCCACCTTTATCAATTATATTTTCACAATTTTTCAAATAAATGTTTCTTAACATGCCAAACTGTTTTTTTTTATCATAAGTTATTTATACAATTTAATATCGCTCGTCACAAAATTAGATATCAGAAATTTTTGGGAATGGAAATGATTTCGTCACTAGAATTTTACCTTGTAAAGAGGCTTTTTTAGAAGATATCAGAAATTTTGTAAGTTGTCTATACCAAGTCTCAGTACCATTAAAAAACAAATTCCATCATAATGTTAAAGATAATAGAAAATTCCCAATGTTCGGGATGTATGGAACCATCTCTGATGCTTATTCTGACAGTTTGGTTGAGATATCTCAAACAGCGAAAAAGTTGTTCGTACTAAATCCATTCTTACCATTTTCAATGAAAACAGGACATAAAAATTATAAGGAGTTTATATAACAGGTAATATCTTCCAAACACACCCAAACAAACGTTATATGTCATACATCAAAAAACGCGAAATTGTTCATACTAAAACATATTAAAAATTAAAAAAAATCGTTGGAGCCGTCTTTTCTAAAAAAGCCAAAAGGTGTGATAAAAAAAAAATTTTGATTTGTAGCTATTTACCTATATGCTTTAGAAAAAAAGTTTAAAGGAATGCCTGAAAGCCCTTCAAAATACCTTTCGAACGACTTATAGAACATATCTGTAGCTTCTTTCGTTTGGATACTGTGAGCGTGTCAATTTTAGCGGGTTTTAGCGATTTCCCGCTAAACTAGCGATTTTTCGAAAAAGCCTTTAAACAAACGTTTCTAGTTTTTTGATGGGGAATAGATCCACATTCGCAAATATTAGCTATTTCAACGCATTGATACAAACAAACAAACAAACAAAAGGACTGACTTTTCATCTCATTTTGGGAAGGCGTCTAAATTTTTCAAATTTAATTTTCTTTCGAGCCAGTGGTCGGATTTTGATGATCGAGGTGTCATTCGACGCAAATTTTTTATAAGTATAGTATATAATAATAATTATTACTGATTATCCCACGAACCAGTCGAGTTTCCAAAAGTCTTAGTATGCACTTTTGTTAGCTGAAACTATAACTTTCGATCGGTATATAATTCGACCTGAACGGACTGTCATAGCAAATTTTCCATTCTTCCTGTGTATATTACTAGTCGCCTTTCGCACCCTTCGCGATGCTTTCGTCACTAGCGCGGACTGCCGTCCGTAGTGATTGTTGGTTGATTTTTTTTTTTTAATTTTTGATGCACTTTAGTTAATGTGGCACTCGGTATTTCCGATTGTTGGAAATTTTTGATGCACTGAAATTATTTAGAGTTTAAAAACTTTTTATAATATTCGTCTCCTTTGGTAATCAATATCGGCACTTTGCATAATGGCGAAACACTAAAGATTTTGTTTCTTTAAATTAGATCTTTTAATTGTGTTTTTAAACGCGAGCCCCACGTTGGGCGCCAATTAACAATTCAATAGTTATTAAATTGAACAAAATATTTATTAGTGGGACGCAAGTACTACCGATGTGTTTGATACCAAAATTAGAGCTAAAGTACAATGAGGAACTTATGCTGCAAGTCAGCTAAAGCTTCTTTTTGAAAGCTCGTATAAAACGGCATATGTAATCAAAAGCTCAATGGTGTGATTGAAATGCTTGGATTATGTTTACGTTGCGGACTGCGCAGAATAATCTATTGGTTACGTTGCAAATAAAGCGTGAGAACCTAGATCGTTTAATGTTTACGTTACGTACTGCGCAGAAGAATCATTTCTTTTAAGCTGGGTGATACTGATTGGAATGGAAGTCCAATTGGGAACATTGTTTATGATTTTGAAGAGAAGTGCTTTGCAAGCTGGGTGATAACTTGCACACACACACACTCTTGAGTTGGTGGTGTTGTTGTTGTTTACTGTTGTCTCGCTTATTATTCACTGTTGTCTTGTCACTTGGTTATTTTCTGCACTTGCACGTTGTTTTCGAGAAAACTTTTCGTCACTGATCCGCACTCGTCGAAGCCCGTTGAAAAAGTGAGTTCTGCACGTTTTGGGGAAATGCCGCCATGATTGCAGAAAATGCAAGCTCCAGCTCTTTCGGTTCGTGATCGGCACTGAGTGTGCGTTACGCTCCTGTGCATCGTTCTTTTGAACCCGGTGATCGAACGAAAAGAGTGCGACTTGTTCCTTGCGCTGATCCTTTTCGTGATCCGTTCATGAGCGGAACGTGTTTGCTTCATGCTCGTTCTTCTGAACTGAAGGAGCGAAACAAACGGGCGTCCTTTATTAGCCTCGTTCCGGGAAATTCAGTGTGGGTAATAAAAAAATATTGTGAGCAGCCAAATGCTACCTCACAACGTAAAATCCATCTTCGCTATGGACGCTACTGTGGTGTTTCTCTCTGTATCGATGTCTTCGTCTCGTGTGGTGTAAGCGGGATCTTTGAGGGTTTATTGGCGGCCGTGTTTCCTAGTCGGCGCGTCTATCCGCCCGGAGTGTGGGATGCGTCCTTCGTTAGCTTGGACCCAGTCGCCAAACTCCCTGCGCATGGCATCAATGGTGCCGGTGAGTTGTAGTCCGAACTCGTTGGCATATTATGTGATTTCCTTCTTCTTGAGGTTATAAATCCATGCTCGTACCATATTGGAATTATCTGGTCTATTTATTCGCAAAACCCTGCAAGTTGGACGCCAGCTGTAAAGATTCTAATTGTTTCGGCCGGGCTAACGCGGTCGGTTCTGTAGATTCGTGAAACAAATGTATTAGTTGCAGCCTTGCGGATAAATAAGAACGCAGATAATTCAGTTTCAACGGTTTATTGGCGGCTCCTGGTCGACTCTTAAATTCAGTTGTAATGCGTGATGGAATTCTTGATTGTAATTCTATGTGATCCGGTAGGAATCCTTCCTTCTTGGGTCGTCTCTGCTCCGGGTTCGGGGACTCCTGGGTCGTCTCCGGGCTCGTCTGCCCGCGATAGATGCGTCTAGGGTTGCCTCCAAAAGGACCCTTAGACTGTTCCTGCTTCCACGAGGATTGCCGAGATGAATCTTGCTTCCGCAAAAACGTCTTTCCCCTGAGCGCGCGTTAGCAGCGATCACTAACCTAATCCTGCTGCCGCGAGGATTGAAAACCTAGGTCCGCTTTCCGCCGGATGATTGTTCCCTATCCTGCACCCAGCGAGAACACTTCGTTTTTACGACTCACTACCCCAAGTCAGGTTTAGTCCTGTGAGATGCAAGGATGACTTGATCGATGCTAGATCCTGTGGCGACAAGGATTGCTGGGTGGACTTTGTGACTACAAAGCTGATGATTTACACCTATGACTGCAAGGATTGTTGGTTTGGTCCTGTGCTTCAAGGACTGGTGACTTGATTCGCTTGTCTTCGTATGCTCCGTGCCGGTGCTGTACATGCCCTTTTATAGCACCTGCTCAGTTAACTACGCTTTGCTCCCTGCTCAGTTAACGACGCTTTGCTCATTATTCGTTCTGCTAACGGGGCCTGCGCTCTCGCTGGTCAGTTAGCAGTGCAGCCCATGGGCGTAGTTGACTAGAAATGCTGTGGGGAACAATAATGTTCCTCACACTCTCCTCTTTCTTCGAGAAACAAATAGACGTGAAGTTTTCGTCTGACTGTATTTTTCCACTCAGATGCCCTTGTAGGAATTATTAAAAGCCATTGGTGGTGGCGCATTCAATTTTTGCTATTATGTCAGAGCAAGACTTAAGCCCCGGTCTCTAACCAGAGGCCCACGGCCGTCGGCTGGTTGTCGCTGTGCCTTGCACTTTAAACCGCCTTTATTCCGCTGCACTATGGGGTATTTGACCAGTATATATTAATTTAACTATCACTAGTATGCAAGTTTAGGAATTTTCTATGCCAACCCATTATAAACACATCAAACTGTTATGTTGCATAACAGAAATGTTAACATAACAGTCTAACGTTAAGATATTAGCTGTTAAAGTCAGCTGTTGCAACAGATGACCGCGTGCTTTCATTAAGTGTAAATTTTAAGTGAATTTTTAAATTAAAACAAAGCAAAGAAAATCATTTTAAAAATTCAAATTTGAAATGGATATTAACTGCTCGGGTTTTTAAAACGAGTTGCTGCTAATAATTTGAGTATTTAGCAAGTGGTTTCAATGTCTGATTTTTCAAAGGAAAGTTGAACTTTGCAATGAGTTTAAACCAATTGTTATCAAGTGTTATCTGTAAATCTATATCCATGCTGTAGAGTCATTAATTCTCTATTCAGAACAGTTAGTCTCAAGGTGCACATTTTTGCACTTTTTAAGAAATTTTATTTTTTAGGAGCTAACATCACAATTTCATACGCCGATTTGTTCGCTTGCCGTATGGGGAAATCGGACTGTTTTTGTTAGTATTAATTAATATATTGTAAACTACGCAAGATATTTTGATGCATTTTTTTTTCTTGTGCTATACAAACCCTAAGAAGTATTCTGGAAAAGTGGGCGTGTCACCACCCCCGCCCCCCAATTTTTTTTTTAATTTTATGCTCACAGCCATCTAAGAGGTCTTACAAATTTCTATATATTAGAACTACGCTTTCTTTATAATGCTAATAATATATAAGGTCAAAACTTGGTGTTTGCAATAGAAATCATGAACTTACTTATTACCGAGAGAAAATTAAAAAAAAAATTGGGTGCGGGGGTGGTGACACGCCCACTTTTTCAGAATACTTCTTAGGGTGTTTATAGAACAAGAAAGCAAACTCATCAAAATATCTTGCGTAGTTTTCTAGATATTAATTAATGCCACAAATACTGGTCAAATACCCCATAGTGCGCTACAATTCCATGCTGTTCGACTGCGCACAGTTGGCCAAGTTGTATTACTTGGTCGTGAAAATATTTCCTGCGTGTTCATATGTTTTAAATTTGTTGCGCTTGTATGAGTATCCGCCTCCTTGGTATATATGTTATTTTTCCCTCGATGTCTTTGATCCGGCCATGTCTATATAATTATATATATATGCATATATATTTTATCCAGAGTAAATATATATATTTCCCCTATTTTTTCCGATGGAAACAAAAGTGTTATCATGTTTAGCCAGTATTTATGTGCTATGTAGTTTCCGTGTATTATTTGGCCGATTTCCACATTCTCTGGCACACGATATTTTGGTTGCGTTTTTACTGTATTCGTCCCACTGTTTCCTTCGTTCTATTGGCTGATGCAGTGAATTGACTACACTACGCAACATTAAACCAAACAAATTTGGTCCGAGAAAAAAAATTTTTTTTTTATCCCGTGTCTCGTTTTCCTGCCTCCGTGTATTATGGGCGTGGTTGTAGGCCATATCCGTTTCATTAGGGTGGCCCAAAAAATATTATTTTTCCAAAAAAAAATAAATTTTTTTTTATATAACTTGGCGTCTATTATATTCTCTTGTAATTGGTTGGAGGCCATGTGGAATTACATTGGAGTGGTACCAAAAAATATATTTTTTTCCCCGGTTTTCCTGCGGCGTATATGGGGCTGTGTATTGCTGCCTTACACCCATATCCTGCAGAAAATCTTTAAACGCCTTGATGGTGAAGTGAGCTCCGTTATCGGTGATGAGCACTTTCGGGATGCCGAACCTTGCCAAAATTCGTTCTCTGAACGCCTTCTGGAGTGCAGCGGCTGTTGCGCTTCGTAGAGGCACCAACTCTGTCCATTTTGAGAAGCGGTCAATGAACACAAGGTGGGTCGTGGTAATGGACCGACGAAATCTGCGCATACTGTAGTCCACGTCTCCTCCAGAATCTGTGAAAGCATTTGTCCAGCCGTCTGCAGCTAATTCGTCTTGTATTGTTGGCAAATTTCGCAACGTTGTACGAACGTTCGAAAGTCTCGGTGTAGTCCTGGCCAATAATAGCGTGCCTCCACTCGTGCTATTGTTTTCCGAGTTTCCGTGTGTCCTGCTGCTGCCGCATCATGATTTTCTTGAAGTACTTGCTGCCTCTTGCCGGTTGGCACGCACAATTTCCACTATCGCACATCCTCGTTTCCAGCTCGATGGGGAATATGCCTGTACAGATTTCCGGAGTCCTCCATATAGTCCAGGTATTTTCTGGGCTCCTTATGCATTTTATCCAGCATCTTCTGTATCCAGCTGCAGTCAGTGTCACTCAGGTCCGTTGCGTTCTTCTGGGACTCGATTCGCGCGCATACTTCCTCGTCTAATGGTTGCCAAGACAATGCGTCCGCTACCGCGTTCAGTTTCCCCTTGCGATATGCCACCTCGAAGTTGTACAGCTGCAGCTCGAATGCCCATCTAGCGGTTCGACCGGAAGGACTCTCGATGGGGCTTAGCCATTTAAGTGCCATATGGTCGGTTATGAAAGCAAAATGGTATCCCTACAGGTACGGCCTCAACTTCCGGATCGCCGAGTAGTTCCTTTCGTCGCCGTTGAGCGTCCTGCGGGCATACGCGATTAACCGATTCTCCTTGCCGGATCCTTGCGTGAGAATTGCCCCTAATCCATAATTGCTCGCATCGGTCTGCAACGTGCACTGCTTGTGGAAGTCGGGAAATGCCAGGACTGGTGCCTTTGTCAACTTTTCTTTCACTTTCTCGAATGCCTGTTGCTGCTCATCTGTCCATGACCATTTAATTCCCTTTTTTTTAGCAGTCCGTTGAGTGGATGCACTGTGTTCGCGAAGTCTGGGACAATTCGCCTATACCAAGACGCCACTCCTAGATACTGGCGTAATTTCTTGGCATTTGTAGGCGGCTTCAACTGGGAGATCGCAACCTCTTTTTCTGGGTCGGTGCAAATGCCGTGTTTCGTCACCTTGTGACCCAGATATTTCAGCTCCTTTCTGAAGAAGTCGCACTTGTCGACGTTGATCTTCAAATTTGCTGCTCGTAGTCGTCGAAACACTTCCTTCAAATTGGCCATGTGTTCCTCCAATGTCTTCCTAATGACGATGATGTCGTCCAGATATGCAATGGCATGTGGAAGCATTTCGGGTCCAATTACCCGATCCACATCTGCCTGGTACAGTAAACGCTGTCAGCGGTGGACCTGCCTTTTCCATCGGTCTGCTAAAAGCAATCCTTCAGGTCGAGACTCGTTATGTAGTGAGCCTCCCTCAGTTGGTCCAAAATATGGTGAACTCTGGGAAGCGGATATGCGTCATTGACCGACCGGCTGTTTAACTGCCGAAAGTCGACACACAATCTCCATTTGCCCGTCTTCTTCTTGACCGTGACTATCGGCGCACTGTGTGGGCTGTTAGATGGTTCGATACATCCCTTTGCCAATAGTTCGTCAACCTGCTTGTTGATCTTTTCCTTTATCTTGGGATTCTTTATTGCTGTTTTATTGGTCGGTCGTCGTGCATCACAATTCGGTGCTTAGTGATAGGAGATGTTCCTATCATGACTGCAAATGCGGCTATTTCCTGTCACAAAAATTTATCTATAGCCTCACCTGAATGTAAAGGTTCATAACTCGTTCTGTTGATAATAGTATGTCCTTGTTCCATAGCCTTAGTTTGTGCCTGTGTTGCTTGTTCTTGTGTTACTTGATCATGTGTTACTTGTTTCTGTGTTACGTACTCCTGTGTTGCATGCTCCTGTGTTACTTGTTCCTGTGTTAAGTGTTCCTGTGTTACTTGACCATGTGTGTTGAATACCGAGAGTCACACTTCTCATCCTGTTTTGTCGTCGCCGAGCCGGAATTTGAATTTGGACACCGGCAATGGTTTCCATGCAGGATAAGAAATCCCATCCTAGCAATCCCTACGAGCAATGCCAGATCCACTTTTTTGTTGCCGAGTTCGATCTCCAATAGTTCTGTCACTCAGCTGGACCGACTATTTGCCACCCGTACCTGCCTTTGTGTCGCTCTCACTTCAAATCCTTCCTCACACAACGTCACCGCCAGTTGCTCGCTCACAAAACTGCTCGATGCCCCGGTGTCGATAGTAGCGTTGTAGGAATAGTTGCCGATTTGAACTGTTGTCGACAGGCGGTCGTCGTCCTTTAAAGCGTCGTCTAGTTCTGTAGAGGCGCCTCTATCGACATCCGCTCGCTCCTGGTAGCATTGAATAGTGCGCACTCCAATTCGCCCACACATCCAGCAAAATATCAGGCTCTCGTTGCGGCACTCTCTAGTGCAGTGTCCCTCTCGTCCACATCTCCTGCATACCTGTGTTGAATAAGGTACATGCGGTGGAAATCCTGCGAACGCCCTTGGTTTTGGTTGAGGCTGTGACCCGGCATGCTCGGTGCAACGGTTGCAAGGAGTGTTGCTTACCGTTGGCCTGGAGTCTTCTATTGCCATCAGCCGTGAGCGATTCTGTCGAGTGTGCTGCCGGAGTTGTTTTCGGTCGCATTCCAGCTCCTCTAACTCCTCAGCCTGATGCATCAGTTCAACCAAACTGCCCTTCTGAAACGGGCGTGCATACGCTCAGAAGTCGGGGAGGCTACTGTTATAGATTTGGGTCCGTTCCCGGTCCTTTGAAAATCGGAGCGGCCGCATCATCGTTTGCATCTCCACCATGTATCTTTTAAATGGCTCGTCGATGCCCTGCTACAGTCGTGATACGTCTTCCAACAGTTTTTTTAAATAGTCCCGAGGTAGGAAGAACTCCTGAAAGCTGGTCGCGAAGGATGACCATGACCTCCAATTCTCATTGGTGGTAATGTACCATTTTAGAGCTGTGGCTTTCAGAAGCTCTGGCATAGCTCGTGGTATAAGATCCAGGTCCAAGCCATAAGTTTCCGCCGACCATTCCACCTGCTCTAGGAATTCTAGGGGCTTCGAATTCCTGTCGAACTTGAAGCTCCACTCTCGGACTTGCTTAGCGACTGTTGCATAATCTCGGCCAGGATTCCTCTCTGTGCTTGCCCGGTGTTCTGTTGTCGTCTGGTTTTGTCGACAGTTTGCCTCTTTACCCGTGGACTTTGTAAAGGAGTTTCTCAGCCAGGGTCGGCGTCTCAGTCCGCCCAGGGCCAATTACAGAAAATTTGTAAAAATCTGGGGATGGCTGGCGTGAGCGGCGGGAGCGTCAGAGGGTATGCGGACGCTCTCGCACACGGATCGGCTGAAAATTTCCCTCGGGTGTCCCAGCGTCATCTAGACCCGGCCGCCTGGTGCTAGTCCTGCAAATGGAATACGGAACTAACCAAGATTCCATTCGCAGACCTGAGCGCTGAGGAATATTCTCTAGAGTGAAAAACGGAACTGACCAAAATCTCACTCTGGAGATCTCCTCCAACGTCCAGGTCTGACCGGTTCCAATGGACCACGTTTCCTCTTCCTAGGTCTCGCTGCGTGGTACCTGAAAGCTACCTGCACAATTGCCACATTATTTAAGAAAAATTAAAAAAACTCGCGAAATCGTTAAAATCTTCCTTTTATTCAGACATATATTCTTTTTGGTCACGCATGTCAGTAATAAATTTAAGTTGTTGCCCCATAGGTGTAGCAGAGAGGAAAAGAAGTGGCGGCCAAAGTCTGCTGCTCTACCAATTGTCCGTATCAGTTGTACACGCTCACTCCGCACAGGCGCTTGAGGTCTGGTCGCGTGGGTGACACGCTGTGGGGCTTCGCTGTTGTTGTGGTTGTTGCAGCCGGCTGGTTCGCCGCAACTGCAAACTTTTAATGCGCACACACTCCCACCAAAACGCTGCTAAATTGGCCGCGTGGTTGACGCGCTGCAGGGTGATACTGTTGTTCTTGTGGTGGATGAAGCCGGCTGACTTGCCGCAAAAGTAGCACACCGAAATGTGTGCAAGTTAACAATTCAATAGTTATTAAATTGAACAAAATATTTATTAGTGTGAGGCAAGTACTGCCGATGTGTTTGATACCAAAATTAGAACTGAAGTACAATGAGGAACTTATGCTGCAAGTCAGCTATGCTTAAGCTAAAGCTTCTTTTTGAAAGCTCGTATAAAACGGCATATGTAATCAAAAGCTCAATGGTTTGATTGAAATTCTTGGATTATGTTTACGTTACGGACTGCGCAGAAGAATCTATTGTTTACGTTGAAATAAAGCGTGAGAAGCTAGATCGTTTAATGTTTACGTTACGGACTGCGCAGAAGACTCATTTCTTTTAAGCTGGGTGATAATGATTGGAATGGAAGTCCAATGGGGAACATTGTTTATGATTTTGAAAAAGAAGAATCTTTCTTAAAAAGAATCGTCCCGATTCTTAATGGTTACGTTTAAGGAATTCAATTTGTTCGTTTATTTATATAAAATATCAAGCTTTGGGTTGGGGGGTGGGGTACCATTGTGATTTTGATTATGCGGTAATTGTGATTTGAGCCATTTAAGGGGATTTATATTTGTTACTTGGCAATATTTTAGAAGCTTTATGATAATAAAAATTAAAATTATGATGAATATAATAAATGTTATTTTTGTATGATTACTTTCTAATTTAATAACAATTTTTGATAAAATATTTGTATTTTCTAATTGTAGTTCGATGTTATTAGTAAGTTGATATTCTGTAATTAAGTAATTTGTGAATTAATTGTGTTTTAAATAGGTTAATATTTTTTCTTTTTCATTAGTGTAGGTGATGTTGTTTATAATTACTATGGTTTTAAAAGTAAGTTCCTGTAAGCCAAGTTTCGTTAATACAGTTTGTGCCTGACACTAAAATAGCGCCATCCGTTTTCAGATAAATTCTTACAAGTTGTAAATTGTTTATTTAGGAGATTTACAAAACAATTTTGAGTAAATATAATTTGGGCAAAACTGTTATATATTTATTTTTTGAAAATTATTGATAAGATAAAATGTGTTGTTATAATAAGCAATTTTATTGTTGACAAATAATTTTCCATCTGTTCATTAATTTATTTTTACTTTATTTCCTAAATCTTCTTTAACTACCTGCTTTTTATATTTAGGCTGTAGTTTATTTCGTTCTCCATGTATTTTTTCATAAATGATTTCGACCGTTTGGTAATTTTTAGGTATTCTCATTTCGTTGTGACACCCTTACATTTTTGCTTGAGCTGATTCTAGTTTATCTGGTAAATTTGCATGATTTATTTTGTTGAATAATATGTCGCAAGGTTTTTTTTGGGTTGTTGATTGCATTGAGTTATTATATTCTTTTACTTAAACTGTGCCGAGGATCGGAAAAATAAATTGTTATATCTGAACGAGACATGGATGATTTGAATTGTGCTGATGAAAAACTAGGTTCATTATCCATCATTATGGTTTCAGCAAAAGGGAAGGGTTGGATTAATTCTAACACTTTATTTGTCATGTCTGATTTGTTAGCGATTAGAATAAGCATCTATACAAGTTATGAATGTTAATTTTTGGGCATAGAAAATGTCAATGTGAAGTTGTTCACCCTCTCTTTCTGGAATAGGTGCTTTAGAAATAGGGATTTGTTTGGGGTTTCTGTTATATTTATTTTTGTTACAAATTTCGCAATTTTGTGTGTGTTCTTTAAGTTTTTTATATAATGTAGGCCAATAATAGAACTTCAAAACTTGCTTAAGATTTTCGTCAAATCCTCTATGAGCTCGAGCATGTGTTTCTTCGATAATAATTTCTTGATCATTTTTGTTTTCAATGTCTTGCACAAATTTTCGTGTGAAAAGAAACTTATTGGTAAATGTAATTTTAATTTAGTCTGAATCTCATATAAGTCTTCGAGACAACAATGAATGCCTGTGGTTAAATTTGGTTGGAGAAATTCTTTAAGTAAGTTAATTAAGTTATGTACTGTGTCGTATTCTATAATATGTCTTGTTTTGTTGAATACGTCGTATTTTTAGTGAATGGTAATTCTATTTTTTGAAATAAGTAACTGTTGTTTGAATTGATTTGATGGTTTGATAGTTTCTTCTAATGCATTTTCATAGCTACTATTAGCAGAATGAACAGTTCTATTTTCGGAAGAAGATTCTTCTCTAGGCAAGTGGTTTCTTTTAATGAATTCTTGACTACCAGTGATAGAAATGTGGTTAATGACTATCCTTGATAAGGCGTCAGCAACGACGTTAGTGGAACCTGGTTTATAGAATATTTAAGGGTTGAATTCTTCTATAATGGCATGCCAGCGTTTAATTTTTGGATTAGGGTTTCGTGCAGAAACTGCAAATGAAAGCGGTTGATGATCTGTGAGCATTTCTAGATTTGTGACGCCATATAAATAATTTCTGAGATTCTTTAAAGCCCATACAATAGCGTATAATTCTCTTTCATTTGTGGCATAATTTCTTCCTGTTGAATTCAAAGTTCTGGAGACAAAAGTAATTGGTTTATTTTCCTGTGAGAGGACTGCGCCTATGGCGATATCTGAAGCGTATGTATTGAGAACAAACCTTTTTGAATAATCTGATTGGGTTAATTCCACTTTTGCAATTAGGTAAGATTTTAGATTTTCGAAGACAGAGAAAGCTTCTTCGTCGAATGATATTTCTGTTGTAATAATTTAGTAAGTGGTTTTGCTATGGATGCGTAACTTTTAACAAATTTCCTGTAATAGCCGGTTAAACCTAGAAAACCTCGTTACTCTCTCAAATTCTCGGGTGGAGGATATTTTATAATCGCTTTTTTTTTTTGAGGATCTGTTTAGATTATGTTGTGTGATACTATGTTTCTCAAAAATGCAATTACTCTTCTGAAGAATTTTGATTTTTCTAAAGATATCTTCATGTTTTATTTAAAAAGGATCTCAATGACTTCCTGTATATCATAGAAATGTTGTTCCGGAGTCTCTGAAAAAACTATAATATCGTCCATATAAATGTGGCAAGTTTTACCAACTTTCTCGCGCAATGTATTATCCATTGCTCTTTGGAATATGCCTGGTGCGTTTGCAAGCCCAAATG
Organism: Drosophila rellima; assembly: GCA_035043635.1. Classification (NCBI taxonomy): domain Eukaryota; kingdom Metazoa; phylum Arthropoda; class Insecta; order Diptera; family Drosophilidae; genus Drosophila; species Drosophila rellima. The sequence goes on along the minus strand of JAWNMV010000316.1, from coordinate 32,639 downwards.
GCAAACGTAGAAATTCGTATTTACCATTGTTAATAGAGAACGCTGTTTTTTCAATGTCTTCATCCTTCATTAGAATTTGATGGAATCCAGATTCTAAATCAATTGTTGAAAATAATCGTACTTTTCCTAGGTTAGACAAAATAACCGAGGGATCTGGCATTGGATACCTATAGGGGATTGTATTGTTATAACATCACTAACCGATTCTTTGGGGTCCCATCTTCGTTGAAACCTTTTTTTCCAACTACCCATACTGGGGCATTGTAAGGAATTCTGCTAGGCCTTTTTATATTTTCGTTCAATATCCTATTTATTTGACAACTGACTGACAAAATTGTTAACTGAGTGACGATAAGGATATTGCTTGCTGTAGATTGCATTGTCATTTATTGTTCGAATCTCTCCTCGGATATCTGTCCTAAAAGGGAGACTGGTTTGATTCTGAGAATGCTTTTCTTCTATCTCTTGAACGACCTGTTGTTCAAGGATATTCAAATCTATTTTATTAATAGAATGATTAACTTTGCACAGGGAAAAACTTGTCGTAGAGGATACCGACATCTTTCGACGTCTGCTCTTTTTTGATTTTTTCTTTGGGCGTGTTGTTTCTCCAGGTTTATTTTCAATTCTTTGTTTTTTCGTTTGTGGGGCTTCAGCGTCACTTAATGACGATGATTCTGTATCTGATACATTAAATAGGGAAAATGTTTTGTATTTTCCATTTCGGTAGTCCAAGTACGAAGCGACTGTGTAAGCTTAGTCTGAACTCATTAAATTGCCTACCGTTTCTTGGGCATGTTTTATAAAATTAATTTTTTCTGTTTTGTTATTATAATGCAAGCTTCCCTCTGATAAATCGATTACTGCTTTGATTTATTTTAAAATATTGTAACCAACCAATAAATCTGCATCGAGGTTGCTGATTTCATAAAACCTATGGCGTTTGCCGACTATATTTATATTATGAAAGTGTGTTATAATACTGTAGCCGTTTACAGATTTTATTCTTTTCTTAATTACTAGCTCTTCTGCATTGTCGTAAATACCCTTGTTCACATAACAAGCAGTAGCACCTGTGTCTATTAATACTTTTACTCTTTTATTTATTTTCTTGTCTATCCTGGAGACGAAGGGAAGCTCTCCTGCTCTTCCCCTAAAAAATTATCTTCTTGAAGGTTGTTAACACGCATAAGCTTGTTAGGTTGCTGACCTGAAGGGGGACTCGGCTCCCGCTTTTTTGGTTGCACAAAATTTTTATTTTGTGGATAAGGGTATGGCTTGTTATGCAACTGGATGGATTTGTCTACATCCATGGGTACCTATGCAGGTTGAGAAGGGCCGTTGCCATGCGCAGAATTCTGATTTTGTGGAGCTTGATCAAAACGCAAACGATTATCAAATTTTTTGAATGGGTTTGTATTTTCAGTTTTCTTTTGTTGATTCCTTTGCCCAGAGTTGTGATTGTTTTTATTGGGAATTAGCAAAATGATTGTATGCGAAATTAGCCCATTGATAATTCGCTTCAAGTTCTTGTGCCTTTGCTAAAGCATTAGGCAAGTTTTCTGGATTAAGAGAAAACAATATTTCTGATAAGGAACCGTTAAGGCCTGTGATAAAAATCCGCAAAGCATTGTCCCTGTTTTTGTTGTTCATTTCGGAAATAATGCTGGCTTTGTCACCGTATGTCATGATAGTTTTGTTTATCAGCAGAGTCAATTTTTTACTGACCAAATTGTAGTAGTCGAGGACAGACAAGTTACCCAGCCTTAGAACGCTTAATTCTTGTTTAATTATGTATATTGGTCGTCTATCGCTATTCGTGAAATCCAATCTTGAAAGTATGGCTTCCAAACTAAGAACTGTACCATGATTGGTTAAAGTATCATTAGCTCTACCTGTCACTTTGTTTCGGAGAATTGTCAACGCACCTACGTACTTTCTACTTCCTTCTTTATACATGCGCATAGCGCAACAAGCTGCTTCGCGCCAACTAACATACGCATTGTAACTACCCTAAAATTCTGGTAGTTCTGTTTTCAATGTCTTGCACAAATTTTCGTGTGAAAAGAAACTTATTGGTAAATGTAATTTTAATTTAGTCTGAATCTCATATAAGTCTTCGAGACAACAATGAATGCCTGTGGTTAAATTTGGTTGGAGAAATTCTTTAAGTAAGTTAATTAAGTTATGTACTGTGTCGTATTCTATAATATGTCTTGTTTTGTTGAATACGTCGTATTTTTAGTGAATGGTAATTCTATTTTTTGAAATAAGTAACTGTTGTTTGAATTGATTTGATGGTTTGATAGTTTCTTCTAATGCATTTTCATAGCTACTATTAGCAGAATGAACAGTTCTATTTTCGGAAGAAGATTCTTCTCTAGGCAAGTGGTTTCTTTTAATGAATTCTTGACTACCAGTGATAGAAATGTGGTTAATGACTATCCTTGATAAGGCGTCAGCAACGACGTTAGTGGAACCTGGTTTATAGAATATTTAAGGGTTGAATTCTTCTATAATGGCATGCCAGCGTTTAATTTTTGGATTAGGGTTTCGTGCAGAAACTGCAAATGAAAGCGGTTGATGATCTGTGAGCATTTCTAGATTTGTGACGCCATATAAATAATTTCTGAGATTCTTTAAAGCCCATACAATAGCGTATAATTCTCTTTCATTTGTGGCATAATTTCTTCCTGTTGAATTCAAAGTTCTGGAGACAAAAGTAATTGGTTTATTTTCCTGTGAGAGGACTGCGCCTATGGCGATATCTGAAGCGTATGTATTGAGAACAAACCTTTTTGAATAATCTGATTGGGTTAATTCCACTTTTGCAATTAAGTAAGATTTTAGATTTTCGAAGACAGAGAAAGCTTCTTCGTCGAATGATATTTCTGTTGTAATAATTTAGTAAGTGGTTTTGCTATGGATGCGTAACTTTTAACAAATTTCCTGTAATAGCCGGTTAAACCTAGAAAACCTCGTAACTCTCTCAAATTCTCGGGTGGAGGATATTTTATAATCGCTTTTTTTTTTTGAGGATCTGTTTAGATTATGTTGTGTGATACTATGTTTCTCAAAAATGCAATTACTCTTCTGAAGAATTTTGATTTTTCTAAAGATATCTTCATGTTTTATTTAAAAAGGATCTCAATGACTTCCTGTATATCATAGAAATGTTGTTCCGGAGTCTCTGAAAAAACTATAATATCGTCCATATAAATGTGGCAAGTTTTACCAACTTTCTCGCGCAATGTATTATCCATTGCTCTTTGGAATATGCCTGGTGCGTTTGCAAGCCCAAATGGCAAACGTAGAAATTCGTATTTACCATTGTTAATAGAGAACGCTGTTTTTTCAATGTCTTCATCCTTCATTAGAATTTGATGGAATCCAGATTCTAAATCAATTGTTGAAAATAATCGTACTTTTCCTAGGTTAGACAAAATAACCGAGGGATCTGGCATTGGATACCTATAGGGGATTGTATTGTTATAACATCACTAACCGATTCTTTGGGGTCCCATCTTCGTTGAAACCTTTTTTTCCAACTACCCATACTGGGGCATTGTAAGGAATTCTGCTAGGCCTTTTTATATTTTCGTTCAATATCCTATTTATTTGACAACTGACTGACAAAATTGTTAACTGAGTGACGATAAGGATATTGCTTGCTGTAGATTGCATTGTCATTTATTGTTCGAATCTCTCCTCGGATATCTGTCCTAAAAGGGAGACTGGTTTGATTCTGAGAATGCTTTTCTTCTATCTCTTGAACGACCTGTTGTTCAAGGATATTCAAATCTATTTTATTAATAGAATGATTAACTTTGCACAGGGAAAAACTTGTCGTAGAGGATACCGACATCTTTCGACGTCTGCTCTTTTTTGATTTTTTCTTTGGGCGTGTTGTTTCTCCAGGTTTATTTTCAATTCTTTGTTTTTTCGTTTGTGGGGCTTCAGCGTCACTTAATGACGATGATTCTGTATCTGATACATTAAATAGGGAAAATGTTTTGTATTTTCCATTTCGGTAGTCCAAGTACGAAGCGACTGTGTAAGCTTAGTCTGAACTCATTAAATTGCCTACCGTTTCTTGGGCATGTTTTATAAAATTAATTTTTTCTGTTTTGTTATTATAATGCAAGCTTCCCTCTGATAAATCGATTACTGCTTTGATTTATTTTAAAATATTGTAACCAACCAATAAATCTGCATCGAGGTTGCTGATTTCATAAAACCTATGGCGTTTGCCGACTATATTTATATTATGAAAGTGTGTTATAATACTGTAGCCGTTTACAGTTTTTATTCTTTTCTTAATTACTAGCTCTTCTGCATTGTCGTAAATACCCTTGTTCACATAACAAGCAGTAGCACCTGTGTCTATTAATACTTTTACTCTTTTATTTATTTTCTTGTCTATCCTGGAGACGAAGGGAAGCTCTCCTGCTCTTCCCCTAAAAAATTATCTTCTTGAAGGTTGTTAACACGCATAAGCTTGTTAGGTTGCTGACCTGAAGGGGGACTCGGCTCCCGCTTTTTTGGTTGCACAAAATTTTTATTTTGTGGATAAGGGTATGGCTTGTTATGCAACTGGATGGATTTGTCTACATCCATGGGTACCTATGCAGGTTGAGAAGGGCCGTTGCCATGCGCAGAATTCTGATTTTGTGGAGCTTGATCAAAACGCAAACGATTATCAAATTTTTTGAATGGGTTTGTATTTTCAGTTTTCTTTTGTTGATTCCTTTGCCCAGAGTTGTGATTGTTTTTATTGGGAATTAGCAAAATGATTGTATGCGAAATTAGCCCATTGATAATTCGCTTCAAGTTCTTGTGCCTTTGCTAAAGCATTAGGCAAGTTTTCTGGATTAAGAGAAAACAATATTTCTGATAAGGAACCGTTAAGGCCTGTGATAAAAATCCGCAAAGCATTGTCCCTGTTTTTGTTGTTCATTTCGGAAATAATGCTGGCTTTGTCACCGTATGTCATGATAGTTTTGTTTATCAGCAGAGTCAATTTTTTACTGACCAAATTGTAGTAGTCGAGGACAGACAAGTTACCCAGCCTTAGAACGCTTAATTCTTGTTTAATTATGTATATTGGTCGTCTATCGCTATTCGTGAAATCCAATCTTGAAAGTATGGCTTCCAAACTAAGAACTGTACCATGATTGGTTAAAGTATCATTAGCTCTACCTGTCACTTTGTTTCGGAGAATTGTCAACGCACCTACGTACTTTCTACTTCCTTCTTTATACATGCGCATAGCGCAACAAGCTGCTTCGCGCCAACTAACATACGCATTGTAACTACCCGAAAATTCTGGTAGTTCTGTTTTCAATGTCTTGCACAAATTTTCGTGTGAAAAGAAACTTATTGGTAAATGTAATTTTAATTTAGTCTGAATCTCATATAAGTCTTCGAGACAACAATGAATGCCTGTGGTTAAATTTGGTTGGAGAAATTCTTTAAGTAAGTTAATTAAGTTATGTACTGTGTCGTATTCTATAATATGTCTTGTTTTGTTGAATACGTCGTATTTTTAGTGAATGGTAATTCTATTTTTTGAAATAAGTAACTGTTGTTTGAATTGATTTGATGGTTTGATAGTTTCTTCTAATGCATTTTCATAGCTACTATTAGCAGAATGAACAGTTCTATTTTCGGAAGAAGATTCTTCTCTAGGCAAGTGGTTTCTTTTAATGAATTCTTGACTACCAGTGATAGAAATGTGGTTAATGACTATCCTTGATAAGGCGTCAGCAACGACGTTAGTGGAACCTGGTTTATAGAATATTTAAGGGTTGAATTCTTCTATAATGGCATGCCAGCGTTTAATTTTTGGATTAGGGTTTCGTGCAGAAACTGCAAATGAAAGCGGTTGATGATCTGTGAGCATTTCTAGATTTGTGACGCCATATAAATAATTTCTGAGATTCTTTAAAGCCCATACAATAGCGTATAATTCTCTTTCATTTGTGGCATAATTTCTTCCTGTTGAATTCAAAGTTCTGGAGACAAAAGTAATTGGTTTATTTTCCTGTGAGAGGACTGCGCCTATGGCGATATCTGAAGCGTATGTATTGAGAACAAACCTTTTTGAATAATCTGATTGGGTTAATTCCACTTTTGCAATTAAGTAAGATTTTAGATTTTCGAAGACAGAGAAAGCTTCTTCGTCGAATGATATTTCTGTTGTAATAATTTAGTAAGTGGTTTTGCTATGGATGCGTAACTTTTAACAAATTTCCTGTAATAGCCGGTTAAACCTAGAAAACCTCGTAACTCTCTCAAATTCTCGGGTGGAGGATATTTTATAATCCCTTTTTTTTTTTTGAGGATCTGTTTAGATTATGTTGTGTGATACTATGTTTCTCAAAAATGCAATTACTCTTCTGAAGAATTTTGATTTTTCTAAAGATATCTTCATGTTTTATTTAAAAAGGATCTCAATGACTTCCTGTATATCATAGAAATGTTGTTCCGGAGTCTCTGAAAAAACTATAATATCGTCCATATAAATGTGGCAAGTTTTACCAACTTTCTCGCGCAATGTATTATCCATTGCTCTTTGGAATATGCCTGGTGCGTTTGCAAGCCCAAATGGCAAACGTAGAAATTCGTATTTACCATTGTTAATAGAGAACGCTGTTTTTTCAATGTCTTCATCCTTCATTAGAATTTGATGGAATCCAGATTCTAAATCAATTGTTGAAAATAATCGTACTTTTCCTAGGTTAGACAAAATAACCGAGGGATCTGGCATTGGATACCTATAGGGGATTGTATTGTTATAACATCACTAACCGATTCTTTGGGGTCCCATCTTCGTTGAAACCTTTTTTTCCAACTACCCATACTGGGGCATTGTAAGGAATTCTGCTAGGCCTTTTTATATTTTCGTTCAATATCCTATTTATTTGACAACTGACTGACAAAATTGTTAACTGAGTGACGATAAGGATATTGCTTGCTGTAGATTGCATTGTCATTTATTGTTCGAATCTCTCCTCGGATATCTGTCCTAAAAGGGAGACTGGTTTGATTCTGAGAATGCTTTTCTTCTATCTCTTGAACGACCTGTTGTTCAAGGATATTCAAATCTATTTTATTAATAGAATGATTAACTTTGCACAGGGAAAAACTTGTCGTAGAGGATACCGACATCTTTCGACGTCTGCTCTTTTTTGATTTTTTCTTTGGGCGTGTTGTTTCTCCAGGTTTATTTTCAATTCTTTGTTTTTTCGTTTGTGGGGCTTCAGCGTCACTTAATGACGATGATTCTGTATCTGATACATTAAATAGGGAAAATGTTTTGTATTTTCCATTTCGGTAGTCCAAGTACGAAGCGACTGTGTAAGCTTAGTCTGAACTCATTAAATTGCCTACCGTTTCTTGGGCATGTTTTATAAAATTAATTTTTTCTGTTTTGTTATTATAATGCAAGCTTCCCTCTGATAAATCGATTACTGCTTTGATTTATTTTAAAATATTGTAACCAACCAATAAATCTGCATCGAGGTTGCTGATTTCATAAAACCTATGGCGTTTGCCGACTATATTTATATTATGAAAGTGTGTTATAATACTGTAGCCGTTTACAGTTTTTATTCTTTTCTTAATTACTAGCTCTTCTGCATTGTCGTAAATACCCTTGTTCACATAACAAGCAGTAGCACCTGTGTCTATTAATACTTTTACTCTTTTATTTATTTTCTTGTCTATCCTGGAGACGAAGGGAAGCTCTCCTGCTCTTCCCCTAAAAAATTATCTTCTTGAAGGTTGTTAACACGCATAAGCTTGTTAGGTTGCTGACCTGAAGGGGGACTCGGCTCCCGCTTTTTTGGTTGCACAAAATTTTTATTTTGTGGATAAGGGTATGGCTTGTTATGCAACTGGATGGATTTGTCTACATCCATGGGTACCTATGCAGGTTGAGAAGGGCCGTTGCCATGCGCAGAATTCTGATTTTGTGGAGCTTGATCAAAACGCAAACGATTATCAAATTTTTTGAATGGGTTTGTATTTTCAGTTTTCTTTTGTTGATTCCTTTGCCCAGAGTTGTGATTGTTTTTATTGGGAATTAGCAAAATGATTGTATGCGAAATTAGCCCATTGATAATTCGCTTCAAGTTCTTGTGCCTTTGCTAAAGCATTAGGCAAGTTTTCTGGATTAAGAGAAAACAATATTTCTGATAAGGAACCGTTAAGGCCTGTGATAAAAATCCGCAAAGCATTGTCCCTGTTTTTGTTGTTCATTTCGGAAATAATGCTGGCTTTGTCACCGTATGTCATGATAGTTTTGTTTATCAGCAGAGTCAATTTTTTACTGACCAAATTGTAGTAGTCGAGGACAGACAAGTTACCCAGCCTTAGAACGCTTAATTCTTGTTTAATTATGTATATTGGTCGTCTATCGCTATTCGTGAAATCCAATCTTGAAAGTATGGCTTCCAAACTAAGAACTGTACCATGATTGGTTAAAGTATCATTAGCTCTACCTGTCACTTTGTTTCGGAGAATTGTCAACGCACCTACGTACTTTCTACTTCCTTCTTTATACATGCGCATAGCGCAACAAGCTGCTTCGCGCCAACTAACATACGCATTGTAACTACCCGAAAATTCTGGTAGTTCTGTTTTCAATGTCTTGCACAAATTTTCGTGTGAAAAGAAACTTATTGGTAAATGTAATTTTAATTTAGTCTGAATCTCATATAAGTCTTCGAGACAACAATGAATGCCTGTGGTTAAATTTGGTTGGAGAAATTCTTTAAGTAAGTTAATTAAGTTATGTACTGTGTCGTATTCTATAATATGTCTTGTTTTGTTGAATACGTCGTATTTTTAGTGAATGGTAATTCTATTTTTTGAAATAAGTAACTGTTGTTTGAATTGATTTGATGGTTTGATAGTTTCTTCTAATGCATTTTCATAGCTACTATTAGCAGAATGAACAGTTCTATTTTCGGAAGAAGATTCTTCTCTAGGCAAGTGGTTTCTTTTAATGAATTCTTGACTACCAGTGATAGAAATGTGGTTAATGACTATCCTTGATAAGGCGTCAGCAACGACGTTAGTGGAACCTGGTTTATAGAATATTTAAGGGTTGAATTCTTCTATAATGGCATGCCAGCGTTTAATTTTTGGATTAGGGTTTCGTGCAGAAACTGCAAATGAAAGCGGTTGATGATCTGTGAGCATTTCTAGATTTGTGACGCCATATAAATAATTTCTGAGATTCTTTAAAGCCCATACAATAGCGTATAATTCTCTTTCATTTGTGGCATAATTTCTTCCTGTTGAATTCAAAGTTCTGGAGACAAAAGTAATTGGTTTATTTTCCTGTGAGAGGACTGCGCCTATGGCGATATCTGAAGCGTATGTATTGAGAACAAACCTTTTTGAATAATCTGATTGGGTTAATTCCACTTTTGCAATTAAGTAAGATTTTAGATTTTCGAAGACAGAGAAAGCTTCTTCGTCGAATGATATTTCTGTTGTAATAATTTAGTAAGTGGTTTTGCTATGGATGCGTAACTTTTAACAAATTTCCTGTAATAGCCGGTTAAACCTAGAAAACCTCGTAACTCTCTCAAATTCTCGGGTGGAGGATATTTTATAATCGCTTTTTTTTTTTGAGGATCTGTTTAGATTATGTTGTGTGATACTATGTTTCTCAAAAATGCAATTACTCTTCTGAAGAATTTTGATTTTTCTAAAGATATCTTCATGTTTTATTTAAAAAGGATCTCAATGACTTCCTGTATATCATAGAAATGTTGTTCCGGAGTCTCTGAAAAAACTATAATATCGTCCATATAAATGTGGCAAGTTTTACCAACTTTCTCGCGCAATGTATTATCCATTGCTCTTTGGAATATGCCTGGTGCGTTTGCAAGCCCAAATGGCAAACGTAGAAATTCGTATTTACCATTGTTAATAGAGAACGCTGTTTTTTCAATGTCTTCATCCTTCATTAGAATTTGATGGAATCCAGATTCTAAATCAATTGTTGAAAATAATCGTACTTTTCCTAGGTTAGACAAAATAACCGAGGGATCTGACATTGGATACCTATAGGGGATTGTATTGTTATAACATCACTAACCGATTCTTTGGGGTCCCATCTTCGTTGAAACCTTTTTTTCCAACTACCCATACTGGGGCATTGTAAGGAATTCTGCTAGGCCTTTTTATATTTTCGTTCAATATCCTATTTATTTGACAACTGACTGACAAAATTGTTAACTGAGTGACGATAAGGATATTGCTTGCTGTAGATTGCATTGTCATTTATTGTTCGAATCTCTCCTCGGATATCTGTCCTAAAAGGGAGACTGGTTTGATTCTGAGAATGCTTTTCTTCTATCTCTTGAACGACCTGTTGTTCAAGGATATTCAAATCTATTTTATTAATAGAATGATTAACTTTGCACAGGGAAAAACTTGTCGTAGAGGATACCGACATCTTTCGACGTCTGCTCTTTTTTGATTTTTTCTTTGGGCGTGTTGTTTCTCCAGGTTTATTTTCAATTCTTTGTTTTTTCGTTTGTGGGGCTTCAGCTTCACTTAATGACGATGATTCTGTATCTGATACATTAAATAGGGAAAATGTTTTGTATTTTCCATTTCGGTAGTCCAAGTACGAAGCGACTGTGTAAGCTTAGTCTGAACTCATTAAATTGCCTACCGTTTCTTGGGCATGTTTTATAAAATTAATTTTTTCTGTTTTGTTATTATAATGCAAGCTTCCCTCTGATAAATCGATTACTGCTTTGATTTATTTTAAAATATTGTAACCAACCAATAAATCTGCATCGAGGTTGCTGATTTCATAAAACCTATGGCGTTTGCCGACTATATTTATATTATGAAAGTGTGTTATAATACTGTAGCCGTTTACAGTTTTTATTCTTTTCTTAATTACTAGCTCTTCTGCATTGTCGTAAATACCCTTGTTCACATAACAAGCAGTAGCACCTGTGTCTATTAATACTTTTACTCTTTTATTTATTTTCTTGTCTATCCTGGAGACGAAGGGAAGCTCTCCTGCTCTTCCCCTAAAAAATTATCTTCTTGAAGGTTGTTAACACGCATAAGCTTGTTAGGTTGCTGACCTGAAGGGGGACTCGGCTCCCGCTTTTTTGGTTGCACAAAATTTTTATTTTGTGGATAAGGGTATGGCTTGTTATGCAACTGGATGGATTTGTCTACATCCATGGGTACCTATGCAGGTTGAGAAGGGCCGTTGCCATGCGCAGAATTCTGATTTTGTGGAGCTTGATCAAAACGCAAACGATTATCAAATTTTTTGAATGGGTTTGTATTTTCAGTTTTCTTTTGTTGATTCCTTTGCCCAGAGTTGTGATTGTTTTTATTGGGAATTAGCAAAATGATTGTATGCGAAATTAGCCCATTGATAATTCGCTTCAAGTTCTTGTGCCTTTGCTAAAGCATTAGGCAAGTTTTCTGGATTAAGAGAAAACAATATTTCTGATAAGGAACCGTTAAGGCCTGTGATAAAAATCCGCAAAGCATTGTCCCTGTTTTTGTTGTTCATTTCGGAAATAATGCTGGCTTTGTCACCGTATGTCATGATAGTTTTGTTTATCAGCAGAGTCAATTTTTTACTGACCAAATTGTAGTAGTCGAGGACAGACAAGTTACCCAGCCTTAGAACGCTTAATTCTTGTTTAATTATGTATATTGGTCGTCTATCGCTATTCGTGAAATCCAATCTTGAAAGTATGGCTTCCAAACTAAGAACTGTACCATGATTGGTTAAAGTATCATTAGCTCTACCTGTCACTTTGTTTCGGAGAATTGTCAACGCACCTACGTACTTTCTACTTCCTTCTTTATACATGCGCATAGCGCAACAAGCTGCTTCGCGCCAACTAACATACGCATTGTAACTACCCGAAAATTCTGGTATTGATTTGATGATATCGAAAGACTCATCGCAACGAATGGTATCGTTGATTTGTGTAGCTGTGTATTCTTGTTCACTGTTTCGGGGCAAGGTGACCTGCAACCTTAATTCTGCAATTTGTTGTTCAAGTGCTCTAGTTTGATTCGCAATCAACTGAGCTACCAAATCAGCTGTTAATCTATCGTTAGCCATTTCTAAACCCTTGAAACTTTCAATTAGATCTTCCACCTTTATCAATTATATTTTCACAATTTTTCAAATAAATGTTTCTTAACATGCCAAACTGTTTTTTTTTATCATAAGTTATTTATACAATTTAATATCGCTCGTCACAAAATTAGATATCAGAAATTTTTGGGAATGGAAATGATTTCGTCACTAGAATTTTACCTTGTAAAGAGGCTTTTTTAGAAGATATCAGAAATTTTGTAAGTTGTCTATACCAAGTCTCAGTACCATTAAAAAACAAATTCCATCATAATGTTAAAGATAATAGAAAATTCCCAATGTTCGGGATGTATGGAACCATCTCTGATGCTTATTCTGACAGTTTGGTTGAGATATCTCAAACAGCGAAAAAGTTGTTCGTACTAAATCCATTCTTACCATTTTCAATGAACACAGGACATAAAAATTATAAGGAGTTTATATAACAGGTAATATCTTCCAAACACACCCAAACAAACGTTATATGTCATACATCAAAAAACGCGAAATTGTTCATACTAAAACATATTAAAAATTAAAAAAAATCGTTGGAGCCGTCTTTTCTAAAATCGCCAAAAGGTGTGATAAAAAAAAAATTTTGATTTGTAGCTATTTACCTATATGCTTTAGAAAAAAAGTTTAAAGGAATGCCTGAAAGCCCTTCAAAATACCTTTCGAACGACTTATAGAACATATCTGTAGCTTCTTTCGTTTGGATACTGTGAGCGTGTCAATTTTAGCGGGTTTTAGCGATTTCCCGCTAAACTAGCGATTTTTCGAAAAAGCCTTTAAACAAACGTTTCTAGTTTTTTGATGGGGAATAGATCCACATTCGTAAATATTAGCTATTTCAACGCATTGATACAAACAAACAAACAAACAAAAGGACTGACTTTTCATCCCATTATTGGAAGGCGTATAAATTTTTCAAATTTAATTTTCTTTCGAGCCAGTGGTCGGATTTTGATGATCGAGGTATCATTCGACGCATATTTTTTTTAAGAATAATAATTAATAATAATTATTACTGATTATCCCACTTTCGATCGGTATATAATTCGACCTGAACGGACTGTCATAGCAAATTTTCCATTCTTCCTGTGTATATTACTAGTCGCCTTTCGCATCTTTTGCTTACGTTGCAAATAAAGCGTGAGAACCTAGATCGTTTAATGTTTACGTTACGGACTGCGCAGAAGAATCATTTCTTTTAAGCTGGGTGATACTGATTGGAATGGAAGTCCAATTGGGAACATTGTTTATGATTTTAAAGAGAAGTGCTTTGCAAGCTGGGTGATAACTTGCACACACACACACTCTTGAGTTGGTGGTGTTGTTGTTGTTTATTGTTCACTGTTGTCTCGCTTATTATTCACTGTTGTCTTGTCACTTGGTTATTTTCTGCACTTGCACGTTGTTTTCGAGAAAACTTTCCGTCACTGATCCGCACTCGTCGAAGCCCGTTGGAAAAGTGAGTTCTGCACGTTTTGGGGAAATGCCGCCATGATTGCAGAAAATGCAAGCTCCAGCTCTTTCGGTTCGTGATCGGCACTGAGTGTGCGTTACGCTCCTGTGCATCGTTCTTTTGAACCCGGTGATCGAACGAAAAGAGTGCGACTTGTTCCTTGCGCTGATCCTTTTCGTGATCCGTTCATGAGCGGAACGTGTTTGCTTCATGCTCGTTCTTCTGAACTGAAGGAGCGAAACAAACGGGCGTCCTTTATTAGCCTCGTTCCGGGAAATTCAGTGTGGGTAAAAAAAAAATATTGTGAGCAGCCAAATGCTACCTCACAACGTAAAATCCATCTTCGCTATGGACGCTACTGTGGTGTTTCTCTCTGTATCGATGTCTTCGTCTCGTGTGGTGTAAGCGGGATCTTTGAGCGTTTATTGGCGGCCGTGTTTCCTAGTCGGCGCGTCTATCCGCCCGGAGTGTGGGATGCGTCCTTCGTTAGCTTGGACCCAGTCGCCAAACTCCCTGCGCATGGCATCAATGGTGCCGGTGAGTTGTAGTCCGAACTCGTTGGCATATTATGTGATTTCCTTCTTCTTGAGGTTATAAATCCATGCTCGTACCATATTGGAATTATCTGGTCTATTTATTCGCAAAACCCTGCAAGTTGGACGCCAGCTGTAAAGATTCTAATTGTTTCGGCCGGGCTAACGCGGTCGGTTCTGTAGATTCGTGAAACAAATGTATTAGTTGCAGCCTTGCGGATAAATAAGAACGCAGATAATTCAGTTTCAACGGTTTATTGGCGGCTCCTGGTCGACTCTTAAATTCAGTTGTAATGCGTGATGGAATTCTTGATTGTAATTCTATGTGATCCGGTAGGAATCCTTCCTTCTTGGGTCGTCTCTGCTCCGGGTTCGGGGACTCCTGGGTCGTCTCCGGGCTCGTCTGCCCGCGATAGATGCGACTAGGGCTGCCTCCAAAAGGACCCTTAGACTGATCCTGCTTCCGCCAGAATTGCCGAGATGAATCTTGCTTCCGCAAAAACGTCTTTCCCCTGAGCGCGCGTTAGGGTCCGCTTTCCGCCGGATGATTGTTCCCTATCCTGCACCCAGCGAGGACACTTCGTTTGTACGACTCACTACCCCAAGTCAGGTTTAGTCCTGTGAGATGCAAGGATGACTTAATTCTAAGTCCTGTGCAACAAGGATTGATGATTGAATTTGTGACTACAAAGCTGGATGGTTACCACTGGGACTCCAAGGATTGATGACTTGATCCTGTGGCGACAAGAATCGATGCTAGATCCTATGGCAACAAGGATTGATGGTTGACTCTGTGACTAAAAAGTTGCAGCTTTATCCCTGTGACTACAAGGATTGATGACTGAATCCTGTGGCGACAAGGATCGATGCTAGATCCTGTGGCAACAAGGATTTCTGCGTGACTTTGTGACTACAAAGCTGATGATTTACCCCTGTGACAACAAGGATTGATGACTAGATCTGTGGCGACAAGGAATGCTGGGTGTCTTTGTGACTACAAAGCTGATGATTTACCCCTGTGACTACAAGGATTAATGGCTAGATCCTGTGTCGACAAGGATTGGTGGGTGACTTTGTGACTACAAACGCACAACATGCGAACGAAAACAAACGAATTGAATGAATAAAAACATTCAAAAAAACAACAAACAACATACAGCCTCGTCGCGACGACGCGTCGTCTTTTTTTTACTGCTGCTTGCGTTTTTCCTAGAATTGTACGAAATTAATGCACAGAACAACTTAAGTAATTCGAGAGTCTTCGGCTTTGCCAAATTTTTTATTCCGTTTTACTTTTTATTTATTCTCACTCATTTCACTGAACACCGTATGCTACGAGTCCCAACACGCACTCATATTGATACCCATGCAATTCATTGTGTGCCTCGCACTCACTCAACTCAATTCGAATCCATTCAATTAAACGTATGTTGTGAGTGAAGCCATGCAGACCTCTAGTATATAAGCAAGAATGTGTAAAGTTAGCAAATGCAAAATTCAACGAGCTGCTGCTAGTATATTGAGGAAATGTAAATGTATATATATGTAGTAAATATATAAGGAATTAATTTATCATATTAATTCTATTTCTCTGCTGCCAATACTGTGCCTGTCACTCGTCACAAAATTGTTAATATCTTCACTATTTATAGAACAATCCTGTTGAAAATTTGACACTAGATTTGATCCTACACCCGTTGGTGTAGGGTATAATCCTAAATTAAAGGTACTGTTAGGTTTTTTCGAATTACGCCCTCCACAGTGGGCGTGGCGAAATTTCCACATAAACTCGTTCTGCCTGACTTAATGGGGAGTCTATATTCCAAATTTGGTGGTCCTAGCCCTTACCATCTCTAAGATCCTTTTGTTTACACGGACAGACGGTCGACTTTGTTGTTGATGCTGATCATATATTTACATACTTTTGCACAAACTTAATATACCCGCTCAGGGTATAAAAATATAATAACTTTTTTATACCCTGTTCCCATTGAAAATTGTCAAAAAAGGTATAATGGTTTTGTGCAATGTATGTAACAGACAGAAGGAAGCATCTCCGATCCTATAAATTATATACATTCTTGATCAGGATCAACAGCCGAGTCGATTGGGCCAAGTCCGTCTGTCTGTCCGTGTGTTTGAGACAAAGGATCTCAGAGACTATAATAGCTAGAGACTTCAAACTTGTTTTGTAGGTTCCTGGATACCGGGCGCAGAACAAGTTTGTTCTAAAATTTGGATCGGACCACTATATCTAAAGCTGCCATAGGAACGATCAGTCCAAAATCAAATTTTAGTATGAACAACTTTTTTGTTGTTTGAAATATCTCGACAAATCTGAGAGGATAAGCATTTGGGATGGTCCCATACATCCTAATCAAATTTGGTTAAAATCGGACCACTATATCATATAGCTGCCATAGGAACGATCAGTCCAAAATCAAGTTTTAGTATGAAAAACTTGTTTGTTGTTTGAAATATCTCGACCAGTCTAACAGAATATGCATTTGGGGTTATATTATACATTCTGACCATGTTTAGTTGAAATCGGCCCGCTATATCATATAGCTGCCATAGGAACAATCAGTCGAAAATCAA
Source organism: Drosophila rellima (assembly GCA_035043635.1). Taxonomy (NCBI): domain Eukaryota; kingdom Metazoa; phylum Arthropoda; class Insecta; order Diptera; family Drosophilidae; genus Drosophila; species Drosophila rellima. The sequence goes on along the minus strand of JAWNMV010000316.1, from coordinate 15,898 downwards.
GCTTTACTATGAAAAACTTTTTTTTTTATTAAGATATCTCAACCAATCTAACAGAATATGCATCTGGGGATATCTTAAACATTCTGGCCAAGTTTGGTTGAAATCGGTGCTCTATATCATATAGCTGCCATAGGAACAATCAGTCGAAAATCAAGCTTTAGTATGAAAAACTTGCTTGTTTATTGAAGTATCTCAACCAATCTAACAGAATATGCATCTCGGGTAATCTCATACATTCTGACAAAGTTTGGTTGAAATCGGTCGGCTATATCATCAATCAAACTCGCAAATTGGGAATTTTGTTTTGTTCAAGTCAAGAGTAAATCACTGCGGACGGCAGTCCGCGCTAGTGACGAAAGCATCACGAAGGGTGCGAAAGGCGGCTAGCAATGTATACAGGCAGAATGGAAAATTTGCTATAACTGTCTGATCAAGTCGAGTTATATACCTAAAGGTATAGCTCTAACTAACAAAAGTGCATACTAAGACTTTTGGAAGCTCACCTGGTTCGTGAAATAAACAGGTGTAAATGTGAGGGGCGAAATTTAGATGATTGCAGCAAATGGGGCCGTTGGAGCCTTTGGGTAAATTTTTATAACTTTCTACGATTCTTATCAAAAATACTCACCTCAATCATAAATATCTGTTAAGTGGATCAAAAGATAATTAAATTTGAAATTTTTAGTAGCCTTCCCAAAATGAGATGAAAAGTCAGTTTGTCTGTTTGTGTGTTTGTTTGTATCAAAGCGTTGAAATAGCAAAAATGTGTGAATGAGGATCTATTCCCAATCATAAAATTAGAAACTTTTGTTCCACAACTTTTTCGAAAAATAGCTAGTTTAGCGGGAAAACGATAAAATTTGCTAAACTTAAAAACAGATATGTTCTATACATCGCTGAAAAGGTATTTTGATGATCTTTTAAGCATACCTTCAATCTTTTTTTCTGGAGTCAGAAGCTACAGGGGAATTAAGATTTTATTGGCGAAAAAAAAATCTCAAAATCACTATGAAATTATTATATGTTATAGTCAGCTAAATTCCGCGTTTTTAAGCATATAACACATACTTGTGAAAATTCGTGTCGGCAAGATATTACGTATTGCCTGACTATCTTAATTCCTTAGCATTGAATGATGGCAGCAGCAACAATGCAAGCAGTGCAAGCGGTGCACAATAGAACCCACAGCTGACAGCTTTTTTTTCAGTGATGCCAGATAGTTTGATTTTGTTATGCAAGATGGCGGAATTTAAATTTATTCAAATGAGCTGGACTTGTAGGGTCTTCCTGGAACGCATTTTGACTAAATGTGTTCTTATTCTCTTAATTAATTTTTATATCCTGTGCCCATTGAAAATGGTTAAAAAGGGTATAATGGTTTTGTGCAATGTATGTAACAAGCAGATGGAAGCATTTCCGACCCTATAAAGTATATATATTCTTGATCAGTATCAATAGCCGAGTCGATTGAGCCATGTCCGTCTGTCTGTCCGTCTGTCCGTGTGTTTGAGCCAATAGATCTCAGAGACTATAAGAGCTAGACACTTCAAACTTGGTATGTAAGTTCCAGGATAGCGGGCGCAGATCAAGTTTGTTTTAAAATTTTAATCGGACCTCTATATCAAATAGCTGCCATAGGAACGATCAGTCCAAAATCAAGTATGATAAGTGCATTGCGCAATAAAGTCCCCATCCCTCTTACCTAATAATAATAACCTTTTTTGCGCAGTGCCGAATGCCAAACTTTTTATACCTGTGCCCATTGAAAATGGTCAAAAGGGTATAATGGTTTTGTGCAATGTATGTAACAGGCAGAAGGAAGCATCTCCGACCCTATAAAGTATATATATTCTTGATCAGCATCAATAGCCGAGTTGATTGAGCCATGTCCGTCTGTCTGTCCGTCTGTCCGAGTGTTTGAGCCAAAGGATCTCAGAGACTATAAAAGCTAGAGACTTCAAATTTGGTATGAAGGTTGCTGGATAGCGGGCGCAGATCAAGTTTGTTTACAATTTTAGATGCCTCTTTCGCCTGCCAATCGTAAAAAACGATTATCAGACGCGGTCTTTAATAAAAACACTTCTTATTAAACAGGAAGATAAGAAGTAAGCCAATTTAATGACCCTGAAAGTTTCAAAGCGATTGACTATTAAATAGAGAAGATATTTCAAATTTGCTTTTAATTCACATAAATCAAAATCATAGACATAGGCAAGTGCGAGCGAGATAGCACATGCACATTTGTTTGTGCAAAAACATAACAGTGAGCACGTGTACGAAGAGTGCGAACGCAAATACGAGCGATAGGCAAAGTTATCGATATTTGGCTACAATTTCTATCCTATTTTAATATATTAACATGGTTTAAGTTAATACATATTTACGATTGTGTTAAAATATATGTATGTAGATATTAGTGTGCATTGCAAAAAGCGATATGTATAAATGCCACTTTATAATTTGGCACCTCGACAAAAGCTGAGTGCTATGCGTTCTCCTGCAGGAGAGACGACAGATCATTTTACAACACTGAAATCTCTGAATTTACAATAATTATTATGTTTAATAATAAGCTAGTAAGCTCGCGCATATGTTCAATAGGTTTTCAATTATTATCATTGTATTCAAATGCTTAACAAATTCTGCAAAAAGAATCACAAATATTAAAGCATAGCGCTTAAATTTAAATTGCGCGCGCAATGTAGCAGCCTTTAACAGCTGATTTCGATGATTAAGAAGAGTGGGAGAGATTATTTGGTGTTGCCGGACTTCAACAAGCTGAGCAAATTTTAGATAATGGCTACTCTTGGCATGAGCAACATCGATTTCAGCGATTACGATTTACGGTTTACTGCGAAAGGCGACTAGTAATATACACAGGAAGAATGGAAAATTTGCTATGACAGTCCGTTCAGGTCGAATTATATACCGATCGAAAGTGGGATAATCAGTAATAATTATTATTAATTATTATTCTTAAAAAAAATTGGCTAACGATAGATTAACAGCTGATTTGGTAGCTCAGTTGATTGCGAATCAAACTAGAGCACTTGAACAACAAATTGCAGAATTAAGGTTGCAGGTCACCTTGCCCCGAAACAGTGAACAAGAATACACAGCTACACAAATCAACGATACCATTCGTTGCGATGAGTCTTTCGATATCATCAAATCAATACCAGAATTTTCGGGTAGTTACAATGCGTATGTTAGTTGGCGCGAAGCAGCTTGTTGCGCTATGCGCATGTATAAAGAAGGAAGTAGAAAGTACGTAGGTGCGTTGACAATTCTCCGAAACAAAGTGACAGGTAGAGCTAATGATACTTTAACCAATCATGGTACAGTTCTTAGTTTGGAAGCCATACTTTCAAGATTGGATTTCACGAATAGCGATAGACGACCAATATACATAATTAAACAAGAATTAAGCGTTCTAAGGCTGGGTAACTTGTCTGTCCTCGACTACTACAATTTGGTCAGTAAAAAATTGACTCTGCTGATAAACAAAACTATCATGACATACGGTGACAAAGCCAGCATTATTTCCGAAATGAACAACAAAAACAGGGACAATGCTTTGCGGATTTTTATCACAGGCCTTAACGGTTCCTTATCAGAAATATTGTTTTCTCTTAATCCAGAAAACTTGCCTAATGCTTTAGCAAAGGCACAAGAACTTGAAGCGAATTATCAATGGGCTAATTTCGCATACAATCATTTTGCTAATTCCCAATAAAAACAATCACAACTCTGGGCAAAGGAATCAACAAAAGAAAACTGAAAATACAAACCCATTCAAAAAATTTGATAATCGTTTGCGTTTTGATCAAGCTCCACAAAATCAGAATTCTGCGCATGGCAACGGCCCTTCTCAACCTGCATAGGTACCCATGGATGTAGACAAATCCATCCAGTTGCATAACAAGCCATACCCTTATCCACAAAATAAAAATTTTGTGCAACCAAAAAAGCGGGAGCCGAGTCCCCCTTCAGGTCAGCAACCTAACAAGCTTATGCGTGTTAACAACCTTCAAGAAGATAATTTTTTAGGGGAAGAGCAGGAGAGCTTCCCTTCGTCTCCAGGATAGACAAGAAAATAAATAAAAGAGTAAAAGTATTAATAGACACAGGTGCTACTGCTTGTTATGTGAACAAGGGTATTTACGACAATGCAGAAGAGCTAGTAATTAAGAAAAGAATAAAAACTGTAAACGGCTACAGTATTATAACACACTTTCATAATATAAATATAGTCGGCAAACGCCATAGGTTTTATGAAATCAGCAACCTCGATGCAGATTTATTGGTTGGTTACAATATTTTAAAATAAATCAAAGCAGTAATCGATTTATCAGAGGGAAGCTTGCATTATAATAACAAAACAGAAAAAATTAATTTTATAAAACATGCCCAAGAAACGGTAGGCAATTTAATGAGTTCAGACTAAGCTTACACAGTCGCTTCGTACTTGGACTACCGAAATGGAAAATACAAAACATTTTCCCTATTTAATGTATCAGATACAGAATCATCGTCATTAAGTGAAGCTGAAGCCCCACAAACGAAAAAACAAAGAATTGAAAATAAACCTGGAGAAACAACACGCCCAAAGAAAAAATCAAAAAAGAGCAGACGTCGAAAGATGTCGGTATCCTCTACGACAAGTTTTTCCCTGTGCAAAGTTAATCATTCTATTAATAAAATAGATTTGAATATCCTTGAACAACAGGTCGTTCAAGAGATAGAAGAAAAGCATTCTCAGAATCAAACCAGTCTCCCTTTTAGGACAGATATCCGAGGAGAGATTCGAACAATAAATGACAATGCAATCTACAGCAAGCAATATCCTTATCGTCACTCAGTTAACAATTTTGTCAGTCAGTTGTCAAATAAATAGGATATTGAACGAAAATATAAAAAGGCCTAGCAGAATTCCTTACAATGCCCCAGTATGGGTAGTTGGAAAAAAAGGTTTCAACGAAGATGGGACCCCAAAGAATCGGTTAGTGATGTTATAACAATACAATCCCCTATAGGTATCCAATGTCAGATCCCTCGGTTATTTTGTCTAACCTAGGAAAAGTACGATTATTTTCAACAATTGATTTAGAATCTGGATTCCATCAAATTCTAATGAAGGATGAAGACATTGAAAAAACAGCGTTCTCTATTAACAATGGTAAATACGAATTTCTACGTTTGCCATTTGGGCTTGCAAACGCACCAGGCATATTCCAAAGAGCAATGGATAATACATTGCGCGAGAAAGTTGGTAAAACTTGCCACATTTATATGGACGATATTATAGTTTTTTCAGAGACTCCGGAACAACATTTCTATGATATACAGGAAGTCATTGAGATCCTTTTTAAATAAAACATGAAGATATCTTTAGAAAAATCAAAATTCTTCAGAAGAGTAATTGCATTTTTGAGAAACATAGTATCACACAACATAATCTAAACAGATCCTCAAAAAAAAAAAGCGATTATAAAATATCCTCCACCCGAGAATTTGAGAGAGTTACGAGGTTTTCTAGGTTTAACCGGCTATTACAGGAAATTTGTTAAAAGTTACGCATCCATAGCAAAACCACTTACTAAATTATTACAACAGAAATATCATTCGACGAAGAAGCTTTCTCTGTCTTCGAAAATCTAAAATCTTACTTAATTGCAAAAGTGGAATTAACCCAATCAGATTATTCAAAAAGGTTTGTTCTCAATACATACGCTTCAGATATCGCCATAGGCGCAGTCCTCTCACAGGAAAATAAACCAATTACTTTTGTCTCCAGAACTTTGAATTCAACAGGAAGAAATTATGCCACAAATGAAAGAGAATTATACGCTATTGTATGGGCTTTAAAGAATCTCAGAAATTATTTATATGGCGTCACAAATCTAGAAATGCTCACAGATCATCAACCGCTTTCATTTGCAGTTTCTGCACGAAACCCTAATCCAAAAATTAAACGCTGGCATGCCATTATAGAAGAATTCAACCCTTAAATATTCTATAAACCAGGTTCCACTAACGTCGTTGCTGACGCCTTATCAAGGATAGTCATTAACCACATTTCTATCACTGGTAGTCAAGAATTCATTAAAAGAAACCACTTGCCTAGAGAAGAATCTTCTTCCGAAAATAGAACTGTTCATTCTGCTAATAGTAGCTATGAAAATGCATTAGAAGAAACTATCAAACCATCAAATCAATTCAAACAACAGTTACTTATTTCAAAAAATAGAATTACCATTCACTAAAAATACGACGTATTCAACAAAACAAGACATATTATAGAATACGACACAGTACATAACTTAATTAACTTACTTAAAGAATTTCTCCAACCAAATTTAACCACAGGCATTCATTGTTGTCTCGAAGACTTATATGAGATTCAGACTAAATTAAAATTACATTTACCAATAAGTTTCTTTTCACACGAAAATTTGTGCAAGACATTGAAAACAGAACTACCAGAATTTTCGGGTAGTTACAATGCGTATGTTAGTTGGCGCGAAGCAGCTTGTTGCGCTATGCGCATGTATAAAGAAGGAAGTAGAAAGTACGTAGGTGCGTTGACAATTCTCCGAAACAAAGTGACAGGTAGAGCTAATGATACTTTAACCAATCATGGTACAGTTCTTAGTTTGGAAGCCATACTTTCAAGATTGGATTTCACGAATAGCGATAGACGACCAATATACATAATTAAACAAGAATTAAGCGTTCTAAGGCTGGGTAACTTGTCTGTCCTCGACTACTACAATTTGGTCAGTAAAAAATTGACTCTGCTGATAAACAAAACTATCATGACATACGGTGACAAAGCCAGCATTATTTCCGAAATGAACAACAAAAACAGGGACAATGCTTTGCGGATTTTTATCACAGGCCTTAACGGTTCCTTATCAGAAATATTGTTTTCTCTTAATCCAGAAAACTTGCCTAATGCTTTAGCAAAGGCACAAGAACTTGAAGCGAATTATCAATGGGCTAATTTCGCATACAATCATTTTGCTAATTCCCAATAAAAACAATCACAACTCTGGGCAAAGGAATCAACAAAAGAAAACTGAAAATACAAACCCATTCAAAAAATTTGATAATCGTTTGCGTTTTGATCAAGCTCCACAAAATCAGAATTCTGCGCATGGCAACGGCCCTTCTCAACCTGCATAGGTACCCATGGATGTAGACAAATCCATCCAGTTGCATAACAAGCCATACCCTTATCCACAAAATAAAAATTTTGTGCAACCAAAAAAGCGGGAGCCGAGTCCCCCTTCAGGTCAGCAACCTAACAAGCTTATGCGTGTTAACAACCTTCAAGAAGATAATTTTTTAGGGGAAGAGCAGGAGAGCTTCCCTTCGTCTCCAGGATAGACAAGAAAATAAATAAAAGAGTAAAAGTATTAATAGACACAGGTGCTACTGCTTGTTATGTGAACAAGGGTATTTACGACAATGCAGAAGAGCTAGTAATTAAGAAAAGAATAAAAACTGTAAACGGCTACAGTATTATAACACACTTTCATAATATAAATATAGTCGGCAAACGCCATAGGTTTTATGAAATCAGCAACCTCGATGCAGATTTATTGGTTGGTTACAATATTTTAAAATAAATCAAAGCAGTAATCGATTTATCAGAGGGAAGCTTGCATTATAATAACAAAACAGAAAAAATTAATTTTATAAAACATGCCCAAGAAACGGTAGGCAATTTAATGAGTTCAGACTAAGCTTACACAGTCGCTTCGTACTTGGACTACCGAAATGGAAAATACAAAACATTTTCCCTATTTAATGTATCAGATACAGAATCATCGTCATTAAGTGACGCTGAAGCCCCACAAACGAAAAAACAAAGAATTGAAAATAAACCTGGAGAAACAACACGCCCAAAGAAAAAATCAAAAAAGAGCAGACGTCGAAAGATGTCGGTATCCTCTACGACAAGTTTTTCCCTGTGCAAAGTTAATCATTCTATTAATAAAATAGATTTGAATATCCTTGAACAACAGGTCGTTCAAGAGATAGAAGAAAAGCATTCTCAGAATCAAACCAGTCTCCCTTTTAGGACAGATATCCGAGGAGAGATTCGAACAATAAATGACAATGCAATCTACAGCAAGCAATATCCTTATCGTCACTCAGTTAACAATTTTGTCAGTCAGTTGTCAAATAAATAGGATATTGAACGAAAATATAAAAAGGCCTAGCAGAATTCCTTACAATGCCCCAGTATGGGTAGTTGGAAAAAAAGGTTTCAACGAAGATGGGACCCCAAAGAATCGGTTAGTGATGTTATAACAATACAATCCCCTATAGGTATCCAATGCCAGATCCCTCGGTTATTTTGTCTAACCTAGGAAAAGTACGATTATTTTCAACAATTGATTTAGAATCTGGATTCCATCAAATTCTAATGAAGGATGAAGACATTGAAAAAACAGCGTTCTCTATTAACAATGGTAAATACGAATTTCTACGTTTGCCATTTGGGCTTGCAAACGCACCAGGCATATTCCAAAGAGCAATGGATAATACATTGCGCGAGAAAGTTGGTAAAACTTGCCACATTTATATGGACGATATTATAGTTTTTTCAGAGACTCCGGAACAACATTTCTATGATATACAGGAAGTCATTGAGATCCTTTTTAAATAAAACATGAAGATATCTTTAGAAAAATCAAAATTCTTCAGAAGAGTAATTGCATTTTTGAGAAACATAGTATCACACAACATAATCTAAACAGATCCTCAAAAAAAAAAAAGGGATTATAAAATATCCTCCACCCGAGAATTTGAGAGAGTTACGAGGTTTTCTAGGTTTAACCGGCTATTACAGGAAATTTGTTAAAAGTTACGCATCCATAGCAAAACCACTTACTAAATTATTACAACAGAAATATCATTCGACGAAGAAGCTTTCTCTGTCTTCGAAAATCTAAAATCTTACTTAATTGCAAAAGTGGAATTAACCCAATCAGATTATTCAAAAAGGTTTGTTCTCAATACATACGCTTCAGATATCGCCATAGGCGCAGTCCTCTCACAGGAAAATAAACCAATTACTTTTGTCTCCAGAACTTTGAATTCAACAGGAAGAAATTATGCCACAAATGAAAGAGAATTATACGCTATTGTATGGGCTTTAAAGAATCTCAGAAATTATTTATATGGCGTCACAAATCTAGAAATGCTCACAGATCATCAACCGCTTTCATTTGCAGTTTCTGCACGAAACCCTAATCCAAAAATTAAACGCTGGCATGCCATTATAGAAGAATTCAACCCTTAAATATTCTATAAACCAGGTTCCACTAACGTCGTTGCTGACGCCTTATCAAGGATAGTCATTAACCACATTTCTATCACTGGTAGTCAAGAATTCATTAAAAGAAACCACTTGCCTAGAGAAGAATCTTCTTCCGAAAATAGAACTGTTCATTCTGCTAATAGTAGCTATGAAAATGCATTAGAAGAAACTATCAAACCATCAAATCAATTCAAACAACAGTTACTTATTTCAAAAAATAGAATTACCATTCACTAAAAATACGACGTATTCAACAAAACAAGACATATTATAGAATACGACACAGTACATAACTTAATTAACTTACTTAAAGAATTTCTCCAACCAAATTTAACCACAGGCATTCATTGTTGTCTCGAAGACTTATATGAGATTCAGACTAAATTAAAATTACATTTACCAATAAGTTTCTTTTCACACGAAAATTTGTGCAAGACATTGAAAACAGAACTACCAGAATTTTCGGGTAGTTACAATGCGTATGTTAGTTGGCGCGAAGCAGCTTGTTGCGCTATGCGCATGTATAAAGAAGGAAGTAGAAAGTACGTAGGTGCGTTGACAATTCTCCGAAACAAAGTGACAGGTAGAGCTAATGATACTTTAACCAATCATGGTACAGTTCTTAGTTTGGAAGCCATACTTTCAAGATTGGATTTCACGAATAGCGATAGACGACCAATATACATAATTAAACAAGAATTAAGCGTTCTAAGGCTGGGTAACTTGTCTGTCCTCGACTACTACAATTTGGTCAGTAAAAAATTGACTCTGCTGATAAACAAAACTATCATGACATACGGTGACAAAGCCAGCATTATTTCCGAAATGAACAACAAAAACAGGGACAATGCTTTGCGGATTTTTATCACAGGCCTTAACGGTTCCTTATCAGAAATATTGTTTTCTCTTAATCCAGAAAACTTGCCTAATGCTTTAGCAAAGGCACAAGAACTTGAAGCGAATTATCAATGGGCTAATTTCGCATACAATCATTTTGCTAATTCCCAATAAAAACAATCACAACTCTGGGCAAAGGAATCAACAAAAGAAAACTGAAAATACAAACCCATTCAAAAAATTTGATAATCGTTTGCGTTTTGATCAAGCTCCACAAAATCAGAATTCTGCGCATGGCAACGGCCCTTCTCAACCTGCATAGGTACCCATGGATGTAGACAAATCCATCCAGTTGCATAACAAGCCATACCCTTATCCACAAAATAAAAATTTTGTGCAACCAAAAAAGCGGGAGCCGAGTCCCCCTTCAGGTCAGCAACCTAACAAGCTTATGCGTGTTAACAACCTTCAAGAAGATAATTTTTTAGGGGAAGAGCAGGAGAGCTTCCCTTCGTCTCCAGGATAGACAAGAAAATAAATAAAAGAGTAAAAGTATTAATAGACACAGGTGCTACTGCTTGTTATGTGAACAAGGGTATTTACGACAATGCAGAAGAGCTAGTAATTAAGAAAAGAATAAAAACTGTAAACGGCTACAGTATTATAACACACTTTCATAATATAAATATAGTCGGCAAACGCCATAGGTTTTATGAAATCAGCAACCTCGATGCAGATTTATTGGTTGGTTACAATATTTTAAAATAAATCAAAGCAGTAATCGATTTATCAGAGGGAAGCTTGCATTATAATAACAAAACAGAAAAAATTAATTTTATAAAACATGCCCAAGAAACGGTAGGCAATTTAATGAGTTCAGACTAAGCTTACACAGTCGCTTCGTACTTGGACTACCGAAATGGAAAATACAAAACATTTTCCCTATTTAATGTATCAGATACAGAATCATCGTCATTAAGTGACGCTGAAGCCCCACAAACGAAAAAACAAAGAATTGAAAATAAACCTGGAGAAACAACACGCCCAAAGAAAAAATCAAAAAAGAGCAGACGTCGAAAGATGTCGGTATCCTCTACGACAAGTTTTTCCCTGTGCAAAGTTAATCATTCTATTAATAAAATAGATTTGAATATCCTTGAACAACAGGTCGTTCAAGAGATAGAAGAAAAGCATTCTCAGAATCAAACCAGTCTCCCTTTTAGGACAGATATCCGAGGAGAGATTCGAACAATAAATGACAATGCAATCTACAGCAAGCAATATCCTTATCGTCACTCAGTTAACAATTTTGTCAGTCAGTTGTCAAATAAATAGGATATTGAACGAAAATATAAAAAGGCCTAGCAGAATTCCTTACAATGCCCCAGTATGGGTAGTTGGAAAAAAAGGTTTCAACGAAGATGGGACCCCAAAGAATCGGTTAGTGATGTTATAACAATACAATCCCCTATAGGTATCCAATGCCAGATCCCTCGGTTATTTTGTCTAACCTAGGAAAAGTACGATTATTTTCAACAATTGATTTAGAATCTGGATTCCATCAAATTCTAATGAAGGATGAAGACATTGAAAAAACAGCGTTCTCTATTAACAATGGTAAATACGAATTTCTACGTTTGCCATTTGGGCTTGCAAACGCACCAGGCATATTCCAAAGAGCAATGGATAATACATTGCGCGAGAAAGTTGGTAAAACTTGCCACATTTATATGGACGATATTATAGTTTTTTCAGAGACTCCGGAACAACATTTCTATGATATACAGGAAGTCATTGAGATCCTTTTTAAATAAAACATGAAGATATCTTTAGAAAAATCAAAATTCTTCAGAAGAGTAATTGCATTTTTGAGAAACATAGTATCACACAACATAATCTAAACAGATCCTCAAAAAAAAAAAGCGATTATAAAATATCCTCCACCCGAGAATTTGAGAGAGTTACGAGGTTTTCTAGGTTTAACCGGCTATTACAGGAAATTTGTTAAAAGTTACGCATCCATAGCAAAACCACTTACTAAATTATTACAACAGAAATATCATTCGACGAAGAAGCTTTCTCTGTCTTCGAAAATCTAAAATCTTACTTAATTGCAAAAGTGGAATTAACCCAATCAGATTATTCAAAAAGGTTTGTTCTCAATACATACGCTTCAGATATCGCCATAGGCGCAGTCCTCTCACAGGAAAATAAACCAATTACTTTTGTCTCCAGAACTTTGAATTCAACAGGAAGAAATTATGCCACAAATGAAAGAGAATTATACGCTATTGTATGGGCTTTAAAGAATCTCAGAAATTATTTATATGGCGTCACAAATCTAGAAATGCTCACAGATCATCAACCGCTTTCATTTGCAGTTTCTGCACGAAACCCTAATCCAAAAATTAAACGCTGGCATGCCATTATAGAAGAATTCAACCCTTAAATATTCTATAAACCAGGTTCCACTAACGTCGTTGCTGACGCCTTATCAAGGATAGTCATTAACCACATTTCTATCACTGGTAGTCAAGAATTCATTAAAAGAAACCACTTGCGTAGAGAAGAATCTTCTTCCGAAAATAGAACTGTTCATTCTGCTAATAGTAGCTATGAAAATGCATTAGAAGAAACTATCAAACCATCAAATCAATTCAAACAACAGTTACTTATTTCAAAAAATAGAATTACCATTCACTAAAAATACGACGTATTCAACAAAACAAGACATATTATAGAATACGACACAGTACATAACTTAATTAACTTACTTAAAGAATTTCTCCAACCAAATTTAACCACAGGCATTCATTGTTGTCTCGAAGACTTATATGAGATTCAGACTAAATTAAAATTACATTTACCAATAAGTTTCTTTTCACACGAAAATTTGTGCAAGACATTGAAAACAGAACTACCAGAATTTTAGGGTAGTTACAATGCGTATGTTAGTTGGCGCGAAGCAGCTTGTTGCGCTATGCGCATGTATAAAGAAGGAAGTAGAAAGTACGTAGGTGCGTTGACAATTCTCCGAAACAAAGTGACAGGTAGAGCTAATGATACTTTAACCAATCATGGTACAGTTCTTAGTTTGGAAGCCATACTTTCAAGATTGGATTTCACGAATAGCGATAGACGACCAATATACATAATTAAACAAGAATTAAGCGTTCTAAGGCTGGGTAACTTGTCTGTCCTCGACTACTACAATTTGGTCAGTAAAAAATTGACTCTGCTGATAAACAAAACTATCATGACATACGGTGACAAAGCCAGCATTATTTCCGAAATGAACAACAAAAACAGGGACAATGCTTTGCGGATTTTTATCACAGGCCTTAACGGTTCCTTATCAGAAATATTGTTTTCTCTTAATCCAGAAAACTTGCCTAATGCTTTAGCAAAGGCACAAGAACTTGAAGCGAATTATCAATGGGCTAATTTCGCATACAATCATTTTGCTAATTCCCAATAAAAACAATCACAACTCTGGGCAAAGGAATCAACAAAAGAAAACTGAAAATACAAACCCATTCAAAAAATTTGATAATCGTTTGCGTTTTGATCAAGCTCCACAAAATCAGAATTCTGCGCATGGCAACGGCCCTTCTCAACCTGCATAGGTACCCATGGATGTAGACAAATCCATCCAGTTGCATAACAAGCCATACCCTTATCCACAAAATAAAAATTTTGTGCAACCAAAAAAGCGGGAGCCGAGTCCCCCTTCAGGTCAGCAACCTAACAAGCTTATGCGTGTTAACAACCTTCAAGAAGATAATTTTTTAGGGGAAGAGCAGGAGAGCTTCCCTTCGTCTCCAGGATAGACAAGAAAATAAATAAAAGAGTAAAAGTATTAATAGACACAGGTGCTACTGCTTGTTATGTGAACAAGGGTATTTACGACAATGCAGAAGAGCTAGTAATTAAGAAAAGAATAAAATCTGTAAACGGCTACAGTATTATAACACACTTTCATAATATAAATATAGTCGGCAAACGCCATAGGTTTTATGAAATCAGCAACCTCGATGCAGATTTATTGGTTGGTTACAATATTTTAAAATAAATCAAAGCAGTAATCGATTTATCAGAGGGAAGCTTGCATTATAATAACAAAACAGAAAAAATTAATTTTATAAAACATGCCCAAGAAACGGTAGGCAATTTAATGAGTTCAGACTAAGCTTACACAGTCGCTTCGTACTTGGACTACCGAAATGGAAAATACAAAACATTTTCCCTATTTAATGTATCAGATACAGAATCATCGTCATTAAGTGAAGCTGAAGCCCCACAAACGAAAAAACAAAGAATTGAAAATAAACCTGGAGAAACAACACGCCCAAAGAAAAAATCAAAAAAGAGCAGACGTCGAAAGATGTCGGTATCCTCTACGACAAGTTTTTCCCTGTGCAAAGTTAATCATTCTATTAATAAAATAGATTTGAATATCCTTGAACAACAGGTCGTTCAAGAGATAGAAGAAAAGCATTCTCAGAATCAAACCAGTCTCCCTTTTAGGACAGATATCCGAGGAGAGATTCGAACAATAAATGACAATGCAATCTACAGCAAGCAATATCCTTATCGTCACTCAGTTAACAATTTTGTCAGTCAGTTGTCAAATAAATAGGATATTGAACGAAAATATAAAAAGGCCTAGCAGAATTCCTTACAATGCCCCAGTATGGGTAGTTGGAAAAAAAGGTTTCAACGAAGATGGGACCCCAAAGAATCGGTTAGTGATGTTATAACAATACAATCCCCTATAGGTATCCAATGCCAGATCCCTCGGTTATTTTGTCTAACCTAGGAAAAGTACGATTATTTTCAACAATTGATTTAGAATCTGGATTCCATCAAATTCTAATGAAGGATGAAGACATTGAAAAAACAGCGTTCTCTATTAACAATGGTAAATACGAATTTCTACGTTTGCCATTTGGGCTTGCAAACGCACCAGGCATATTCCAAAGAGCAATGGATAATACATTGCGCGAGAAAGTTGGTAAAACTTGCCACATTTATATGGACGATATTATAGTTTTTTCAGAGACTCCGGAACAACATTTCTATGATATACAGGAAGTCATTGAGATCCTTTTTAAATAAAAAATGAAGATATCTTTAGAAAAATCAAAATTCTTCAGAAGAGTAATTGCATTTTTGAGAAACATAGTATCACACAACATAATCTAAACAGATCCTCAAAAAAAAAAAAGCGATTATAAAATATCCTCCACCCGAGAATTTGAGAGAGTAACGAGGTTTTCTAGGTTTAACCGGCTATTACAGGAAATTTGTTAAAAGTTACGCATCCATAGCAAAACCACTTACTAAATTATTACAACAGAAATATCATTCGACGAAGAAGCTTTCTCTGTCTTCGAAAATCTAAAATCTTACCTAATTGCAAAAGTGGAATTAACCCAATCAGATTATTCAAAAAGGTTTGTTCTCAATACATACGCTTCAGATATCGCCATAGGCGCAGTCCTCTCACAGGAAAATAAACCAATTACTTTTGTCTCCAGAACTTTGAATTCAACAGGAAGAAATTATGCCACAAATGAAAGAGAATTATACGCTATTGTATGGGCTTTAAAGAATCTCAGAAATTATTTATATGGCGTCACAAATCTAGAAATGCTCACAGATCATCAACCGCTTTCATTTGCAGTTTCTGCACGAAACCCTAATCCAAAAATTAAACGCTGGCAT